>JAOXJK010000012.1:52965518-52992651 GCA_025774025.1 Xenus cinereus | reverse complement strand
AAACTGAAAAATTGCAGGTACCCCGGTGTATGACATGCAGAGTGCTCATGATATGAGAACATGAATTATTTATATCTTCTTTAAATGTAGAATGTAAATTTGTTTTGAATTAATTTCTATTGGGAAATCACTACACAGTAAACGTAACTGTCTCTCAGGGCACTGTTTTTTTCCTTCTAATTATTATTATTATTATTTTATCATATTGTTGTTTGAAGAGGGGAAGAAAAAATGGCGAATTTTATGGTAGTAAGTTAGTTAAGTAAGGGTTATGTTGAAAAAATGCAGTGCTTTACTTTGGGATGAAATCTACTGTAAGCTAGACAGCCGTTACAGTAACTTAGGCCACACAGACTCCAGTTTGATGCTGCTGTGCTGGGGCAAAGAGGTTGGCATCTCTTCGTTTTTCCTAAAGCAGTGCAGTAAGTTGGTAGACTGGTATAGGACATGAAAAGGTCCAACTTCGTACTGTTGTGGTCTGTGGGATGCAGAGGCGGGTACCAAACTTTATGCTAAGGCAGTAATGACCATAGAAATAGTCTAAGACTGGAGGAAAAGCTCCTGTAAGTAGGGAGAGAGTTGGTAGAGGAATGAGCCACCGTTATTGTTACCTTTAATTTCTTTTCTTTGTTTTGACTAGTACAAGTGTGTTCCATAGTAAGGGAATGTATCGCTTAGGCGGAATTAGGACAAACAGGTTTCTTAAAAGATAGAAATGCTCGTAGCTTGCATGTTGGCATTGTTTTATTCAACTGATTATTGCTTCACCTCTGTAATAGTCCTGCTGGAGCAACATGCACACTCCAAGTCTGGAGTGAAGTCCCTGAGGAATTAGGCCTTTCCAGCAGTGTTCTGTATTTCTAAGATTAAAATACTTGAGGCAGAGAGCTCCTTCTGGCTTCAGTGGAGCCTTGTGCTTGGGGGTCACGTTGTCTAAGACGGAGTTACGGGACTGAAGCTTTGCAACCCTTGCTGCTCATTTCAAATGATACTTTATCAGGCCAGCTGTCCCACCCCAGGGAATGATGATACCTTGCGGACAACATTATGTAGCAAACAATAATTTTGAGTGGCAAGTGGAAGATTAAAAATATTAAATTATTTTGCTACTTATAAAGCACTATTTTTTCATTACTGGTGTCTTTGACTTGCAACCCATCTGGATCTGCAGCTCCTTACTAGCTGCAAACTACGTTCTGCCCATTCTCAGTCCTCTGACAATGGGAAGAAGATGAGCTAAAAATGTAAAGATTTTTGTTCGCATTATTTTGGAACAACTGCTCTCCTGTTTTCTGCTGTTTTCTTTTCATGGACCATTAGCAGCTTCCAAAGGCAATATCCTTTCACTGTCACACTATGCCATGGGGTGCCATTTCAACAACTTCAGACGAGGGCATTAAGTACAATTCTGGATGAGAGTCAGAGCGTAACCAAATAAAAATAATAAAGGAAAGCTTGTAAGAGCAATTTGGAATGCTGTCCTGTGCTGAATTCATTTGCAGCTTAGCAGAGAGCTACCAATCACTGGTGATCAGCACAATACTCCGCAGCACCTTATTTAATTGTAAAGTATTTCATACCCTAAGAAACATCACTGTTCATTTGCTTTTCCTTTTTCGGTGATCATCTTTGCTGAATGCTGAGCGGTGAATCAGTGGGAGGGGAAGAAAATTCATGTTTCTAATTCGAGGAGAATAAAAATGGACTTCTTGTTGTTCCTCTCCCTTCCCTCTTGCAATTAATCTGGAGTTACGCACTTCTTAGGATAGTTTAAAAAAAAAAATCTTGGAGGTAGGGGAAAAAATCCTCATAATCTTTTGGTAAATCTCTCGATGCATCAAGGCCAAATTGTGGCAGACATTGCATACAGGTGCAAGCCAAAGCATCCTCCTGGCCAGTGGCAGGACTGTGGGGCAGAAGCAATTTCCTTTATCTCACCTCCTAGGGAGACAGAGGAAGGACTATTCTACAGGTCCTCATGGCAATCCACACTCAGGCTACCTACATTCATTGAAATAGCCCCTAACTTGGCACTGACTGATCCGGCACCAGCTTTCGCCTTCAGTGTTTGAACAAATTATTCATTCTTTATAGGGTGGAAAACCTATAGGGTGCACAATGAACAGGCTGCTTGGAGCAGGAGTCAAGGCAGCCACTGACTCTGATGCTTTATTCCCTCTCTGCACCTCTTTGCTGGTAATGGATATGCCACTTAGCAAGCTCTGCTTGAAAGTGTGGTGCGGAGCTCCGTGTAGAGCTTGTCAACTGGAAAGGAGATCAGTCAAGAGGCTTAAGCATAGGACTGGGAGGCAGCTGGGGTGGTTGCTGTCTGGGCTATGCTGATAGATCCCTTTGGGCTGGGTACTTAACATCTGCGTATTCTGCTTTCTCCTTTTGTAAAAGAAGGCTAATCTCGCTACTTGCGGATGTCAGAGTTTTCTCGGTTGCTGGCCTGTGTAATAATATCTTACTGCCAACACAGAGGGTGCTGGGAAACTCTGTGAAGGTTTGCAAAGCACTACGAGCTAGTATTGGGCTAGGTGTTGCGTGTTACTAATGCCTTGCTACTAGAGTGTTTGCATTTGACGTGTCTTACGTAAAATACAGTTTTGTACTACTTTCTGCTCTGTTGTACAATGATGAGGCTCATGTAATTTTTTCCCTAATATAGTAACTATTTCACCTTGACATGGTAGCCTAGACAAGGGTGTCTAGTGCTGGAGTAAAAGGCAGACTGGATGCAAGACTGGAGATGCCAGAGCTGTAAAGAGAAGGCTAGGGCAGTCATTCCCGTCTCAGCTCCATCAAAGTAGTACAGATTACTGATCCTAGTATGGTTGGATGGGGTTTTTTCTACTTCTCTGAATTTTTCCAGTCCCTTTTTGAACTCACACAGACTCTCAGAATCTCCAGCACCCCTTGACACAGAGATCCACAGCCTAACCACATCCTGTGTGAAGAAGTATTTCTTCCCCCTTAATTTTGAATTAGCCATTGCTAGTCTTATTTCACATGCCTTGCTTCTTACACCAGAAGATACAGCAGAAGATCATTCCCTGTATCACAGCAGCACTCATGGCTTTATAGGTGTGTTTAGATATCCACACCATAGTCCCAAGCCAAGGTGGAAAAGTCCTAGTCTACTTAGTCTTTCATCTTACAAAAAAAAGTGTGTTACACAAAAGCTGTATCCTTCTCTTGAACATCCTTGACACTATTCTCTTTACCTTTTCAGTTCCACCATATTCTTTTAAAGGAGGAGGGATGGGAATTGCAAACAACATGCACAGGGTGACCACATTCTGGATGTTTAATATGCTTTAGTTTGCATCTTTAGTTTGTCCTTTGTGACAAGTCTGTCATTCATGGGTTTGCATTGCAATTATTTCAAGTGTGGCAGTAACACTGTTACGGTGGCTGGGGCTGTGTAAGAGTCCTGGCGCTGTGTGGTATAACATGTCCTTACCACTGCTGTAAGTCTGAGAATGAAAGGAAGGAGCCATCCAGACCAGCACAGCTCCCTTGCCTCTCTGCCTGCTTTATGATGCTCCACATTTCATTCGTCACCTTGGATTGTTTTCCCCTAATTGTACGTTCACTAGAAAAGCAAAAAGCCTCTCTAAAACTGCTGGACTGAAAATGAAATATAGGATGGCTGCAGGCTATGCTTTTCTTTTCTGGGAAGCACTACCATGATAATTGTTTCTACAAAAAGAAACTACTACTCTGGAAAAACAAAAAAAAAGACAAAACAAAAACCAAAACACCCTCTATTTGCTTGAACCCACCGTAAACTATTGCTAGTAATTATAGAAGCTGATTGCACAACAGCTTAATTTGACTTAACTGGCAATTTTTTAAAGCTGCAACACAATAAAAATAGAAAACTGACTTGGTGCACAAGTTCTGGAGATGTTAAATTTCACTTTACAAAAAAGCTGTAAACTTTCATGCAATGTGCTGGCTTGTAACTCACTTCAGTTGGTTATATATATTTTTTCTTTTCTTTTTTTCTTGTTGTGATATGAAAGTGTAGAATTATGCAGCAGTGTCTGAAAGAAAACCAAACTTTGCCTATTCCTCTCAGTGCTGTGTTCCAGTCTGACGGAAATGTTTCACAGTGAAAGATTATTGAGAGGGAGAGAGATCACCTGCCAGCCTTATTGCTTTGTAAGTGGCCACAGGGTTAGGCTTTTCTCTATGTACTTATTTTCTTTTTTTAAAGAGACTAGTATTTCTAAATGGCAAATTCTTTTGTTCTCCCCAAACATTTAAGAAAATGTCTACTAGAGAGACAAATCTTTTTTGAGCTACAAATTTATCCACTGTGGGTTTAACTTTAAATAGATTAGTAGTCCCCTTTAAGTCAATTGAGCTTTAGTGGGTATTATAGAAAATTAAGCCATCTGTACACACTACCAGTGAGATGATTTAATTACACAATGTTCTGATATGGTAAGAGAACAATTTATATTAAGTCAACATTTATTTATTTGAATGTGAGCTGAGGATTGTATATTATAATACACAGATATTATACTAGTTGAGGTGATGGCAGAATGAATTGATTTATACTGTAAGTTCCTAAAGGATGCAAATCTACATACACAGTACACTACAGATCAAGTAAGGATCTGCAAAAGTTAAAAGTTCAGAGTTTACATCCATCAGACCATTTTACCTCTCTCCTGTCCCATATGAAGCATCTAGTCCCAACTGCTTGAAGAGTGGCCCAGCCATGGGAGTCCCTCAGAGCTCACCTAGGAACACCTCCAGGGAAGGTGCTGCAGATGGAGGGGACTTGGAAGAACCTAGGGGTGCTGGTTTTCACTGGGAAGAGTTAATTTTCTTCATAGTAGCCAGTATGGGGTGATGTTTTGGATTTGTGCTGAAAACAGTGTTGATAATAGAGGGATATTTTAGTTATTGCTGAGCGGTGCTCCTCACACCGCTCTGCCAGCAAGTGGGCCGGGGGTGCACAAAAAGTTGGGAGGAGACACAGCCGGGACAGCTGACCCCAGCTGACTAAAGGGGTATTCCATACCATATGACATCATGCTCAGCAGTAAAATGAGGGGGAAGGTTGGCAGAGGGGCCACTGTTCAGGGACTGGGTGGGCATCGGTCAGTTGGTGGTCAGCAATTGTTTTCATTTGCGTCATTGGTCTTTCTTGGGTTTTATTTCTCTGTCTTTGTTATTTTTCTTTTCATTACAATTTATTACTATCATTCTATTCTATTCTATTCTATTCTATTCTATTCTATTCTACTTTTCAATTATTAAACTGTTCTTATCTCAACCCACAAATTTTCTTACTTTTACCCTTCTAATTCTCTTTCCCCCTGTCCTGTTGGGAAGGGGACTGAGTGAGCAGCTGTGTGGTGCTAAGTTGTCAGCTGGGGTTAAACCACGACAGTATGGCCCATTGCAGCTTGTGGATGGTTCCCAATGGACATTTTCCATTTGACACAGTTTACCACAACTGCAGGTGAGGCAGAAAATCGAAGAGTTAATCCAATCACCCAATTCACCCAATACTGTGGAGAATCTACTCTAGACTTTCACATCAGTCCTCTGTTGGTATGACAAACCAGATTCTGCACTTTGTCTAAAAGAATTCAAGTTCAAAAAAAGATGAACATGTGAAGCTGATTTTAAGCTGCATTTGAACTTCCTTAGTCCTAGGGTTGATTCACTTTGAACGCTGTTTGAATTTTCCTGACTTTATTTGACCTAGCTAGCCATCAGTTTGCTCTCCTACTAATTCCTGCAATAGTGGCTGACAGGATCACCAGTATAGCTTTGTAGCAATGATGGTTTGACTTGGTAGCTTAAACTGATTCAAAAGTTGTCAAGATAAACACAAAAATCATCCTAGTTAATTAGGAAAAATGAGCCCTACCTACAATAAAGGATGTACAACATGCACACTTCCAGAGGAAAATGGATATACACACCATAGCACTCAGCCATTCCTGGAAGCGGACTTTACCTACAGTTCCATACTTGGTGTGCTCTGTGCTCATGTGAAAGTGTTATGCTAGATCATTAGTCCACAGAGTTTATGGGACTCTCAATTTGGATTCTATCCAAGCTCCCTACACTCTGATGCTGCTGAGTACTGTGCTGGAGTGTGGTTCAGTCCTGAATGAAAGAGATACGGCGGGTAAATCCTGACATCATGTGGTGATACATACATATATATGCCGTTAGTAGTTTGTTTTTTTTTTCTTTAAAGTCTCATTGCTTTGTAGCAAAAGAAACCATTGAAATGTGGAACTAGTTCTCCCATACTGTTCAGTCAGCATTTAAAACCTATGGGCCAGATTTGTCTATGTCTTTACGGCTACAGACTTCTCGATGAGAGAGCCGTGGCATGCTGCACACCCTCCACGCTGGTTAGAAAAGGAACAGGGAGGAGAATATTTGAGACTCTGGTGCAGTATGAAGCTACAGGAAATTTCTAGTATTAAATGGTAGGAGTTGCCACGCAATCTAGCTAGTCAGTTTTGCCTCTGTTTCATTGGGAAAGAAGCTGCTAGCAACAGGAGCAGGACCGGACCTTTTAAATCATTAACACACCTAACCTCCATATTTATAACCTGGCAAGTGGCAACAATAAAGTGATTTATCTGATGCGTTCATTGAGCTGTGGAGAACCATGCAGCCATATTCATATGATAGGAGAACATAATAGGGGATGTGCTGTTATCTACTGAAATTCACTGAGGAAGGTATGGGAGAAAGTGGCAAAATCCTAGTTTAAGGACTGTGAGTGAAGAAGAACCCACTTTATGGGTAGCCTTTACATTATTCCCAAGGCAGATGCAGATACTTGTGTTGCGCTAATGAAATGTATCTCAAGGCAGCAGAGGATAGCATATGTGATTTGGAAGTTATGTGATAAAAACTTAGATTTGTTGAGGTCATGAGGATCCTCAGTCCACCACAGAAAACTCTGTACTATCCAAAGAGCCTTCTCAACATAGAGTCAGCTCCTAACAACTCTGGTCCCAAATTAATGTCTTAAAATGGCAAGAAAAATTTAAACACCTTAGTGGGAATTTCTTTGAGATAGCTCTGCCTGGAGCATTCACCTTACTTTCATACTAATAGCATTTTAGCCTGTTTTTTTTTGATTTCTTCTAAACTGGAAGTACCACAGAGGGAAAAAAAATCATTAGCATTTGCACTTCAGGGGAGTAAAGCAGTATGTACTCACAGGCGCACAGAGAATTAAAAGATTACATGATTTTTTTCAAGGCTCATGGAAGACTAAACATGGATTTTGTTGAAAGTTACTCTCAGTATTTTATGGCCTGAGCTGGTTTGATGTCCGTAACTGGGATATTCCAGTTGCCACACAAACGAAAGACTGGAAGTTTGGATCCAGGCGTAGCTTCATTGTTCATTGTTAGTGAGGACTGATTTACATGCTGATTTTCATGTGCTTATCTTTTTTTCCCCCAGTACACCTGTGTCTCAGAAAAATTTTTCTTAGTGTGAGTGAGTGGTTCCCCTCTAACCTAAATGTTCATTTATTTTCTCTGTACATTGACATTGCCTCTGGCTAAGACAACTGCATAGAGCCAACGAATGTGTAGAAAGCTTTTGGCTTTCTGGTTGTTTTTTTTTTCTCCCCAGACATGAAGGCTTCCTTTTTTATGTCATATGGGAGTTGCAAGAACATGCTAAGAGAAAAGCATGACCCCAACCATAGCAAATATTCAATATCAATTTTGTTATCAGGTTTCACTTACATCAATGGAAACTGGTCAAATTGACCCAGAACCACAGCTGGACTGATTCAGTGTTGCCCTGCTATCTTCAGGGGACCTTTTGCAGCTACAGTCATTGCTCTCTGTGACTTACCACAACTGAGGATGTGCCCCCACCCTTTATGGATAAATTATTTCAAGATGTTCAGAGCTGTACTCCTGCCAGCGAGTCAGCACAGTGGGAAGCGTCTTGGACATGGTGTATCTGTGCGTTTTCATTCTTGTTATTGAAACATCTCTCATTCCTCTGAACGGTCTGACTCTCAAGAGTGATCATGCACAGTATGGATAGCATAGCTGTAACCAGAGGAGGTTATATAGGCAGAAATGGAGTGAAGATATGCATAAATTTTTGACACACCAGTGTATGGTTTTGTCTGCATTTCCCAGCATATTGCTCTATTTCTAACCACTTCAGGGTTAATAATCTTTGACTCAAGAACCTTGTTTGATTTTAACACTGAAGTTTTGGCTTTCTGCCTATACTGTCTAAACTGTTGGACTTCTGGGGGGAGGTGAAGGTTCCATGTAATGTCTAGCAATACTAAGTGTGATCTGAATTCTCTTGGACTTAAGAAAACATCAGTCTATTTATTATACACATTGAGTTTTTCCTAGATTTTTTGACTCTACATAAAGCTTGGCATGACATGCTTAAACTAATACAACAGAAAGAATTGTTGAAAAACTCACTTGTGAGTTGTGGAACCTTATTTATTATTACCTCACTCAACGTTTCTCTAGAAAGCAAGCTGCAATTTGCCCTGTATTACTATGTTACTCAGGTGTTGTAAAGAGCTCCATTTTAAAAAAAATGCAAAGAAGTAGTCCACCAATAAAAGGCAGTAGTTCTTATTTAGTTCAAATAATTATGTGCCAGAGACATGCCCACAATGATCAGAAATGCTCTGTAGTGATTTTGTATTTCTTAATGTACCATCATAGTTTTCATGCTTCGATACCTTACATTTCACAACTGAATTTTATTTTTTCTATTCTATTCTATTCTATTCTATTCTATTCTATTCTATTCTATTCTATTCATGATCAGAATAGGATACTCAGGGCCTCTTCTTAAAATTCTTAATATCCAAATGGGATTTGGATCTTATTATTTGAATTTTTTATTTCACACTGCATGCCGTCATAACCCAATGGCTTCTGTTCGTGCTCCTTCCATACACAACCTTTATTACAAAAGACGTAGCTTTGCACTTGGGAATTGATTGTGAATGAGCTCTTTGACCCTTAGTGACAATTTGTTCTCAAGGGTACCATCTAAATTTGTTAATTGAGTCAGGTTGAGATCTCCAACAACAAAGATAATAATTTCAAGCTCCACACCTCAGAAACAATTTGTCTAGTAAACCTTCCATTTCTCTCCCACTCATCCAAGAAACTCTTGCTTAAACAGATTTCATGTAAAAATTCAAGACCAATAAGGGATATAATTTTTTTTTCTGATAATTGGATTTTTAATGGAGTTTTTCTGGAGTTTTTTTTGAGGTGTTTACTTCAGGGTATTTGTCTCATACTTGGCAGATACCTTTTTGTGATGTCCATTTCAGTATTCATCACCTTCTAGGATGTCCAGAGAGCTTCCAAAGTCTGATATGGGAAAGGATTTTCCAAATGCTGGAAGCTGCAGTGAACATGGAGGTGAGAAAGGCTTTTGAGTTGATGCTCTCTTTGAGTTTTCAGGGGTAAGAGAATCAGTCTCCAAGAGTGAATCATTTATCGGTGGTTTTTATGGGAAGAAATTCTTTCACAAACTATGAACATTAGATGTACAAGCCGGTGAATAATAACAAACTGTGATATACATTAAATTCTGGAAGTAATACTTTCGTGGTGGCTTTAATACATGCATTATAGCAAGTACTGACAAAGTAATGCCTGATAGTATATGGTAGGTGGTCTTCTGTCCCAGGCAGAGGAGGACATCCTGGAAGACCTTGATTTAATTCTTGGCTTTGTCACAGTCCTTTTACATCCTGTCCATAGTCCATGCAGACTATGGACAGGATATTTCATCTGACAGTGACTTGAGTTTTTTAATTCTGTCAATTTATTTCTTCTTTCATTTGAATTATGATCTCTGTGAGAAGGAAATGCCTTACTCTGTGCTCCACAATGAAAAAGAAACTTAGAGAACAATAATGTAACATAACCAAATTTTATCATTTTAAGAGGCTGACTCAGTTCAGTGAGTAGCATGATGAACTCTGAAGGGCATGTACTTCATGATGCTGTGTGTGGTCTGAAATCTTATGCAGAGACAGATTGAAATCCCGATATTTTAATGAAGCTTTAGGTATGAAGAATAATACACTGTCATATTAAATGATGGTAGTGAGTTATTTCACCAATTTGCAAATTCCCATAAAACTGTAAACAAAAATTAAAAAGCCCTACCCTTGGAAGACTTTGAAAAAGAATCAAATCACACAAAACCCCTTGTATTTGAGAACAGCATAAATAGAAGAGTTGCAATATTATCACAATAATTTCAAAGTAAAAGGATAAAGCTAGGAAGCCAAATATTTCATAATGAATGCAGCATATAGCTTTTAAACAGGGCTAACATATGGACCACTAATGTGAATGTGAATGCAAATTAGATACTTTTGATTGCTTGAAATAAAGTCAGCAGAATCCAAGCTTCAAAACGCAAATTGTGTGGATTTAACTACCTGAGTGCCACAGAAAGAATACTGTTCCTACAATATTTCCATATGAAACAGGGTAATGAAGCTAATTAAGCGGATTCTAAGGCAAGCTTCCCTAGATAACTTGAAGATGAATTGTATGTTTTCTCCAGCCCTTCTTTTTTGTGGTGGTTTGGTTTTTTCTAGTTTTTTTCCCCCCTTTTGGTTTATCTGAGTTTCTCGGCCCTGAGGCTACTCTAATTTTGTCACCCAAAACTACGGGTACTTGACAAGATATCTGTCATTTTTAGAAGTGGTACAGCTTCACACAGTGGTACTGTGGTAGGGCTTCTAACATGTTCTGGCTCAGATAAATAAAGGGAGATGATCAGAGATTGCCCTAAACCTTGAAAGTGCTGGTGTAAGGCAGCTCAGCAGGACATACCCCGTACCCAACCTTGCTGGGCTGTGAGCAATGGGAAAACCGGAGAGTCGTATTTATTTTCTCCCTGAGCCATTGCCCCTCATGCAAAAAGCAGCAAACTGCTCTTGTTGAGAAGGAAAAAACAAGAGGGCTGCCTACCAGCCTGTATGGCTTGCCCCTCTGCAGCAGTTCTGTCACACCCTCGCTGCGAACAGTGATTCACAGGTACGGCAGGAGCTGCTTCCAGGAGCTTGCAGGCACCGTCCCGTACTCAAGAGACAGGCTGACATAGTGCTTCGTGACATGGGTTAGCGATGTGGGTTTTTTTGTTTTTGTCAGTTAGGTTGATGGTTGGACTAGCTGACCTTAAAGGTCCCTTCCAACCTAAACAATTCTATTAATTCTATCATTCTCTTGTGATGGGTTCCTGTGGGGCCGCATAGCCTGAAGGGGGAAGAGCAACCCTAGCCAGGGGGATCCTAGGAGTTGGGATATCTCCATTCCAGATCCACATCCTCCTTGCCTGTTTTACGGCAAAATCTTAAGCTCTACCAGAAGAGTCAAGAGTTCACTTTATTCACCATACCTCCTGATCCCACAGCCACCTTCTGTCAAACCATCTCTCCCTCACCCAGGGACACTAAGCTATGCTCCAAACTGCTTGTCCCCTGCAGTGAAACCAAGTCTCATGTCCCCTCACAGCCAGGGTTGCTTCACGCCGTCAGACAGCTCAGCTCCCACCCCTGGCCTGACTGAGCTAAACATCCCCCCGTCCGCACCCATTTACTGCTGATACTTCTCCAGCTGTGCTGGGTACTCCCCTGACGCATTCCTACCACATCTGGAGACCTTCTCGGTGGATCAGCAGCCTGTGCTGTTTTCTGACTTCCCTTACTCAGCCAGGCGTATGGGTACACTAGCCCAAATCCCTATCAGACTTGCCAGGTTTCGGGCAGTTGCATTAACTTCCCCTTATCGCTGTAACTTAGGGAAGGGTGCACCGATCCCAAACTGAAGTTTAAGGGAAGAGGAAAATGACTAAATGAGCTCATTTACATCTCTGCCAATCACTTGCCAATTTGCAAATATGTGAATTAGCGCATTCTGAAATTTGCATAAATTCACACATGGAGCTGTGCAAGACTTGGCAGCTATGAAACAAAAAAGAAAAAAATGTATTAATGGTTGTGGAAAAAGGAAAGGAAACTTGTTCCAGAATATAAATGTCTTTATGACTATATGAAGAATGGGGAAATGACTTTTGAATTTAAGATTGCTTGTCAGATTCAGAAGTGGCAAAAACAGATGCAGCTCTGTTAGTATCACTGCTACTCATTTATATAAGTCCTGAAACTGGGCTTCATGATTCAAAGTATTGATTTGGGCCCTCTTCCTTCTTGGGGAACCATAAAAAGCAGTTGTGAAGACTAAGAAGAAAAATTCTTACTGAAAGAAAAATGCAGCACACGAAGCATTGGCTAGCGTTAGTGAAGTGTTTTGGGGGATTCTCCATCTCTTACACCGCATGTTTCACACCAGCATTACTCACTCCTCACTTCATACTTGCACTCTGGAAATTATTTTGATTAAAGCAAGTGATGTTTCTAACTTACGGCTGTGTTAAAATTTAAATTGAGACTGAAGAGCTTCCTGGACCACTGCTGTGGCATTCACATTCACGCGCAGGGCTTCTCTGCAGCCTGACTTGCAGTTTTCCTCCAGAAGGAGCCCTGAGAGCCAGCAGGTGTGTGGCGTTTGCAGCTGGGTTACCTCAGCTGGCCACCCGTCTTATCTGGGGCCGTTTCCTCCCTTGTCTTCAGAAAGGTGTAGCGGTTTGAATCATCAGCAGCCCCTTCCTCTCCACAGGTTGCTAGCTCTGAAGCACGCGTTCTCATCCTCACCTATTTCAGGGAGGGCGGCTTGCAGGCAGAGGGGTAATGCATATTCTGTGTCATCTGTGTCTTCCCAAGTGCTGCCGTCTCCAGCTAGTTATTCCTCAGCAGGCAAAATAGGCTGATAATGCCAATGACTTGGGCAGCGTTAGTCTACACCACACATTTTCATTAGCAGAGGCATAACCACCAGGGATAGGCAGGG
Source organism: Xenus cinereus (assembly GCA_025774025.1). NCBI lineage: Eukaryota > Metazoa > Chordata > Aves > Charadriiformes > Scolopacidae > Xenus > Xenus cinereus. The sequence continues at coordinate 52,979,704 of JAOXJK010000012.1, read as the reverse complement.
CAAGGAGTGATTTATGGCACAGGGTAGCTAATGGTATTTTCTCCTAACAGAATTGGGCTTTCATCAGTATATTCTGCTTTGCCTGTAAAAGTGGGATTAATTACTACCACACTGTCACTCTCAAAAAATGAGATGCACTTTGCTAGTCAGAGATGCTGTTACACGAGGTGCTTCCTTCAGCAGCGGGTCTGACCTCTCTTGTCAGCGCCACAATCTATTACCAGTCGAGAATCAAAGGCGCAGAGCTGTGTGCAATTCACTGATCTGGTACCAGTGTCAGGCGTCACAAAAATATCTTCTTTGAAAATGCCTTTTTACAAGCAACTGCTTTTTGACTAGAATTAAAATGGTAAGTTTGGTTGGAGTTTTCTGAACTCTTAAAAGCAAGACAGAAAAATAAGGAAAGTCAAACTTTCTGTTATACAAAACCTTATTTTAGATTAAAATTGCTTTGGTTTTGCAAAGCTGTATTATTTTACTGAGAGCATTTTTTTTTTTTTGGCATTATAAAAGACAAATTATGTTTAGGGAAATTCAGTAAAGCAGGAGAACTATTAGATCTTGTAGACTGATTTTTAAAATTCATCTGAAAATGCCAGAGCATCTTCATTCTGAAGTGCCTTGATACTACAGACTTCGGGAGCCTTAAAAGCTTTTTGCACTATTAGATGCACAATATTCACAGGTTTGTTTTTCCTAGATAAAAATGGTTGCAACAAATTAGTCCCTTGTTACCCCTCTTAAAGGGCTATGTATATTTAAAGGACTGTTCATTAGGAAGAACGTGAGGGTATGACGTATAGGGGAGAGGTGGTATAAAAGCTCATACTCTGTTGTAGTTCTGAAATATCTGAAGAGATATTTGCCATCCTCAAAGCCTTACATGTTCTTCCCTCCCTGATTTAAATGTCATACTCCATGCTGAATATGTTTAGATACTACGGTCACTGACTATCTTGTAGACTACAGTAATTAACCTAGTAGTGCTCCCCTTGGCGTGGACGACACAATTGGAAGTCTGTTCAGGTAGAGACAATTATGTAGAAGCAGAGAAACGTAATTCTTCTGTCCCTGAAGTGACACAGTGCTTATCTGCCACTGTTCCTATGTTTCTTCCTGTGAGAATCAGCAACTATTTCGGTTTCTCTCATTTTATTTATTTTCAAGTCATGATTAGATTAGAGAATTCTGTTGTTGCCTCCCTCCCTTAAAATCCAGGAAACCAGAGCTGAGCTGATTCACTTTTTAAAGATCATTTAATTGCCTTAATGAGTTTGCTTGATTCTTCAAATCTCCAGTGAAGTCACAGGCAGAAGTTGAAATGGTTTTATTTGCCTTGGAGAAAATATATCCACTTTGTACTAAACAAGTGGTTTATGTGTGTGATGCCAAAGCATGCACAGCCTCATCTGTCCAGAGCAATGATGAGGGGGCTCCCATACTGTCAGTAGCACCTGGTGATGTACACATGTAAAATCTAGTTTGTAGACAGAAATGACCCAAATTTTCATAGCTGCTAAGCATTCCGAACCCGAAGCAGAAAGGAGCCAAAAGGGTGTAATAGAATAGGTCAGAATAGGAACATGTTATGCAAAAGTATTTCTACAAATATTCATATTTGGGATGGTCAGCTCTGGGCAATTAACTCTTGCATAGGTTTTATTTCTGATCCTCTGAAAATAGACTCTCTACCCTTCAGAAAGGAAGGGAAGAAGATGGGCCTGAGAAGGAGGATATGCAAAGTCTTGCCCTGCTCCAGAATTCCCACATATTCTGAAGAAGGTGATCTAGTTTCTCTGAGACTTTCTTGTCCACCCACCCAAGAAAAATATAGTGTGTAAAGATAAGTCAATTAGAGATTGTGTGTGTGAGCTCAGAAGCTGTTACAATGGAGACAATGTGTATTAAAATTGCAGTAATAAGTGCAACCAGCCAAGGGTTAAGTGTAATCTCCATACCCTTCAAGTAGGTCAGTTAACTTTGGATAAAGATTCCTTGTCCAGTTTCTGAAGCAAACAGGTGCCAGTAGGTCTATCTATGCTTGCAGGCTTTAAGGCTTCGCTGCCTCTCCAGGCTTTTTGAATTAAAACACAAGAGACTTGTTTTGCATTTAGGACTAGGAAGTATCCTATCTGCTAGTGAGGCACATAGCAGACATGGAGCTGCTGTGCAATCACTTAAAATACTGATCTATAACAATTTTGGAAATCCCATATGTAATCTTCTCTGTGAGACGAAATACAATATCATTCTGCTGAAACGCAAAATTTCCCTGCATGTAGACATTACCCTAGCTGAGCAGGGGCATCCTAGATAGCTAAGTGGGAAATCGACTTGGTGGATCTAGATAAGCATCTTCCCAGGAAATGTTTGGGGACAGTTATTAAATACCATTCTGTGCTCAGGCTCCCATCTGAGGCTGTTTTGCAAAAGACAAAAAGGGCATGGGTGATTGACCAGTGATCTGTTCCCATGGCAGGAATAAATGGCAGGGGCTGAGCCGTGCCTCCAAGCCATGAGTTGGCCATGTGAGAGCATTGGAGCCCAAAGGCAAAGGCTGACCCAAGGCAGGTCACCAGAGAAAGCCCTTTTAGTTGGCTCCTGTGCTTCCTTGAGGGTGAAACTTCTATAAGGCCAGTAACATGACCCTTGATAGCATTTTTTAAAGAGCAAGGAAGGAAAGGCATAGAGTCAAGCATTGCAATGCCTGCTTTGCCTCTTTCCCTGCCTCATGGCCTGCTGAATTATTCGGGTGTAGAAAGCAGGAGGTCCAAGCTGGGGTGATGGTCACCTTATTTCCCTTTACTCTGCCGTGCTGGGTTGCTGCATGTGGGATCATGAGCAGCCAGGCGTGGTGCTTGGGTCTGCCAAAACTGCTTGCTGTAAGGCTTCTGTAGCACCAGATGTGCAACGTAGGAGTTAAAGCAACTCCTCTTGCTCTCTTTCTTTATTCTGTTTCATCTTGTCTGAGAAACAAAAGTCTGCATTTCAAGCATAATAGAGCACTTAAGTGTGTGTTTACAATAGCTTTACATATTTAATAAAGGCATTTCACAATGTTTTTGATGCTTTAGCCTGTCACAGTGAGAACACTTTTAATAATGTTTTCTTCTTTTGTATTTCAGTGCTGGCCCTTCCTGTCTTGATCACAATTAGATAAAATAAGGGTAAGAAATAGGAAACAATCAAATACAATCTTTTACACTTCCCCAAAGGTCTGTGATCTGATTTGTTTCAAGTTCAAATAAAAGTTTGTGTCATTTCTTATTTAATAGCATTGTTTTCCCTTCTCTGAATTAATTCATCCTAGAGGCAGAATTGTCTTTGGATCTTTTTCGATTGCTTTTTAACCCACTCATAGAACATACAGCGCTCTAGTGCTGCACTGGTTTTCTGAACAGTTGCCTGTAGTTTAGAGGTCTACTGAGCTTAACATTTTAGTCTCTGGGATTAATTAGTGCTCACACTTTGCTTGATCTCTCTGTATGCAGGTTGGAATAAGCGATGACAATAGTTCTGATACAAAAAAATGCATTTACTCTGGTATTTAAATTCCATGTCAAACCATGCAGTGAAATGCTGAACTGACATGAGGAACTGCATTTTATGACAAGAGTGAGCCTAGCATGTTTCCTGGACAGGAATACTTGAATGTGTGCTGGACACACATTGTCACTGGCCAATAGTTGGGGAACATCAGATACGGTGCATATATATGGATAGTCTTCGTGATAAACACCTCATGAGTACAGATATCCTGGAAGCAACAGGTTCAGTATTCCTGGACCATACTTGTCCATTGCTCTTCACCAGGCATATATACAAATATAAAATTTTGTATTTCACCCAGCAGGAGAAGACATGTCTGAGGGACCTCAAAACCAGAGTAGCTTTATGCAAACACCAGGTGTAGGATTTTGTTTGCAGAGAATTTAACTTCAGGTTAACATTTGAGATTGTTTATTGAGTGAAAGTGCCTTTCCCGTCTTTGATGAAACAACACAATTACCATGTGGAGACAAGTGAAAAATGACAAGAGGCTTTGTTTGTGCTGCTCCGCTCCACGCACCTAGAATTGTATCTGTGCAGCTTTAAAATTTAATTTAACATCTTTTTAACTCAGATAGAACAAATGTCAAATGAAAAATGACTGTCATCCTTACTGAAAACATGGGATGTAGCAGCCAGAAAGACTTTCTGTGAATCTTTTGTGTAAATGGTGGCGTTGCTGTTGCTGGCATTGCTGTATGAATTATTGAGGTGCTTGCTGGTAAGTCGTAGAGGTGTTTTGACTCCTCTGCAGGCATTTGGAAATAAACTTTATAACTTCATTATATTTCAGACTATATAGGTCTAATATTATACACACAATACAAGCAAGTACTGTGGTCAGCTGAATCCACAGACTGGGTAAATTAAAATACGAAGGAGTCTTTCTTCCGACCTTTGAGGTGTATCTCTGTCTTGTGACCTTTGAGGTATACCTCTCCACCTCTGCAAATAGCACCTTGCGTGCAAAAAGGTTTTTTTTACAGGTGGGGTTTTAGTCTTAAAAAGCATGCCAATACGAAATTGTAAGCCCGAGGTGAGACCTGAACGGCGCTGCACAGAGAGGTTCCCAGCTTGGTGAGGATGAGGAACAAGGGGAGAACAGGCAGACCAGGCTGACTAGAGAGAAAACATCCGGAGATGGTCTCCACTAGGTCTGTAGCCACAGTCAAGAGGACAGCAAAGACAGCACCTGTGTGCGCTGTGAGCAGGTGAATGATCTGCTCAGCCCGGTGGCTGAGCTTAAGGAGGGAGTGGAAAGGTTGAGGACCATTTGGGAAGGTGAAAGGGAAATACACTGGTGGAGCTGCACCTGCCATCCTTAGGGAAATAACAGCAGGTGGAGGCTCCAGGAGAGGCAGAGGGTCCTCTGCCTTCTTGTCCCTGGGCAGAAGGAGGGGCACTAGGAGAGGATGGGGGTAATGGAAGCAGGTACCTGCTCAGGGCAGCAGGAGAGTTCCCTCCAGACCTCCCCTGCCTTCCCAGGTGCCCGCACAGAACAGAGACAGGCCTCTGGAGAGAGAGGATGAGGGAATGGAGGATGCTGATAAAGCCCCACCCAGGGAGTTGCCGAAGCAGCCAGCTCCACACATTAAGACTGCTTCTGTGAAGAGCAAGGGGAGGGTGATAGTTACAGGTGGTTCCATTCTGAGGAGAACTGAGGGTCCCATGTGCCGGCCAGACCCTTCCCACAGGGAGGTCTGCTGCCTCCCTGGGGCCCATGGCAGGGATAGAACCAGGAGGCCTCCTGGCCTGATGCGGCCCTCAGGTTATTACCCTCTTTTGATCTTATAGGCAGACAGTCATGAGTTAGAGAGAAGTCTGAGGGCAATGAAGAGAGATTTCAGGGCCTTGGGACAACTTGTCGGGGGCTCGGGAGCACAATTCGTGTTCTGCTCTGTCCCTCCAGTTTTGGGGACTGGCTCCCTTTGCAGTCAGTCATTTGCACAAATAAATCCCATTCTAGATGTCTGAGTTTCACAGATTAAATCTTCCTTTTAGATTTCATGTAAGCAAGACTTAACTTTGCATGCAAGCAAGAATGAACTTTTTTATTTCTGGTATTCCACTCTTCCTCTTTTTAAACTCTATCAATTGATCAGCCCTCTCTCCCACCACAATCTTGGTACTCCAGCATGCTGTTATTTACAATAAAAGGTTTGTAATGATCTAGTTTATAAATACACTAACAGTACTTTAGAGGTACTAGCTGAAATATGTTTACCATGTTTCTAAGTTTTAAAGAGCTTGAGTATCTGTATTGACAGATGAGTGAAAAAATAGATATTTTTTCCCCTTTAATTCCTTATGCTTTGAAGGAGAAAAGGAAAGCAATTATGTTTCTTAACTTCTAGAAGTTTTGTACCTCTACTTTCAGCACAACCTACAGTGTAGATGTCATCAAGTCCTTTGCAGTTTTTGTGACAAAGGCAGTTTTTAATGAGACGCTTGCTGGAACAAAGTGAGGTAGTTGTGTGAATGTTATTAAGTCTGAGGAAATGCATGGGAGATATTGTGATGGGATTTGTTTGCACACGTGGCACCAGATTGATGGATGATGACCTTGCATTTGAGGTAGCATTGCTTTCTCTTTTTCTTGATCTTTTCTTCTCCACAAGCATTCGGAAACCATGAGTCAAGCCTCAGAAGAACACCATGAAAAGGAATGGAAAGTAACTGATTTAGCAGTAACTGATCTCATTTGTGCTTTCGCAGTTGATTTTGCAAGCTTTTTTTGTAACAAGGACCACAAACTCACTTTCTGTTCTTAATGACCAGCTTTGATTCTTAAAGATTCACGTGACTCCAGTAGCCGGAGCTTTAGGCATAATATCACAATATATTCATTGTAATCATGATATACTAGTGGGAGCTAGCAGTTGTGAAATGGATCTGGACCCGAAAGTGTAGGAGTAAGCCTCTAGATACTTTGGGCTAATCAAGCTGCAGACTTGCTTGCTACTTCCTTGGGGGACTTTTCTGGATCAGGGATGCAGCATAGTCTTCTCAACGGTCACGTGCACTGCCGCTACCTCCAAGTCCAGCTCTTGGTGTGAGGTTTTCCTGCAATGTCCTCCCCAACACTGATCTGAAGAAGATCTCTTTTCTTGGCTGTACAGTCAACAAGTCCAGGGATTCCCCTCCGATGGGAGGTCAGGCAGCCCAGGAAGGGCAGACGTACCTGAGCTTCCAGTTTGAAATGTATGCACATTAAGAGGTGATCTCTGAGCAGCAGTGGGACTTGTAATGATAATTTCTTGTGTGCCATAGTGACCATTTACATTTTGCAAAAAAGTCTCCCTGCAGAATTAATTTTTTAGCATTGGGGAAATATGGGGAGCTTTTTATAGTTTGATAATAATTTATCAGCCTCTCTCCTGCAGTCCTTTGCTGGCTGGCTGCTCTAAAAGCACACAATCAACAAGAGAGCAGTGAACAGAAATATTTTCAAGAGCAGATGGGATGTACCTTCAAAAACCAGGATTGTCCCAGTGAAACTGGGACATCTGGCAACCCTAAAAAAACCCAAACTAGATGAAATAAAAATTATGAGATGGAGGAGCAGAAAAATATGTCTTCGCATTGATTAGCAGGCAAAGTAATTAATCTCCTTCAACTCCCCTTTTGGTCCTTGGTGTAAACCAAGGAGAAATAGGGATATTATTGCTTTGCCAAGCGTTAATTCCAGTATAGTAATTGCTGAGCAGTGTTTTCAGATTTAGAAGGGATATTTCACATCCTTTCCTCCCTCTTTCCTGTTGCCCCCAATAACAGTTTTCTTGGCATTTATAAACAAAACCTTTTCCTTGCTATATTTGTCACTGTGCCTAATTCAAAGTTTTCCCTTTGTCTTTCAGATGCTTCGGATCAAACTCAAGCCCAACTTTGCTGAGTGTGTCGCTGTGCAAGACACCAGCCTGTCCACAGTCCAGTTTGGAACTTACTTTCTGGTCTGGGACTGCTTTATAACAAGTCAACCTATATTGATCTTCTCAAAACACCAGACAGACAAAATAGCATCATCTCTGCAGTTTCACATGCAACATCTAGCCCCACGGTAGGTTTTGGGGTAAAAAGTTCACCAAAATGCTGAGTGTGAAAGACAGTGATGATTGGTCTGTCAGTTCATGAAATTCACGTATCTTGCTAGAAAAATGTTCTAGAGCTCCAAATGAACTATAAAGTTGTTCCTTGCATTGCAATGATTTAGAAATCATTTCTATTCATTTGGAAGGTGGTACATGCTTACACACAGTGTCTGGTGCAGTGGGATCCTGGCCCCTGTTGGCGTGGGGAAAAAAATCATGGGATGTTACAGATGATAAGCTCTGTGGGAATGTTAAACGGTCCTGCTTTTGTACTGTGTTTCTGAAGCAGATAGCACAATATATCCATGGTGGAAACTTATAGTTTCAACAAAGTAAAAAAATTAAGTGATAGACAGGTGTTTAGCTGGTGAGTGTAGGTGTTTTTAATGGCAGTGAGACAATGTAAAGGGAAATGTTTTCTAAGCATCTTATTACCCTCAAGATGCCAAGACAACCCCAAAAAATCGAAACTCCCTGATGTCCAGTATAGGTGTATTTCCCAGTATGATTGTATGATGGTTAGTAACTATCAACTTTCCTCTCACACACGTCTATTCATTTTCTCAGTCGTTGTGTTACTCACAATGTTCATTTTGGACAATCACACGTTTTAGCAAATTTCCTGTTTCCCTTTGTTTCTATTTTTAATTTGTTATAGTACAACAGTTTAAAGCTTTCTCACTTTCATGCCATTGCTGAGCCTAACACGTATTTCTTAACTTGTAATTCTTAATATTTTTTTTTTTTAATTCCAGGTTCCTTTTCTAAATAATAGTTCTTACCTTTACTAAGCTACAAACTTAAAATGCACCCCTGTCCTGAAACTCAAACATTGGTATGTGATAGTTCATAGTTTGATCTTCAGGTGAATTGTGTACACAGCCAATTTGTCAGAGACGTCCCTCAATGACAGCCATGCTGACGGGAGGGAGGGAGGTAGGGAGGTGAGTTCTGAGAAGGGAGTTGCAGGTGATGCTGGTAGACACAAGGAAGAAAAGAGAGGTGGCTCCCGTTTGCCCACTGCATTTTTACTTGAAACTTCTATGAAGTTTTAATGTTCATAGACAAGTTTTTAGGCATAGGCAGACAAATAAAATCGCTTGGGAAAAATATTCAGACCATAAGGGTTGCTTAAACTGACCAATCTTATATGCACAAGAAATGGGAAAGCAGGGGGCAGGGGCTTTGTTGGTATTTCACAGCACAGACTGAATTTCTTTGATCAAATTAAGAGCATTTCCTTAAGCTTTTTAGCATTCTTTATATCCCACACCAGATTACTTGCTTTGATGAAGAATACCCAGGGCATTGGAACTGTTTTTAAGATATTCCCTTAGATAAAAAGACAGAGCTTTTTATGATATGCTTAAGTCATTCTAGAGTGAAAATGACCTCTGCTGGTGGAAATTTGCACATCTGTTCATTTAATCACATATTATCCAGGTCTTTTCATAACATTTGTGTCCAAATGCTATTGCTCTGCTTTCTCAGTGTATTTTATTGTAGAGATCTTCTAAGGGGAACTGGAATATTTCAGAGATGCTGTACGTTAGAAGATTGTCAGCCACCTTCAGTACCAAAAAGATGCAGGTCCAAGGAATATTAGGGAAGATGTCACAAATGCTGAAATAATAAATAAAAGACACAGTGACCTCAAAATATTTTTTCTTATATAAAGCATTTTGACTGTGGCAGCCATTCCTGAGCATCTTTTCCTTAAAAATAATGAACAGACTCCTAGCAAGGATAAAATTAGATCACATAAGTGAAAGTAGAATCATTTTACTCCTTTTTGTATAGAAGATGGATTTGATTTGGAGGAAGATTGTCATTTTGCACTTACTAATAGAGTCTGTCTTTTTGAACTTTCTATAGGATCCAAAAGGTTTATGATCTGAATCCTGTTTATATAATATGTAATTTTCTATCTCCTTTTCTATCTCCTCCTATAAAGGGCACTAAGTGAATGATAACAACTAACAAACTTTGCATAGACAGTATATTAATCTCTATGCAGGCATGGGAAATAGAAATTTATGGCCATATAGATTTCCTAGATTATGGCAATTTTGAAAATATTCCCTAAAGTCGCAGTACCATTTTCTAGACAACAGCTTACTATTTTCTATGCCCATGTCTGCACACTTTTGTTATTGACAAAGTTCTGAATGTAATCAAGAAAAAAAAAGGGGGGTGTGGGGTGTTGTCCACTTTTTGCAGTTGCTGAGCAATGTTTGCCAGTTGTAGCACCATAACAGAGTGGGAAAATGGGATGTGAAAAAAAGGGAGTGTCTTTCTGGATGTGTTTGTTTAAAAAAAATTAAATAAGAAATACCGCAGCTTGTGAAAGCTTCATTCCCATAAGAATCTCAATTTCAACAAAAAACCATTTTTCACTTAGGAACATTTGCTCTTCAGAAACTTTCCAACCAGATGTCTCTAGGGAGTGTGCAGTCACAGGACGGGGCATGCCCTGTCATTTATATGATGTGGTCCTAAATTGTCTTTAGCACTCTGACTTGGAGTCTCCCATATGACAAAAAAGGGGGCAGAACAGACATGGCAAGAGCTCAGTATGAGCTATTTGTGCCGTGGGTTGCAAAAGAACACATATTAGTTGTTTCCCCATCCAGATTTGTTCTTTGTCATGTTTCTGGCTAACTTCACAGAGAATGCTGGAAAAACATACTTTCAGCGTTTTCTTCTAATTTTGTACACTCCCCATATGCACCCATAGAAAAGCAGACACATGCACACACACAAATAGCTCCTTATTAATAACTGTCCTATTGAAAAATGTTATCTTTTTTTGCCTAGTATTCTAGAAGTAGCTCTGAGAGGAATAGTTTCACTTCAGTGTCACAGGTCATCAACCAAACTTTTAGATTTTATTTGTACAGAAGACATCTGTGGCCTTAAATTTCTGAGGAAGAAGTTGAGCTATTTTTCATTTTTTAAAGGAGATGAAGAAGGAAAATGTAAAAGATTATTGCAGAAAAGTTGATAGAAAATCTACTGCTGAAAGGCGAGTCCAGCTAGCTTAATTTCAAATGAGTTAGAAAAACACAGCAGAAGCTGTCCTTAATTCTAAACACACACTTTGCTGCTTCCAAACCTAAACTCTGGCCAGTTGCTCTGGATTCAACGGGTCACACTGAGATAAGGAAGGGAATTTGGCCATCAGGGTGTTTGTGCAAATTCACTCTGTCTACCGAAAATATAACCTCAGATTTGTTGTTGCAATCCGACATCCTTTGAAGTGGGTGAGAATGAATCCTCCCAGTAATGAGTGAGCAACATTTTAGTACCTGGTCTTTGGGATGGTCCCCTCTTGTGGCTTGTGTGGAGCTGAGGTGAGATGTATGTGCCTTTCATCCTCTATCGAGGGCCAGAAAGTATATCCATTCTGATGTCCCAGCCAAGGCTTTCTTTATAGAAAGTGAAAGACTACACGGAGAGAAGGATGTGAACGCACTGTGGTTTCCCACCAAAGGCACAACATTTGGCTGCAAACTGAGGAGCATCTTACCACCACTTGGCAATAATATTCATCATATTGTGTCTCTCAGAAACTTGTAAAACTTGTTCTTGAAAGATAGATGTGTCTTTTAACAGGACATGACTCTCCTCAAAGTAATTTGTGATTGAGGGAGGAGCAGGGAAAGGAATTAGAGATAAATCTGGTTAGAACATTTTTTGATGTTTTCCTCATTTAAAATGTTGGTCTGCCAAAATGAGAACACTTTATAGAATTAGTTCATCTTGACCAGCTCTTGACCTGAAACTGTTTAGGATAGCCTTTCTTCTGGACTTGTTGAAAATGTGCCATTATAGCATTTTCACCACAAGACTTATTTTTTTCTCTCCGGTCTGAAAGGGTTTTTTACATAGAAATTGAGTTTATTAAAATACATATTTTCAAATTAAATTATAACAATACAATTAGTTTGTTTGTTATTTTTAAGATAGCAACATTTAATGGGTTTGAAACAATTTGTAAATTTGAGTTGATATCTGTTGGGGAAAAAGGTGGGAAAATATTAGACAAGAATGGTAGAAAGACCAGTAATCTAAACAAAATGAAAGAATTTTGTATATTCGAAGGTTTAGAGAGAAAAATGAGACCATTTGACCTAGCAGTTACATACTGGATGCTATCTTTGAAACCCAGTTTCTGAGTCCGGATGAAAATCATCATGAAAGGATTTTTTTGATGTTCAATAAATTGTGTTCATGGTAACGACGAATTGCAACATCCTGGCTGTTGCAAAGACATTGGGATACAGTGTCTGACAGTTAAAAAGCTATGGAAAAGAAGCTGGTTTATTTCTGTTGGCCTCTTTAATTTGATTTTTTTCCCACTTCATCTTTTTAGTACAATGGTCCACTGAATGCTCTGAAAATAAAGGGAGGAGAGCTGCAGATAAATTGCTAAGCCAGGCTGGGTGACATTTTCTCTCTTAAGGAGTCTGGGATTTCACTAGGGAAAATAAATTTTGCGAGGGTGAGTTTGCTATACGAACATCATAGAATCATCCAACACAACTTTGTGTTTAGAGACCTCCCTGCAGACTCTGCGGGGGCATCTTGCTGCATCCTGCAGCAACATCAGCTAGTGCTGCTAAACTTGTTTACCTCTGGTAAAATGCCATGCAGTGGTCCAAAGTAGTTAGCACGGTACACCAGGCATTGGATGGAGATCAGTGCAGCCCTGTTGTGCTTATAATATTTCCAGTTTTGTACATTTATCCTCAAGCATGAGAGAAAAGGGTCAGCAAATGGACTGAAGTTACATGTGAAACCAGGGGTTTGTGTTTTGGACTTCCTCACTGATGAGGTGGGAAGCCAAAAAGTGTAGAAGATTGGGAGGAAGAAAGGGGGAAGGATAAATTACACTTACAGATTGGATTCCTAGGTTTTACCTTGATCTTGTTTTTTCTAGTCTCAGTACTGGTTTAGTTTACCTACTTGACTACAGTTTTGTGATCTGGCTATTTCATGAAGCGCATCCAGTATGTAGTTTGAGCTTTCAGTAAGTATGGAGGGCGACATTATGAAGACTCTTCTGGTCAGGATTCCTGGTCAAAAGGCTGCTCAAGGGCATCCTTTCCCTCACAAACATTGCTTTCTGAGTTTGTAGCATGTGCTTGTTTCATCCCTGGTCAGGGCTGACTTTAGATGGCCACAGGTAATATATAATATTAATGTATAAACCTTAATGTACATGTGTCAGGTTGCTAGAACCCTTATTTTACAAGGCATGCAGTGTAGAGACAGAGAAGTCAAATTACTTCCTCCAAATACTTAGTGGAAGGCAAGAGGCTGAGTCAAGTTGAGGATATGAGATTTGCCCCAGGTGATATTCATGCTAGCTGGTCTGCTCAGTATCTGGGGTGTAGTGGGGCTATTGGAAGTATCCTTGCCCCCAGCTGAAATGGCACACCCCTCAGCAGTTGCATATTCATTAATATTGTGCTGCTGAGAGTAGCTTTGCAAGGTTGGATTTGTTGTTTGTCAGGCTGTTTATTTATTTTTTCCAAGTCTGATGAGAGCAGCTTTGTAGGCTTTGGCTGTGGCGTTATTTTCATTAGTTTTCAAGTGCTGAGTTTGTTTTTGTTAGCTCGCCTGTTTGTATTAAAAGTCTTGTTTGTTCTTGGGATTGATGTTTGAGAGTGCTTTGTGCCATTTCCATGAGTCATGAAGGCACTAGGAATTTTTATTGCTCTGATGAACTCTGTGGTCGCCACCCTGGCACCTGACTGACAGTTGGGCAGGCTAGCTTCTTGTGGACATCTCAACCTTCACACCTCTAGAAGGCGGTGTGGACTGACCACATTAAGGCAGTCCAGTTTTGGATGTCATTGGGACTTCTTCCCAGCCTGTGTCTGCCTCACACCTCAGGATTGCCCAGAGTGTTTTGCACTCACGTACGACTCTGATGCCCTTGTGGCATGAACAGGGCAACAGCCCTCACAGCAGGTCTTGCTGGCCCTAAAATCTGCACCACGTCAACTTCCTGCACCACTTTAAGAAAAAGCTCAATAGTACAAAACTTCCTGAACACGTCTATTCTTGGAAATGCTTACGTGACACAGAGTAGACAAAGCATATTTAAAAAACAGCTTTCTTTTGGGCATGAATGGGTGGCGATTATGAAAATATCAGCCCAGGTTAGGCAAATGTTTGTCCTCTCTCCTTTGGGAACGTGAAAGCGGCGACAGAGTTTTGGAGCTGTTGAGCTAAGATGGGAGAGCTGCTGGAGAGTCTTACCCATGCATCCTCTGGCTTCTGAAGGAACGCTCTGCTGGCCCAGGTAAGCCTTGTTTACTTTCCCTTATTCTGTATCAAAGCTGTGGTTGTATTGTGAGCCTACCCCAGACAAGCACTGCTGCCAAGAGAAATGTCTTTGGAGGACAAAATTCCTTTTCTGCTGTTCCACTGCATGAAAACACACCTAGTAGAGAGGGAAGGGCAGAGAAGGGCAACGAAGCTGGTGAGGGGTCTGGAGCACAAGCCCTGTGAGGAGAGGCTGAGGGAGCTGGGGTTGTT
>JAOXJK010000012.1:52955360-52965418 GCA_025774025.1 Xenus cinereus | reverse complement strand
CAGGGAGGTGGTTGAGGCACCATCCCTGGAGGTATTCAAGAGACAAGTTGACATAGTGCTTGGGGATATGGATTAGTGGTGGATTGGTGTTGGTTTTGGGTGCGGTGGGGTGTGTGGTTTGTGGTGGTTTTTTTGGTTGTGGTTGGGGTTTTTTTGTTTTGTTTTGTTTTTTTCTCCATTGGTTGGACCAGATGATCTTAAAAGGTCCCTTCCAACCTAGGTGATTCTGTGATTCTGTGAAGGTGTGTCTAACACAGCAGGGCTGTGTCTCATACTATATTACTCCACGTGCATTATTCAATGCCATTTCCAGCAGCTAAAGCTTGAACCTTACTTCGCTGAGTAATTACATATACAGTGTCTAATGATACGACTATCTAAGATATTTAGCCATGTAGTTTTACTGGTCCATATAAAGTCAGATTAAGTTATTGACTTATAGACTATTTTTTTTCCCAGACATAGAGGACAGGATTAGCAATTGTTTAAATGACATCTCTGTTTGACTAAAGGACATAAAATCTGGCCTACAACACAAAAGATTACATACACTTATGGTCCCCGTCCCCGGCCGTCCCACCCCCAATATGCAAAGCATGCTCTTATCAACATAGAAAAGTAAAATGCTTGCCCTCAGGGTTTCCTGTGCCAGTTCACCGATGGGGGAAATTAATGTTCCTAATGAAACTAGCAGAGTCTGGTGTGGATGAAGCTTAAATCAAATGCTCAGTGGGCCATTTTCGGTTGACTTTTGTGGTCTCAGGGCTAGATCTGAAGTGACTGTCAGTTAAATAATGAGTAATTTGGGGTAAAACCTGTCTACTTCTATGTGGAAGAAAAATCAGTTGAAACTTTGCACTGAAGAAAGAAAGAGGGGATTAACTATGGTGAAACACTTGTCAGAGCAATTCTGGTGAACATGTGGTATCTCTGAGACAGGAATCACAGAATCACTTCGGTTGGAAAAGACCTTTAAGATTAGGTCAGCCTTATCTGATTTCTGTCCTTATACACTGACACATACCAAGCATGCTTGCTTCTGACTGAAGTCAGCCAGGCTGCTTGTGAACTAAATCTAAAGCTATCCAAATCTATTCTAAAATCATGGCAAAATCAAGTACGAGTAGCTGCAAGCAAGCCAAATCAGTGTCTGCGTCTTCACATTAGGATGTTATGCAAGTCACTAGTGAAATGCTTTCCCATCCCATAATCAGTACTTGCTTTTTGAACTGGTATCATCAAATGAGAAGTCTGAGCTCACATATGAGGGTGGGATAGGGATATAGAGGTTGGTGAGAACCAGATTCCACTTGAACTGTATTGTTATAAATAACTGTATTGTTATAAATATAAATATAGAGCCCTGTAAGAATGACAAGGGCCAATGCAGTTAACTATTGCTATATCCTTTATGACTTAAAGATCCTAGTTTTATCAAAAAGAAAAAAAAAAAAACATTCTAAATTCCAGTTCTGCAAATTTATCCTTGCTCATAAGAGTCAGGGTGAGTTATTTCTGGCTCTGACAGTGCTGAAAATAAAAATAGCAGGCCATTTACCTCTTCTGGGGTATCTGTCTGTAACTCCTTTGAAACCAGTGGAAATAGCAGGAGATCTACCATTTATAGGTTCAGTGTTACCATATAGAATTTGTGCTGTTGTAAGGAGTTTGTGCAGTTGTGCTGATGTAAGGAGGAAGGGAAAGCTGCTTTTCCCACCCGTCTGATGCTTATGCCAGATTAACAGAATTAAAGCAACAAAAAGTTTTTTACTAAAATAAACAGAGGACTGAACACACAGAGGCAAGAGACCTATTGGTTGGAGGAATAAGCCCAAACTTATTTTCAGACATTGAAGAAAACAGTACTTTTCATAGATTATTCACTCCGAGTCATTTTGTCATTCACGAGATTTACCATCCTGCCTGTCTCATTACGTCTTTACTGGCTGGTAACGTTTAAAGAAATGCCAGGAAAACTGTTTCCTACTCAATTTTGTTGCAGAGGAAGGAAAGGATCCTACAGGGCAGGAGGCTGGGACTAAAAGTAAATTAAATGCTAAGATCTGTTTTCAAGGAGGCCTAGATATGGTCAGGGCTTGCATTTGCTTTGGCCTGACGTGACAGGCTGGCACCGGCGTTTTCTATGCTTTCCTGTTGCTGCAGCAGGGCGCATCTGGGAGAGCACTCAGAGCAGCCCATGGGCAACGTGTCCCTGTCCTGTACCACTGCAAGGGGAGCCTGAGGACTGGGAAGCCCTGGAGAGTTGTTGGAGGTGTAGAGGGAGCTGCCGGTCCAGGTATTTGCTCCCATTTCAAGTCCCACTCTCTTTCTTCTCCCCTCTTGACCTGCTTCATGGGCTGGTGCAGAGAGGGAGGAGGAACGAGTAGACCCTGGGCTTTATTTCATTGCTGGGTGCTCCAAAAGGGTAGGAAGAGACTGAAGCATGTGCATCTAAAGTCCGTTGGTGCTCACACAGGCACTGTGAGGCTGGGGCAGTATTTCTGTGTTTAACACTTGCCCCCTTCCCTGTCACTCTCCTCAGCAGCACATTCACTGAAGGATCTGGCAGATTCTGTCCCCTCAGTAGTTAACTTGGCACTAGGGCTGGTGAAAATGCCTGAAATAATCCTCAGGGTACATGGAGGTCTTGGTCTGGTGATGTTGCTGTGGTCTCTAAAACCATTCTCAAGGGCCCATGTTACTGTGCCACCATGGGGTCTGAGTGGGAGTTCAAGGAAGGTGCTGAGGTGGGACAGCAGGGCAAAGAACTAACTTAATCCTTTTGCAAAGCTCCCTGTTCTTTGCTCGCAATATTTGCTCAGAGGCACAACGGCAGTGGACTTGAGCTCCCCATGGGCACAGAGTTAGAAAATGTGTTCAGGGCTAGGTATGGCACCAGCTGCTTGCCTTGGAAGAAAGGGAAAAGGCAAACACATCTGGGGCTGATGCTTCTCTTTCTCACAGGTACCAGAAAGAAACATACACTGATGTGAGTGTGGCGCAAAGGTACTACTTTGTGGACTCTTTGGTGGGCAACATAGGTGTTGGTGGTCCTAATTTTTACCCTGTACCCATGGAGAACAGTGGTCTAAGGATAGAGGAAGATCTGCACGCACCTTTTTTGTCAAAGGAAAGCTACTTAAATGGTGCTGGTGCTCTGTCACCAGCTGTGGGCCGCCCTCCTGAAGTGGGGAGCCAAGAAGAGTATCCTGGAACGATGTAGCTGCCCTGGCCCCATCAGGGATGGGTCTAGACCAGTGCTAAGGGAGGAAACAATGCTTTTGCCAAATGTCTGATCTGCTGTTCTGCTTAATCTACACCTAAAATCCCTTGGAAAGAAAACCCTCAATTCATGGATGGGGGCTAGCTATTTGGGATCCAAATTCTTTTTTCACTCAAACTGATGGCAATTTGGCCATTTCTATCCATAGAAGCAGGGTCGTACCATTTGTATTCCATGTCAATTGAAATAAAAATGATGACTACGTATCTGGCAGAGCTTAAAGCAATGAAAAAGAATTACTGACAGTCTAGCAATCTAATAGACAAACAATCATCTGCAATTTGTTTTAGGGAAACAAGACAATTTCCCTCTTTACTGTTAACTGTACTGTGCTGGTTCCCACTAGGTCTGCTTAGGGGACTGTCCATCGTGCTCATTTAACTGGATTTTGTAGAAAATTATGGTACTTTATATAGTACTTCCACAGAATGAAGAGGACACTCGGATAGATAAAAACCCAGCAATCATGAGATTTGGCCGCTTCCTAGTCCATTCCAGTGTTTGTGGAAATCACTTATTCCAGATTACCAATATATTGATTCAGCTCTAGTAGCCCAGGGGGAAAAAGCTGGAAACTAAATGATCACCATACCTATCTGTTAGCTATTTCACACTAGGTAACAGAAGAAATGGCATTTGTGCTGCAGATACGTGTGATTCTGCCTCTTCCTTCTTCATCTGAAATGCAACATCCCTTACCATTGTTCTCTTGGTAGCAAGTGCAGACCCAAGGCTGGTGATTGTTTTACTTGTGATCAGTCACGAGGAAGAACCTGGGACACTCTGTGGCCAGAATATCAAGCTGGGTGTCCTTCACTGCTCCTAGTTGTTTGCAATGCAAATGGGAGGCTTTGTCTCACATAATGCCATATCCATGGTAACCAAATGAAGACAAGTTTGCATTACTTCCTTAGTAAAGTATAATCCTTCCCCTGGTACATGTGCCAAATAGGCATACGGAGTTAAAGGGACAGCAATATATTTATTGGAAATGGAAGCAACCCAAGCAACTTCTGGCTTTTTTTTTTTTTTTCCTTTTCTTTCCTGTTTCAGTTACCGCTGCCCTCACTCCTCCACCCTCTCTTTCCCATCCTGTCTTTTTCTAGAGTTCTCATTGTTACAAACTAGACTAGTCCTGATTTCTGGTTTCCTTTACCCAGAGGCTAAGCAAACAACCAGTCGTCCAAACTGTCAACTTTAACATCACTTCTTGGCAAAAAACCTTTTCTTTCTCTTTCTGTTATCTTTGAAAATAAATAAATAGATAATGGGGGTGGAAAGCCAAGCCAAAAATACCAGTTCTTGACTTCCAGTTTTTCAGACTTTGGGTCTGTGGCAGAGCAGAGGCACAGATGCACTGGCTTGCAACTATTCCATTGTATTAGTATCTGGATCAAGCCATACAGGTTGGAGCTTATAATTTTTTTGTCATTGTAGTAGTTAAAAATTTTAGAAAACCTTTTTTTTTTTTTCTCTTCTGATCTGTTGGATATGATGTAAGAATTTTTATTTTTTTTAATTTCTGGGTTTAATTCCAGATTCAAAAAGCTTTGATCTTTTTGTAGCTTCATAGACTGTCTCTTTTGACCAGCTGGGTATGGTTTTTAGCAAAAGGACCAGACTCAAACTGAGTGTACTGCAAAATTATTGCTGTTGTTAATATTTTCACTGTTGTTTTGTTTCCTTGCCTGTGACAACCTGTGCACTGAATTGATGTGCTTTCCTTTATATACCTCGGAGGCTTAAAATGCAACTCTTTCTCTCCCTCTTCAGCACAATCTTATGCTGTTTCAAATGGAAACATCTTTAGCTGTTGTTATTTAGAGTTACCTCTTATGTTTCTTCTCAATTAAGAATTGTAACGAAAATGCAGCATGATGCATGAAGCAACATCAGCTTCCAATTCCATTTTTCACAGTGAGCAACACTGGTTCTTTCAACCAGCCCTCGGACTTCTACTCTGAAAAGAGCAGGACAAGTCGATATTGTGGCCTTCAAGCAGGAATTTTACCAAAGGCTTCGCACAGACAGAAACCTACCCAAATTTATATTTACCAACGTATGAGAAGACTTGAAGTGTTATTACAAGCTTTCACTGCCTTGTACGCTTCCAGAAATGCTTCATTCCCTGGAGTCACTGTGCTTGTGAGTTTTCACATGGATGTTCCAGGGGCGCTTTGAATATCAAACCAAGCGTCCTTCATTTCTTTCAATGCAAATGGCAGGCATGCTGAAGAGACAAATTAGTATCTTCCTACAGTAACTAGGATTTCAGTGTGCTTAACCACTCTCAGGTTGATGGGCAGGGAAAGGGGACCTCAACTTCAGTTTGCTCCCCAAAGTCAGGGACTAAAGTTGAACACTGAAAAGATTTTTGTCATCTTGTTTTGCTTCTAGTAAGACAGAGGGAAAACAAGAGTCCTCAGTCTTCAAGCAGTGGTTTGTCCCAGCAAATGGCAACCGAAAAGACTGAATATTACAAACCAAAAATGGTGATTGTTCCTACTTGAGAGCACTGTGCTAGCTTCATCTCTCTTCTTGTTTACTGGAGCAGAGATGGGTGAGCTCATGATACCATGAGCTTTCTCCTTGATGGAGTTGCCATAAAAGTGTAGCTAAGCCAGAATGCCAAACACAACTGTATCTCATAAATGACTCCACAGTCTTTTCTTTTCTTTTTCAATGGTTAACTAAATGCAGTGATTGATTCAGAAACTATATATATGTGAATTCTTATAGTTGTTAATAGAAAAACTTCTCATCCTAGCTATGGGGTCTGAGAAAAACATTTTTTTTTTCAGTTCTGTATTGCAAAAGTGTTCTGCTGTCACACAAAACCAGCCTAAATATGCTCAAATACTTTTCTGTATCAAAATGGAATGTCTTGGGAATTTAACAGCCACCTTAAGTCAAAGTATCTGAGATTTGCTGCTGCCTTCTGATTCATATCTGTATAACTACAAGTTTAGTTGCATATTTCTCAATATTAAAGTTAACCATGTGCTGTCTACTCAAGTATTGGTGCACCTCAATATGGAGGTGTTTGCATTCACAAGTGTCTAAAGAAAGTGGATAAATATTAACCAAGTGTGATTGTGTAATCACTTGACAAATGGAAAGGGAAGAGACGTACTAACAGCACTATCCAGTAGGTATCATACAGTGTGAGGAATATGGTGCAAAGCTGATGAAGTTCAAGATCCTGTTTCAGTGAAACGAACACACTTTACTGTAGTTGGTGGCAAGGAGAATGGTTCTGTTAAATGCTGGCAACTGAAGTGAGACAAATCTGTCTGGGAACCTGCCATAAACTGTTTACGTGTTTTTCAATTTTTAGAAACTTTTCATTTCTTGCATTCAGCAGTAAAGACCTGGTATAAATGTCTTGCTGATGCAGAGTCCTCAGTTTCTACCTTGAAACCTCCTTGGAGGGGAGGGGGAGAGGAAAAAAAAAAAAAAGATATTTCCAAGATGTTCTCAGTGTGTTATCAAATGAACAAAACACACAGAACATGGAAACCAGCCAGTCATTCATTCCATCAACAGATTTGCAGAGCTAAATTTGCTTCTGGAGAGCAGTTAGAAATTAAAACACACAGATGATGAGTGGTGCTGGCACCCAAACTGTGATCAAGAGGACACTCTTGTCGGAAAAGATGTACCCTATCAGATTAATCATTATGTGTTAATTAATTTGAAATCAAAAGGATGTCTTCTGCTGTCTATGCACAGGAAATTAATGGTGATAGCACTAATTAAATGTAATGGAAGTTACCTCTGTACTTCCCACACCTGGGGCCAAACTCTTTACTGCCCTTCATGTTGTGTCATTTACAGTTTAGTCCTATTGTAGCATCTTACCCTCATTGTGCCCTGCTCTAAATGGCTGTGCAAGTCGTCAGGCAATGGAGAACCAGGCCAGTGGATTACTCAGCTGGAAAATGAGTTAATTTCAGTTAAACTAGCTCTAAACTTTGACTTCTACCCCCGAGAAGGTGTGTCACTACATCTCCTCCACTGTGAGTCATCCTAACATGAAGAACTGCCTCACTTTCCCCCTTTATTCCCTTCAAACACTACTGTCCTTTCTTTGATGTCCTTCTGCTGCTCAGGCACTTCTACTGGCAACTTTTCTGACAGATGGGAGGCTCCATTTCCTTTGCAGTTTTTTTCTTTGTCCAAAAGCAGCAACAGGTATTTTCTCACCATCTGTGAGTAACTGCAGTGCTCTGAGTGAAAGGACTTTGGGAGGCCATAGCAAGTAGACAAGACTCTGGAGTCCCTCTGTCAAAGGATTCAGAAACATGGTTCATGCTGTATATCCCATTGTCTATAAAAAGGAGATTGCAAGCCCGTTCTTTCAGGCTTTTACTTGTGGCTTCAGTCTCAAGTAAAGAGGTCTCCTAAGAGGTAATAATAGAAAAGAAATCAGGGAGTGTACCAACCCAATGATAAATGACTAACTACAACCAAAATTCTAAGTGATTTCAAAGAATGTCAAGTATCCTGGTTTATTTGTCCCAAGAACACTCTCAAAAGGGACAGGTAAGCAATTTTTTTCCCACCCCAAACTACCAACTATTGGTAGTTTGCTTTGTAAAATCTTTTGTCTCTGGTGTGACATCTTGACTGTTGTACGTGTCTACAGCAGACCTAGACATTGCTCCTTTGGGTTTTCAAGCTTCTTTTAGCTGCAGTTCACCTTGGTGGTTGGGCTTTTTGCTCAGAACATGGTGGCAGTGTCCCACAAGTGTCTCAGCATAGCTAAGTGGAGACGTCTCTTCAGCAGCTGCTAAGCTGTGCCTTACTTGATCCAACACTCTCAGGGTCAGACAAAAAGCCTCCCAAATTCACTAAATAAATTAACATTTAATAGACATTTCCTTTTACCGTCATGTCCGCTGATACTGAACCACTTAAATGCTGCTCTTATGGGGCTTAATCAAATTTTCTCTTTAATATCTTTGACACAGCCTGGCTTCTATCTGTCATTGCATGCACCCCCTTCTGCTCACCTCCTCTCCTCACCTCAGGAACAACCCCACTTTCATGTGATCAATAGTTGAATCGATAGCTGTGAGAACATTGCCTTACTGGTTTGCTGGAGCAGTTTTCACAGTCTGAGGGGAAGCACCCGGGCAGATACGTCGGTGGCATCATACCAAGCTCACTTTTGGTTGCAAATGCATCTGAAAATGTAGGAAAAACTTTAATTTCTGAAAGATATGGGAATTGTTTGGGAATGAGATACCTCAACACTAGTCACGTCAGAGGACTTCAAATTTTCTTTTGTAGTGGCACTGGAAAGAAGAAAAAGAGGACATTATTACACTGATCAATGTACAAGTTCTTGCCAGCCAAAAATCTTGCAATTCAAATGAATACCATTGGAAAGAGGCAGTATTATTATATTTGCATTATGCATAGGAAACTGAGGTGCAAAAGAAAGAGGAGACTTGCCCACTCAAGAAGGAACCCATGTTTCCATAGTACCAGCCCAAGGGATTTAGCCTCAAAAACTAGCATTCCACTATATGATGGACAATAAAGATCTCTATTGGCTGACGGGCTCTAAAACCGCTGCTAATGTGTTATGATAAGTAAGGCCAGGAGATCTTTTTCTTCAGTTTTCAGACTTGCTTTGTGAGATGGCATCAGATCCAGGCCAATGGATTGGCCATAGCTTTGAGGTGGACAAGGGAAGGAATCTGTTGTACAGCAGAGCATCATAGATGTACCTAGATGAAGAATCTCCACTATAAAAAAGTGGTAGACCACCACTGCTTGGTAAGACTGGAAGAAATGATTCTGCAGGTTCTCAGAATCCCATGATGACTGAGGGCAATGTCAGGGGTTTTTTTTCTGTCCTAGGGTGCACATACTGGTGATGAGCATTCACACTTTGCTCTTAGTCACTAACTCCATCTTCAGTTTTATTCTCAGTCTTTTGTTCTTGCCCACAGACGTTCTGGTGGAGTTTGGGCACCTGTCTATTTCCTACAATGTTCAATTTGCACAAATCCGTTGTTTCTCCAGGCCAGTTTGTAAGTGTCAAGTACTTCAATTGATACTCAGTGTAATACTTGTGGTTGTGGTTTGCCTCCTTTCTCTTTGTTGGATGAGGAAAAATCACCATGTGCTGCAAAATCATATCTTTTTTTCATCAAAACTTCACCTTTGTTCTATGGTTCTTGCTTCTGCCTGGGTAAATATACCACTTATCAGGGTACGTCATCTAACACCTAGGGTTGTCTCACTAGCCATCCCAAAGCTCTATGTTTAGTCCAAAGCTAGGCTGCTTCTTCGGTTGGTGGAGAAAAACATCTCCAAACTGCAAAGAGCTCCTTGTCTCTTTCTCATAATGCAGGTGAACTGCAGTGGAGATACCTCACTCTTTGCATTGACCATAAAGGAAACCTAAAAGATTGGTTTAGAGAAAACATGCTGGTTTACTTAATCTTCAGTGCACCAGTAATGAACTTTCAAAGTTACAGCTAGGCAGAGATTGACAGTCTTAAAACAACTCTGTTGCTCTTTAGTGTAACAAAAACCAGAGAATCACAGAGAATCACAGAATCACAGGGGGTTGGAAGGGACCTCTGGAGATCAGCTAGTCCAACCCCCAGCCACAGCAGGTCCACCCAGAGCAGGTTGCAAAGGAACGTGTCCAGGTGGGGTTTGGAATGTCTCCAGAGAACGAGACTCCACCACCTCCCTGGGCAGCCTCTTCCAAGGCTCTGCCACCCTCAAAGTAAAGAAGTTCCTCCTCATGTTT
>JAOXJK010000012.1:52929694-52955260 GCA_025774025.1 Xenus cinereus | reverse complement strand
TGGCCTCTTCTCCCAAGGGAATAATGACAGGAGCAGAGGAAATGGTCTGAAGTTGTGGCAGGGGAGGTTTAGATTAGATATTGGGAAGAATGACTTTCCTGAGAGGGTGGTCAGGCGCTGGAACTGCCTGCCCAGGGAGGTGGTGGAGTCACCATCCCTGGAGGTATTTAAGAAACGTTTAGACGTGGCACTTCAGGGCATGCTCTAGTGCCTGAGATTGTTGGGTTGTGTCTGTTTGTGGGTGGGTGTGGGGTGTGTGTGGTGGTTTTTTTTGGTTTTTGGTTTGGTTTTGTTTGTTTGTTTGTTTTGTGGTTGGACTCTATGATCTCAAAGGTCCCTTCCAACCATGAATATTCTGTGATTCTGTGATATACCAGCTGTAGGGAGGCCGGCACTTGTGGACCAGGGGACTGTGCTGGTCCATGACACTGCTCCTTGCAGCATCCTCTGCATCCTCTGAGTTGCTGCAGCCCCTTATTGCTGTCAAATGCAGCATTCAGCACAGGGCAGGCTGCCGGGCTGCTCCAAACTGTGTCAGCGCTCACATGCCGCTCTTCAACACACTGTGGGTCCACTGAGAAGCCAAATATTTTGGTTCTTCTCTCATAAATGCCAGAGCCTTACTCTTGTAATCTACGGTCTAGACTATTGTAGTCCTTGCTCATTTTGCATTAGCTTCCTCCAAGCCTTGTCAGCCTCTGCTCACGCAATTTCCATTGGCTATGCATAAGATACGTGCAGAATCTAAACGTTCCTTAGCGTATTGACTGGAAATGTTTTAATTAAGTGGATCTCATACTCCCTCTCTGCTTCCGGCTTTTAATGAAAAGACTTGCTTTTGGTTCCAATTCAGAGTGGGAGCACTGCTGAAATATTGAAAACATTAATGGATTAGCGTAGTGTATGCTGGGTACTCTCTTTTGAAAATATGAATGTCTTAAACACCTTTAGTGTAGCTCACTGTGAAGACAAGAAGGAGGGGTTCTTTTTCTGGATAAAGGTATTCCAGCATGCCCACTGTAGCTAACTCCAGGTGCATGCAAATCCCTACAAATCTGGCTGCAACAGGGCACTCTTCCTGGGCAAACAGGGAGCCTGATAACACAACCCACTATCATCTTGAGGCAAAGGAAATTTTCCACCTGCCTTGTGCTCTCCAAGTGCACTGGACACTGAGGATGGTATTGATGACACCTGATTTTAGCTGTCTATAAATTATTCATTTGATCTGCGCTAACCAGCTAGGCTCTCTCAATAGTCGATGAAGAGACACGGAGGCTGACCAGACCCGTCCATACCACTATTTAAGGCAGCTTGCATCAGCTTCTTTGGGTTCATACATCGCTTCACTGACTTTTGGGAGAGCCCAGATTACTGTAACTGTAATGACATATTATTAGCCCATTTCCTTTTTGTCCACCCTCGTATTGTGACAATTACAGTAAGAGTAACACTTTACTCATGTATAGAAAACAGCGTCCCTTTGCTGACTAGCAGGGGACAGCTGTGCGATTCTGCTCCATATAACTGCATGTATACAAGTATTAATTATTTCTATATTAAGAAATAAGCATTACATGAGTTAACAGTAAGGCTTTCATCCAAGTGTGTAGGGGGAATTTTGTCCCGGTAGCATTGCTGTTAACCAAGGATGTTAACTGAGACATTTCAATTATGTTAATTAGTTATTTCCTAATTCTTTGGCTTATCACCTTACGAATTATCACACCGTTTTGTGGGGTGAGAGCAACAGCGTGACTGCGCTGCAGGATCTGTATTACCAGAGATTTGCTTTTAGTAAGGAAGGTTTTTTCACCCTGAGCAAGGCACTGAGACTTGTATTTTGAAAGCTTCTGCAAAAGAAAACATTGATTTTCAGTTTAGTTCCATTCATCATGTTACAAAATTTAGCAGTCTGTCTGTTGAGGGCTACACCAGGAATGGTTGTGACCCTGGAAACAATATGCCTAGTACATGTCATTTTTATTGACATAGAAATTGAGTCCATTTAATAGTAATAAAGAATTGAGCTGTGGTGTCCAGTACCATAAGAAATTATAAGATCTGTTTCACAAATGACTTGTGTGTAAGTCCAGAAAAAAATAAAATATTAAGACATGATATAACTGACCTCTATTGAGGTGAAGAGTTAAGCATTAAAATGCATTGAAATCTTGTCATCATACAGTCTCTCAAAAGGCTCGGGTTTTTCTTGTTCATTGGAGATCCATTCTGTACATCAGCATCGTAGAGAGATTTTCAGTACAAATATTCTCTGAACTATTCTGTAGCAAGGAGCGTCTAAATCCTTATCTTGTTCACTGCTGGGCAAGACAGCAGTTGGAGATGTGTCCCTTCCGTGGAACTGGGACTGAGAACCAAAACCTCCCTACAGCAGGTTATTTTTCAGTCCTTCGATGTGGGACTTGAACTGAGACCACTGCAATTATTCTTCCCATGCTGCTAACAAACGGCGTGAGACAATAACTTTGCTGTTCAAAAACTGCCACGTTTATGGCAGTCAGGATGTTAATTCAGAAAGCAAGTATAACTCAGGGATTTAACAGTATGTCTACCTTAAGGTTAAGTGTATGGGAAAGTACACCAGAGGTCAAAGGGACTGTTGACTACAGTTGTACATTAAAGGGGAAGAAAAGAAGTTTTGGAAAGGAGATGCGCGATCAAAAATAGACTTCAGTTTTGGGAGCGTTAGCACTTCAGAAGCTATGATTCAGGGACCCATCTAACACATGCAAAAAGCGTTTGGCGGTGAGAAGGGCCTTCAGGGGAAACCATAGTATTTCAAAAGGTGCCAGAACGCGTCAGTAGCTGGGTACAGCCTCTCTGGATGCCTTGGTAGCAGCTCCTGCAAAGTGCTCCAAAGCCTGTGCATCTCTCACTCTGTTCTCCTGTATCTACTTGCCTTCGGTGTCAAGAAACAGACTCCCACGAGTTCCTGAGTACCAAAATTACAGCTGCCCACTCTCTTATTATGAAACCCTCTAGCTCTCCTGCGACAGCTGTCGGAACGGAGCGGTGCCAGGGGAGAGTCCTGCACCCACAGATGAGAAGTACGAAGGCAGGACTGAAAGAGAATCTGTACTGGATATTGATCCTTATTTCAACATATGCATATGTGAAGTAATGAAGATAGTATTGAGTATACTGTTTATTTTCCTGCTTAGATGTAAGCAACCCCTTTTTCAGCTTTCTAGGAGGTTGACATCAAAATGCTCCTGTGTCAGACGACCTGCAAAACCGACATTTTCGGGTTTTAAGACACTTCATATTGATCAGCAGGATTTGCAGTAGTGTAACTATGTCAAACAAACTAACGAGCCATCTCAGACACTCTTGTGAGCACACTGCCTGTGAGCAGATCAGGCCTCATTACTCCTTTCACGACGCTATAGCGATATGATCACCATTATAAAGACCTGAGGGCCTTTGAGATATCAGCATCACGTTAGGTATCCTACCCTGTGTTCATTATGAGCTTCAGAGTTTCTCATTATTTTCCTTTTCTGTGGAGAAATCCCTACAATTGTAGGAGCCAATTTCTAGTCACCTGACTGGTCATACACGAAACCCGTAACTACAGAATTTGTATTCAGGGAGCAACCTTTACAATGTTTATTTCACCCACGACGTAACTGGATGGAAGTACATGGCTCCATACTTAGTTCAGGCTAAAAGCATGCAAGTGTTTCGCACTGAACCAGAAGAATATCTTTTCCTGTTTTACCTCCAAAGTAGTTCTGTTATGAAGATCTATTCCTAAACCAGCACATAGATGTCACTTAGAGACAGGTTGTAATGGGAAACATTTGCTTTTTGGCTAGATTAGTGCATTTAAATGGATCAATGATGAGATGCAGCTGTAGGGTGGAGGCTCTTTAAAAGCTGCACTTCTCAGTGCCAAATATAATGAAATATGGATGACTTCCAGCTAACTTATTGTTGATCTTTATATGAGGGGAAATTTTGCAACAGGAGTATTTGATACTGTGAAGCTGTGCTGTGGAAAATCAAAAAAGATAGATGGGGATTATAAAGATGAGAGATAAAAAGAGGAAGCAAAGGCTGACAGAATAGGTAAAGTAAATGTGAAAAGAGCTGGAGACAATCAAAGATGAGTAAGAAATTAGAAATGGTAAAACTCCTAGCAAGAAAGAGATGAAAATAATGGAAAGTATAGCAGACAGAAGGAGTAATAAGGAAATAATCAGTAAAAGAATGGGTGCAAGCAGTCAGAATAACCATGACATAAAGAAGAAAATTCTTCAGGGAATAAACTGTGAAGCTCTACAAATGCAGAGCTAAGAAGGGTAGCCTGATTCTGAACTGATGACTTGCCAACACAGGTAAAATATTTTAATTTTTTGCTATGCTCTACTAACAACTCTTGATTTGGATTGCATTACTTACCTAAACTTACATGCTCAGATATGCAAGAGAAGGATACCCTTTAAATAATTCAGCTCAAGTCTTCTCGCTTCCGAAGTAATTTCCTTTTTCCTTCTATATATGTACCGCAGCCGTTAGCAGTTTATTTACCTTGTCTCCGGCTGTAAGATGGGAAACTCTCGGGCATCTCGTGCCAATCCAACAATAGTTCAAAAAAATAGTCTTTTGCCAGCTGAGAAGTGCAACACACCACGTGGAGCTGCTCAGCTGAAAAAGAAAGAACACACAAAAAAACACCCCCAAAAGCCCCTGACCTGTTGTCCTCTTCTGCAAAGTGTACAAAATGAAAACAGTTCTGGAGGTAACAGAAGTCAAATAAGTTTTATCAGATCCTTAACTTTAGGGAAGGTTATATGCGTACTTTCAATAGAAAAACCTGAAAATGTGATCCAGTTTGGGTTCAGCTTTCTCCAGCGCATTAACCCCAAAAAAGTGCATTACTGTAGAATTCAATTAGTGGGAAAAACATCTCTGTGTGGACAGAAAGAAAACCCGTGTGGACTATCGCTGCTAGTGGGATAACCTGTAGTTTTGTGTAACAGAAGGCTTGAAAAGTGTAGATGGACAAGAAGGTCACTTGTAGCTTCTCTGAACTTGCCTCATCACACTGGTTGCTTTTTCCAAGCATTTGCACAACTATATCAAAGCCGGGTTGGGTTTTTTTCCCCAAAAGTCAGTGTAGCTGGACCGTGGGGGTTTGCTAAAGACACAACCATAAATGAAGAGTTTTCTTGGCCTGCTGTTTTTGAGAACCGGAAACTTGAAAACAATATCCTTTTGGGACCAAATCCTAACTGCATTAACTGTACGTGGGGTTGGAGCGTCTCACGTGCGGTAGAGACGTGACGGCAGAAGCTGCTTCTAGCAAGTAGCTCTCGAGAAATTAGTGGGCTGTCTGTGGCAGTCCCTGTTACAGCAAGGCTGCATAATATGCATTTTGCATTTTAAATTGCTTCAGCTCTGCCATCTAGGGGAGCTCAGCCCAACAGGGTACGTGGTGGAGGAAATAAGGAGGAATAGGTCCAAAACAAAGAAGCGTTTTGGCAGAAAAATCCGATGACAGTCCCCGACCAGGTCTGCAGCAGGGGGAGGAGGAAGGCCCGTGGGGGACTCCTCTGGTTCTGCTAGCAGGCTTGAGCTGTAACATTACCACAACACAGAAAAATGATCAGTTAGAGTCACATTAGCATTTCAACCTAACCATAATGAGGGGAACACAGCGCAGCTGCAGGTTTGGCAGTCCTGCACGAACAGACCCTAAACAAGGCACCTTACTTAATTTCAGAATAAGAGAAACTGAGACTAAAACCGTTTTTCAAAACCATCTAGTTCATCCCCTTCCAATTCCAACTGGGTTGTTCCCAGCCCTCTGTTTTTTAGTGATTTATCTGGTCTAATTTTAAATGACTCTAGAGATGGAGTTTCCACCACTTCCCGTGGGAAATTAGTCCATGGTCTGATGGACACGGCCAGGATATTTTCCTCATGTTCAACCTTCAGTGGTTTTCCTTTGTTCAGTTTAATCTCATTACTCCCAGTTATTCCCCATCGGTCGGTGCTGGGAGCTCAGCCCCTCTCTTTTGTGTTTACACCTTCACAGTTGGATACAGTTGTCTTTAGAAAAATCTGGTAGGCTTGATTCTATATTATTAACCTTTTCAAATGCAGAGATAAAACAAACAAAAAAATGAGCAAAGGGTAGTACAAGTTAGTCTTAAAGGATGTTTTCAAGACTAAATCTACTTCCATTCACCAAACCTAGCTGAAACCTGCTCATGTATTTTAGGATACAGTGACTCATGTCCCCACACAAACCTACCACCTCTTTCCTACCTGTGTCAGAACTATGGGAACACATTATACACGGTGGGAGTAACGGGTGTGGGAAACCAAAATCAGGTTTCTATAAGAAGAGGACACAGAAGCTGAAGAGTCGCGAGAAAATGTGTTTAGTGGAGTGGCATTAAAAATTATTACCAAAAATATCCCAATGTGGGTGCTGCAGTAGCTCAGCTCAGGAAACACCAGACAGTAGCGTGGCGATTCATGCCAGAGAGACAAGTCAAAATTTTTGCTTGGAAAGACTGCAACAAATCTGAAGTAGAAAGGCTGGTGAATCATGAGCATGGGGAAAGCTGCTGAAATGGTATTTATAGTAGAGATCCTTCAGAGGTGAAGTACAGAGAGGGAAGGGAAAGCGGTTGAAAACAGCTATTTCTTGAATTTGCAGAAAAGGCTGAAAAGAGAATGAGGTTCCCTTAGCGCCTTGTAAGGAAGATTAAAGACGCGGAAGCTGAAATAAAACTCTGGAAGCCAAATGAAAGCATGAAGAGTAACCTGAGCAAATCTCTTGAAAGTAAGAGACAGATCAGAGGAGGGAACAGTAGTATTAGCTGGAAATAAATCAATAGAGGCTTTTGTGGGACCCTTAAGAGATAACTGGGCTTTCCGGAAGCTTGGCCTGAAACACAGCATCAATAGAACAGTCTGTTCCTTGTTAGCCTTCATCGCAAGGAAGCTGCTGAGAGAGATGCACAATTCCTTCCCCTTCCCTCATGAGCTCTTGTTTTTAAAATACCCGAGTTTTACAAGTAGCAGTTTAAAATATTTTTAAAGTGACAGTTTAAAATTAGAATGAAAGGCTCATCTTGCCCCCCGTTCTGAACTTTATGGAAGTCGTGAGCTAAGCACCCTGATTCGGCGGAGCACAGGGGGCAGAAGCCAAATCAGGCAAGATCTAGGTCAGAACTGAAGAAGGAAACTATGAGCAACGATTGTAGGTGTGCTGTTCAAGGAGCAGACCCACAGCATGGAGTAGAGAGCACCTGGATGGGCAACTTGAGTCAAGGACAGGCTTCTTAAGCTGGGGGAGACTCCTGTATCCTTGGGAAGCATTGCTCCTTGCACCTGGAAATCTGCCCAAGCTCCAGGCTCCTGTCCTTTGCACACAACGGAAAACATAAAGAACATTCGGATACTAAGTAGGACAAAAACCACAGTTGTTACGGGCTCAGGCACGGCTACTCCCGGGACACTGCATCGCCTTCCAGCCCGTCTGGACAGCAGGGAGACGCGTAAGAAGATTCTCTGGCATATCTTCATGAGCTAAGTGTAAAGTTATTGTTGTTATGTGATGGGCTAGTGATTGAAACCGGATGAACTCATCTGGAGACAGCGGAGTCTCCTTTCCACTGGCTCCATCCAGATAACACCAACACCAAGTGGAGAGATAGACCCTGGCCAGAGATGTCCAAGCCCAGAGATGTATTTTAAAATGTGTAAGACATTCAGATTTTGAATTTTAGACGCTTAAATCTGATATCCTCTCCTGCTGTAGATAACCTTCTGTAATGTATGTTTAAAAATAATTTTCTGTATGATATCTTGCTCTTTTTCTCCTGATGCATTTTTTTTCTCATTGGACAGATTGTAAGGTTTGGGACGGTACATTTTCAGTTTGACTCCCTACAGGAGGGAACAAGCTGAAGCGCCGGGTGGCTGGCCGGGGTCGCCAGCGCCCCAGTTCTCAGGCGGGAACGAGGAGAGGCTGCGAAATGGCAGATAGGATCTCGGGCTGAACTTCTTGAAAAAGAAAATAAATATGAGGTTATGCTGGTAGATAAGATGTAGGGAGATTTTAAACACTGACTTAGGAGTTGTCAGGCTATGTCATTTTTATTTCATCTGGAAAGCAATAGTACAAATATAAAAATATGGTATAGGCCAAAATCTAGTAATCTTTTTTAATTCTGCGTTTTGCAACGACTCCACCTAAGCCATTTGTCCAGATATTATTTGGCTGGGCTGCAGTGGCGTGGTATGCAATTTCACTTAGTTATCCATTTTAAGGATCAGCCTGCAACTCAAAAAGATAAGAGAAATGTCAGGACAGAAAGCAAAAATCTGTGATTCACAAGATGTCACATGCTTCGGTTTCTTGACTGAAATTTCTGAAATGAGAACCACCTGCTCCTGGTAGTAATGCAGCATCTCTTATTGGAAAGTCAAACAGCTATTTCAGTAGAGTCTGGGAGAAAAATAAGCTACAAGAAAGAAATTCTGCCAGAAGCTTCAGCAGCAGTCCTGTGAGACCAGAAAGGAAGTACAGCAGATCCGTCAGAGTCTGAGAGCCCGGCAGAAGGCTGCTGGTTCCAGCGAAGTTAAGACACAGCAGAATTAAAAATACAACAAAAATGAAGGAAAAACACAACAAAAGATGAAAGAAGACGGTAAAAGAAATGTAGCGAGGGGAAGAAGGGGGTGGCGTTAGGAAGGGGCCGAGGTGTGGCAAGGAGAGCGTGGTCTAGCACTTGACCTACAGGGCAAGGGGTTGAGAAGCTGAACCCCAGCAGAACCGGCCGGTGCTATGGCAAGGGCGTCCCTCAAACCATCGATGCTACAGCTCCTACAGCCGTTTGGTTTCATTTGTTGAGCACCCTCCCTAATAGCTTGAAAGTAGAGCTGATCCACCTCTGTAAAATCAGGGCTGTAACTTCTCGATTTTTCGAAACAGAAAACCTAAGGCCGCGTGTTTGCCTGCACCACGTGGTTTATGCGGTGGAAGCCAGCTTAGAAGTGTCTGCAAAGGGCCAGCTTGTAACATTCTTATCTAAAGGAGCACCTTGCTCTTGGATGTGACTGCACTCGGCTGTCCGCTCCATTAGATGAACTTCCACATTTTTCAAGAGCGAGTTGAAAATATGAATAATAGAAGGGAAGATGACATCCAGAAAGAAGGAGAGGGACAGAACCTGGCCTCAAGCCGTACGCAATATTTGGGTGGGAGGTGCTGAGAACATACAACTGTGGCTTTCGATTTTAATTGCAATGGAATTTAAAGGAATTGTAATTAATACGACATGAAAGCTCAGACGGAGTGGCCTGGCATAAACCGAGCCTGTGGTTAGTTTAAACATCTATCACGCTGACCTCTCGTAAATCAGGGTCAGGAAACAATGAGAGGGCAGGCGAGTGTTTGCGCTGTTGTTTGCTGACTGGCTGTTTAAAGGAATGCTGGAAGAATGTGCCAAGAATCTGGCTTTGTCAGGAAAAAAAGTTCTTGTTTTTGAACAGACTGACGGATCTCTGGAGACAAAGAGGAGGGAGCTGGCACGTAGGTGAGGAACCCTAACACCAAAAGCAGGACTTCTAGAAGTTTCTCCAGGTGGTGCGAATCGTAACAAGAGGAAGAGAAGCCCGAGGCACGGGGCTGTTCCCGTGAACGACCCAAGGGCCAAGGGTGGGAGCGAGGTGGGGGTTACGGCATCTTGGCACCCCGAAAGGCTTGTGGCTGAGGGAACTGCCCCTTGCGACACGCTGATTGCAATTCAGCAAGCTCTGCCGTTGCCACCAAAACCCAGGCCAGGATCACAGAATCCCATGGGGTTGGAAGGGACCTCTGGAGATCATCCAGTCCAACCCCCCGCCAAAGCAGGTCCACACAGAGCAGGTTGCACAGGAACGTGTCCAGGCGGGTTTTGAATGTCTCCAGAGAAGGAGATTCCACCACCTCCCTGGGCAGCCTCTTCCAGGGCTCTGCCACCCTCAAAGAAGTTTTTCCTCAGGTTTAGGTGGAACTTCTTATATTCAAGTTTGTGCCCATTTCCCCTTGTCCTGTCCCTGGGCACCACTGAAAAAAGACCAGCCCCATCCTCTTGACACCCACCCTTTAAGTATTTATAAGCATTGATCAGATCCCCCCTCAGCCTTCTCTTCTCCAGACTACAATGGAGATACATACCCATAAGGGAGATGCTCCAGGCCCCTCATCATCTTTGTAGCCCTCTGCTGTACATTCTCCAGCAGTTGCCTGTCCTTCTGGAACTGGGGAGCCCAGAACTGGACACAGTACTCATAGAGTAATCTTGCAAATCCATATGTACTGTATTCTACACATGAAAATTAGATCTCTAAAGACTTGAGTGTAAAGACTCACGATTCCTGCAGTCTATCCATGTCTTTTCACTGTGTTAATGAGAGTTGCACCATTCAGTCGTGATAATACAATCAAAATGCCTCCCACTTTGTTTTGTGTCCGACTGAGCCATCTTACACATTGGAACTTGCCTCCATCCTGTGTGATGGAGAGCAAAGCGGCTCCTTAAATTGATGGTCTCAGTGGCTTCAGTTGAACCTGAAGGAAACGAAGCCTGCCTGGAGTATTTTTCAGCAACGAGCTGATTGCTTCTGAGCCATCTTTGTCTACCTTCAGGTTGAAAAACTGAATGGAAAGGCAGGAGAGCTGGGATCCGTACCTGGCTCTGCTGCAGGCTTCCTGCGTGACCTTGGGCAAACAAGGTTGATGACTTGTGCTGCCCTTACCCTGCTTGATAAAAAGGGTGCAATAATCCTCCCTCCCTACGAGAGTGGACTGTCTCTCCCATTCCAAGCTATGCAGGAAATATGCTATGGGGATGCATTCACACAGAATCAGAAAAGCTAGTTTTCCATTTTCATTAGGACTGCTAGATACTTGCAGAGTATGGACGACTGGCAGATAATAGAGACAAATGAATAGAAATATTCAAATAGAGAAAATTCAGAATTTTATATTTCTTTCAACATTTGGTTAAAAAAATGGAAATTACTAGAACCTTCTCCCAATATTTCTCACGCATGCAAAGATTCACCAAAAACGAAGCCATACAATGAGGTGGTTAATTGCTATAAACTGATCAGTCAGTGCTTTACTTAAGTGCTCTACTTTTTATTTTTAGAAGACTCTATAGAAGAAAATATTAATCACTGGTTGAATTCTTGTGTTTTGTAAGTTTGGATCACGTTATTACTTAATTATTTGTTGCCTGTTTTTTCCAAGAGGAAATACAATGTCTGCAACATTGAAGTTTCCTGTAGGAAAATTGTGACCCCAGAAAATTCAGAACAAAGTATTTGTTTATTGAACTACATCAAAATACTCTTTCACAAATCTTCAGTCTGAGCTGATGTGTCTGGCTTATGACCCAGTGCTTCCTGAGAAATGTATCCCATTGCTCTCCACAGTATTCTTTGAAGGCTAGTGTTTCCCATCATGTGTCTGGGTAGCCTTCTGATCAAGCTGTCTGCTACATCATGAGAATTTCAAAATGCTGTCTGTCCCAAGGGACATGTAGCCTGTCACATGGCCGTGATTTATGGCACAAACTGCAGTTACACCTACCTACAACTCCATGAGGCAATGTGCTACCATAGGGAAATATAGTTTAACCTTGAGCTTACTTAAACGTCAATGTATTTTGTTCACCAAAATTCTGATTTTTTAACTTTTTGTCCTTTTTTGGTTGAAAAATAAAGTCTGAAAGATTGACACTTCCCACGAACTCTTCAGTATGACTTCATGCATTCCCTGCTTGAGCAAATGTGGCTGAAGTGGATTTGGTTAAAGGCAGGGTTGTGCCAGAGAAATGAAAAAAAAATAAGAGAAGTAAAGACACTGCCTTAGGAATGATGTTTGAAGGTATGGTGAGGAGTAAAAAATAGCCGTAATCTTATGTAACAGTTGTAGCGGTGTTTTCCTGCGGCAGGGTAAGGCCAAGTCAGCCAAACTCATGCATTACACGGCTTGCTATTAACACTAGTGTCATTAATAATTACCTAGTCACACGCAGACACAGATCAGGTGAGAGCTATCATACAGCTGCCTCCTACGTGACACATTGAAAAGGGTTTTTGCTTCCATTCCTCTCACTCCTGCCCTGGATAAGCTGATTTAATTAGATTGTTAGTAAAATTTAAGTTCAGAAGTGACAGACTTTACTCATGCAGAATGCTACAGTTTCATGGTCTTTGCCTGAAGCACAAATGCAAGATTTGGATCTCAACACTTAGCAGAGGCTGATGTATGTTGAGGTGAAAGTAGGTGATGTTCACATGGCTCTGTTTTTCTACCAGCCGTCCCCACTCAGTCCATGCCCTGAGTGCCCTGTGCTGTGCCTGCCCACCGGGCTGCCTCCCTGACCTCACCTCTTCTCAGGAAAGAGCAGCCATTCTTTTGAGGGATTTAATTTCTTTATCTTTTTTTCTTTTTTCTTTTTTTTTTTTTATATCTTACAGTCTATCTGTAAGTGGGGATAAACTACAAGGCCAAGAACAGGCAGGTAAGACAGAACATCATTTGTCATTTCTAATAAGGATTGCTTCACCACAAAATATCAAGCACTGCAGGCTACTGAGGGAGGGGGCTATTGGGAAAAGCTGATTGTCATGGATAAGCTGTATTTTTTTTCCTCTGTTTGGAACCATAACGAGAAGATTGTCACATGAGGTTTTCAATAGAAAAGTCTTAGGTTCACCTCTGCATTGCCATGATTTTGTTTTCTTCTATTGAAGAAGCGGAGATTTCCAGGGTGGATTTGCACAGTGAGCTGGAAGTTATGGTACAAGAGTTTCAGATGGCTGAAATTCTGCCTGACGTGAACACAGAAGTTCTGTCTTGTTCTCACCTGCTTTCCTGATCTGCTGAAAGTAGTGAATTCAGAGATATGTTTTTTTATAAGCAGAGACAGAAGCCAAAAATCACCTTACAGCTCCTCACGTATTCCTGAAAATGTCCACATTTTTCGTGCTTTTGGTAGGCCAAAATATTATTTACCAGTGCTTCCATATCTACACTTTTTGTTTATTGGGTTCACAAGTAAGAGATGCAGTTCAACAATACGTGATTTAATCTGGACTCCAGTTAATCAGGGATTACTGAGGCTAAAATTCTGTATCTTCCCTCAAATATCAGAGGCCTCATTTTGCTTAGCAAAATATATTATTCATAAGCAAAGATATACTTAGATGTGCAGTAAACAGAGCACCAATTAGCACCACAGTTGGTTTACAAAGTATTTTTGTTTGTTTGTTTGTTTTCATGAGGTTTTCTGACAGATTTCTAAAGGGCATTATTTCCCCCAAAGTATCTTCCAGTTTGGTAATGAGATTCAGCGTTTCTCGTGTCAGGAACAAAACACACAGATCAGGAAATGTAAATACCGTACCCTCCCCATTACTGTATCTGTGACCTCTTAGATGCAGAGAAAACAATCCCTAATATTTCAAAATGTCAGGCTCTCTAATGAGGAACTTCTCATGACAGTCTTCTCATCAGAGGAAAGAGTGGAGACTCTAACCATGAGTGAAATGTCCCATCTTGCACTCAGTGCAGATTTTGTCTAAAAGTCATGAGGTGGACACGGGCTCCTGAGCAGTTTAGTGTCGCTTTGATGGCTTAGCCTTGGTAATGGTACATTAGCATGTTCTCGACCCGCAACGATACAAGATAATTCAACTTACTTTAACCTACAGCGAAAGACAGTTAAGATGTCCTACCCAGGATTTATCTGGTTTGAGAGTACAGCCACACCAGCTGCTGCCTCTCACCCAATGTGCAGTAAGTTCAGCCCAGCTGATGGTGAGTCTCAGCCCTTGATTTTTTTTGGTGACTTACTACTTCCTACATCTCCTACCAGGTTTCTCATCATTAAATTACTTACTTAACACCCCAGCCAGTGTTCCTCAGTGTTAGGTCCTTAATTTGGCAGCGCTTGTGTTCATTCAGTCTGTTCAGTCAGACAATATGAAGTATTGAGGAAATCACAGCAGCAGCCAGCTTGTGGTATAATGTTTTGTTGCAGAGAGGAGTGCCTACGTGCTGCTAGTGAAAAATTGTATTAACTCTGACTTTCAGATCTTATTTTTTACATTCTCAAGCATTTTTATAGTGAATCTACAGCTTCTGTTGGCACATGAGTAGGAAATGGTATACAAAAAATTGCTGATTCTTATTCAAATTATGCTCAGTTTGCTGCTAGAAAATCTGGTTTATGTTACCACAGCAAATTACAGGATGTCAGTAACCTTTATATTCTCAATTTGGATGGATATCCTTGCACTGAGTAAGCCAGAAGAAGCTTGTGTTAGAATTTACGAGCGGAAGAATAATCCAATAGAGAACATGAAAGGATGTTTTCTCCTTCTTTAATGATGCAATTTTGTTAAATAGAAAAGAAAACTTTAAAAGCTAGAAAAAAAGAAATATTCATCCTGTGGAATGCAGAAGGATATCGACTGTGCTCTTAGGCAAATGCTACCCCAGCTTTCAGAGGATCAACAAGTGTGCTATTTCAGTGTTAAGAGTGGAAGTGACAACTACAGGCACCGTGTATTCGCATCTGACTTATCGTGAAAGGATGAAAAGCGCACCTTACAGCACATAGGTGTAGCACACTTGGAGCCCAGTAAACAATGTTAGCAATTCTTGGACAAATATTTTCTATTCCAGAAACTCTTGCAGTTTTCCCACAACGGTCTCAATCCTCTCAAACGTGTTTAGAGCATGATGCAAAGCCCAGAGAAATCAATAGTAAAATACTTAACAAAATCCTAGTTAATTACACCTGAAAAACTGTTATACACAAAAAAGTTGTGCCAGTGTACTGGAATGAGCTTTTAAAATAATATATTTTAATTGTATGTTTTTACTATAAAGGCAGGGGTTGAAAGTTATTTTCATAATATTTGCTGTATGTTTATCTCCAACGGCTCTGCAGCAGACGGTGAAAGCCAATTCATAATGCTTACTTTAAAATAGTAGGGGCTTAGAATGTACAGCTACTGGTTTATGCAATATAAAGGCTATTTTTCCCCTTCTTTTTGACACGTGTTGTGTTTATTTACAACTAACATATACTGTGAGTTGAGCTTCCCACAATGGTATTGTTCTGCAACTTTGTCACTTGGGCTAAAATGTTTCCTTATACAATGCAATCAGTCTTTTGGTCTTTTTTCTCGATGGACACATTTCTGGTTGGAGGGGGGAGGAAGGGAAGGAGGTAAGAAAAGAAATTATTTTTATTTCTCCTTGTTTGCATTTTCCTTGTCAGTACCAGAAATGGTACAAAAGACTGTACAAAGCTACAGGAGGTAGGTGTCAGATACCATAGAGATCTGGTATAAATTCTTTTTTCTTTGTTTTCTGTATAACAAAAGGAGGAATTCCAGGTTTTTATGTTAATTCAAAAATCTACTTATCCTTCAATAAGATGTGAGCTGATAGATAACCTGTAATGATTTAAAAAAAAATATATATAATAAAGGCAATGCTTCCACTGTATATAAACATTTTCTACTGATCTTGGTAGGTGTGTGTAGGTAAAGTTAAGTTTGGATATAACAAAAGCATGTCATTTTACCTTTTGAGAAGCACTTTCATGCCACCGGATGTTGCTTTTGCAGGGAGCAGGCTCTGCAGTTATTTCTCGGCAGATTAGCGGATACTAACACAATGAGAAGTGAAGCACAGAATTGTTCTCAGGTGCCACTCCTGCTGCTGCAACTCCTTGTGCCTTGTCTCTCCAAAACTTTGTTAAGAGCAATTATATCTTCTGAAGTAGGTGGCTAGAGAAACCCCACTCCCTAAAGGTTCCCCAAAGATTTGCCATCTGTCAAAAGTGAGCCGTTCTGCCACCTTTATAATTAGCATTTACTGGTACCTCACACCTACGTTATCACACCTACAGTAACATACTGTTCTTGAGAATAAGGGTATTGCCACACTCTTATGCTGACTCTTCTTCTAAGGCACTGCTATTATCTGTCGTTTTAAATCAAGACAAAATGCAAATGTTTACTCTAGGAAAAAATCATAATGACATCCTAGAGGAGCACCCGAGTAAACACATTTCATTGTTACTTTTTCTCAAACCAGGTCTCTGCAAGAGAGTTCAGAAAGTCCAGTTATGTCAAGAGAAAACAGTCTCAGTTCTTCCCACTCCCTTACTGGTGCACCCCGGAGGTTAGTTACTTACATGTATTTCCAGCTAGGAATATGTGGAATTAGCCATTTTGAGATCAACAAATGTGAGTAAAACTTTGAATAAGCAGTACAAGGTCTTAATTTGTAAAAGTTATCTCCTAATTTATTTTCACAAGATCAAAATGACCATCTTAATAACAGGAGTCTGATCGCAAATGCATTTGTACCAGTAAAAAAAAGAAACCTACCTGAAAATGCAGTGGGCTTTGAATACCACTGGAAGGTAAAAGGCTGGAAGGCCTCAGGGCAGCAGCCCCCTGAGTTGTGTCTAGGGAGAAGGGAGCCTGCAGAGCTGTGAACCTACACCTTTTATTAATGTTCCTTTTGCTATGTTATCTAGATCTCATGCCACCAAATTCCTCTGAGGGGAGGAATATGTGTAAATCTCTTAACAATGTGACCAAAAATGACTACTTGCACTTAAGCAGTAGTCTCCACAAGAGAGGGGAAGAAGGGAAGAGAATTATTTAACAAAAACAGGATAGCGACTGCAAGAGAAAAGTGGTACCAAGACAGTGGTGTAAATAATTCTGATGTTTTCACCACAGCATCACTGAATGGCTGGTGCTCTGGGAAAAGGAGCCAGTGGAGATTCTTCTGGATTTGGGATTTGGCACAGAAGAACCTGATGTCTGCGCTAGAATCCCTCCTCGGTTCCTCAGTGGTGCTTCTGTAGCAAAAGAGATTGACATCCAAGTGTTTTTGGAAGCTCAAA
The DNA here is from genome assembly GCA_025774025.1 of Xenus cinereus. Taxonomy (NCBI): domain Eukaryota; kingdom Metazoa; phylum Chordata; class Aves; order Charadriiformes; family Scolopacidae; genus Xenus; species Xenus cinereus. Next base: position 52,938,281 of record JAOXJK010000012.1, on the reverse strand, counting down.
AGCAGTGGATGGACATTGGGAGACCACACTTACATGGTAAGGAGGGATATTTTGACAAAGGTGGAATTTTAGACAGGAGGTAAAATAAAGGGGGGACTGTGAGGATAGGGAAGAAGAGGCTTATGAAACAAAATGCATGAAAAAGGGACATGTACTCAGGAGATGGCAAAAATCCTCATGTATGCCTTTGTGGCAATGCTACTTCCTAATGTGACTGAAATACAGTTTACCTCCCCTCAGCTGTGAACTCTGATTTATGTGCTGGAGCTGCCAACTTACAGCATTTTAAAAAGTAACTGCCCATCCCCTCACTGTAAGACCTACCCCACCAGCAGAGATTGTCATTGGTGTCGCAGAGGCTGCATAATTTAACATGTCTCTGTAGCCACTTCACCAGCAACATGTACCCACCATCATTGGTGCTGTAATACAGAGGATTTTAAATTCAGCCGGGCCAGAGGTGGGCTCGCATTCCCTTTTTCCCCTGATGAAAGCAGGACCCCTCTCACAGGGAAATGTGGTGAGCAGATGACAAGGTCTTAACTTCCCGTGACTAGAGCTGCCAGAGCTTTTGCATCAGACCCCAAAACCCCAAATTAAAACCTGACAGGTTTGTGATTCAAATATTTGCCCTAAGATGTAGGTGAGGGCTGTATTTTAAGTGCAATAAAAATCACACCATTTAAGGCACACAGTCTTGATTTTTATTCATTTGAATGGGTTTAGTTCTCATGCTGTGTATTTTGCAGTTGAGAAATGAATACAATATAGATATATCTGCATTACAATAGTATTGTTAATTTGTTGGTATATCACCCACCTGAAAAGTCCAATTTTGACATCATTTCCCCTCATGTTTGCTGCACAGGATAGCCAGATGGCTCTTGAATTCTTCTGTTTACTTAAGATGCTCATCGAAGCAGTACCTCTCACATAGCCCATGCATTCCTGTTTAGAATTACACCAAGGAAGCATTATGGATGGAATGAGAATTGAAACAGAAATGTCAGAGCGTTGTGAAAAATGTGTTTTTCTCTCTCTCCGTTTTTTTTTATATAGCAAGCCCCGTGCACACATTTCAATATTTACAGCAAACTGACACATCAAACAAGTTTCTCAGCTCTCACTTTCTTTCTCCCTCTGTAACTCTTCTGAGAGAGAGGGATCAGAGATAATCAGTATGAGTGGATGGCGGATGGAGACCTCAGGGAAGAAGGCAGAGAACTAGGAGGGAATGAGAGACGAGAAAGAGCCTCTGAGGGAAGGAGTTTGCACAGTGAAGACAGGCAGTGGTAAGCCAAGGTGTGAATTTAATGACTCTTCCTGCAGTCATCCTCAATGGGAGCACTCCTAGCACATGTTAATGGCTTATCTGTATGGGGGAGGTGCTGTGAAGTAAGATAAGATTTGAATTTCTGTTTTGGTGGGTGTGATGTCCATCAAAACGTATTATCTTGCTTTTGACAGTTTGGGAGGGGGTTTTCACACCATCTGCTTAGGCATCCTAAGTATGTGCCAGGGCTGGGAACGTTTAATTGAGAGAGATGGGAATCATCCTTCAGAGATACTTACCTCTTCTCTTTTCACTGACTACAGATTTCCATATAAATGGTGATTAACCTCAGCCTTGTTCCCTGCACCAAATTATAGGCATTTAGATGAAGCACCATCTCAAGGAGCTTAATCACTGTAGAGCCTTTCTGTCTCCATAGCAAGTGGAGAGAGTGAGGCAACTCCTGCGGGTGATCATCCAGCCACCACTTAAAACACCTCTCAGAAGAAGCCAGTCTGTCTCAGTGACCATGTAGGTAATCTTGCACAACTATCTGGAGTCTAAGTCCTGGAGAGGACTTAGAGCTAAAAAGGGATGTATCAGGCTTAGTATACAAACACCTGAGTGTACAAAAATCCTCAAATAGCATTTGTTTGCAAACTGTTTTTTTCCAATCTTGCCAACCTTAGGTTGCCTAATGGTTTTGCAGTGAGGTATAGCAAGAAGAAAGATTGACAAATTCATGTTTATTAGATTTTAAAATGGATTGAATCTCTAGAACAGGACCTAATCTGTCTGCCTTCAGTACTATTACTGCACCTAAATTTTCAGGCATCTAACGAGCCAGCTCTTCTAAAGCAGAAGCCTGCGTTCCCTGTAATGGTGATGAGGAGAACAGGTGCTTATGAAGGCCTCCAGAAGATGACCTCAGAAAAAAGACCCTTCTCTTCAAATTAAGCAGAAGATTCAGGTCTGCAAGTGTTCCACAGCATTTACCTCTCCTCGAACAATTTAGGGAACTCCAGGCTCCTTACTGTTAGAGGACTGCTTCGCCACGACATTGAAATGAAAGTGCCAAAATGAGGTAGATCATCTGCCACCTCTGGAGATTTCAAGACTCTATTGAACCACTGTTCCCAGAGACCCGCTGGATGAATTCAGCTACTGTCACCCTGGTTGGTTTATTATCAATGAAGCATTTCAATGCAAATACAGTCCGAATCCCTCTCATTTGTCTCAAGCCTTGGAAAAGGAAGAAACTGTTTAATCTGAGTTAGTGAATGCCTGAGAGGTCATCTCATTATCAGTTTACTTTCTCCCATTCTCTGAATCAGCAGAGAAAGTTAATTGATTAGAAGAACGTGTGTTACTCTGAGAGAGTGAGAGATAAAGCAAAAGGTTATAGGTACAATATAGAAGGCAAGAAAGCTGGAGGAAAAAGGAGAGGGAGGTGAGAAAGACCAAGGGCTTCCATAGCAGTGACCCCTCTTCACTTTCATATTTCATGCTTTTCCTAATGCAGTCCTTTTCTGTTTCTGTATGGCTCTTCCCTGCTTGTGATGAATATAGTTTTCCAGGCCTCTTCCACTGCTGATTAGACCCTTTAAAATACATGTGGATTATTACAGTTACTTATTAATTGTCTTCTAACTTGGTGCTGTTTCCCTAGTACTGTCAGAGAGAGTTTTCAAAAAGTTTAGTTCACATAAATAAGATTTTCAATATTTTCAAATATTTAAATAAATAATATTTTAAAAAATATTGTTCACCCTTTCAGTTTCTCAGCCAGATCCAAAAGAAAAGCTTATCCCCATCATCTGCCAGTGGTGAAAATTTTACTGACCTCATTAGAAGTGATATTTGACTTCCTAACTGAAGAAATAAAGTCACTTGAAATTTAGAAATTATGTTAGGTGAAAAAGAATTGTATTTCTGAGCATGTTAATCCCCAAATTTTTGAAAACTTCAAGTTTCTGAACATCGTAGTTCAGAAAAGTTGAAATGTTTTGATCTGATGCTTAATGGTAAAAAAACCCCAGCATGTTTCAGTACCACCTATCCGTACTGCCATATATAAATCTTCTTAGGGTTTTGTTTCTGGGGAATTTTCACTCTCATTTCTGTCTGTCTCAGCTGCTGCAAGCCCCTCACTGGAGCTGTAGTATCAACTCTCACTCTCCTCTGTGAGATGAGTGTATTAGGTAGATGCCATTTCCCCTGATACGTGGTTGTACTGTGACTGCTACAGGTCAGTTGGGAGGGAGGTGCACACATAATTGGAGGTACAAATCAGACAGTAAATCCACCCCCTAGAAGAGAAATGAAATGTAAATTGCTAAATACCTTCTCTGAAGTAGAGCTTTGATTCATGCAAAGGCAGTACTGCTGAGACTCAAGATGAAACATCCCCAAAAAAGGAAAATATTTTAATATTTGACAAAGTAGACAATGCTGAAATTCCATTTTCACTTTTCCTGACAAAAAATGAGCAATTTCAGATGTCTTGATTTTCCCACTGAAATTTTTTATTTTTTCCAAATTCTGCCATTTGCTGTGAACAGAAGTTGATTGAAAATTTCTTGCTGGCTCTGGAAATGTTCTGTCCTTCATTCCACTGTGGGCCTACTGAAGACTTTCCAAATCTTTCATGTAGATAACTATGTAATACCAGATCCAAGGAAGGAGGAACAAAACTGTGAGCTTCCCCTCCTAAATGATAAAAACAGTCGATCATAAAGTCATTAGAAGCCCTGTAAAAGATACAGATTCTATTGAAGATTCATTGATTTTGTTTACAGCACAGCCATTTGCTGTTTCGGCTGAAGTTTCTAGTGAACATGAATCCCTGTTTATGCCCTGTAGTATCTCATTTGTGCTACAGATTTAGACTGTTTTGCAGCAGGTTCCAGGGAATAAAGAGGTTTTATCAGCCTCTTGCCTATTTGAGGCATGATCCCTGGAGAGCACCCCTAGAAACTGAAGGGCCTGCTTTTCTGGAGAGAAATAGTCCATGAAGCAAGGCTGTCCCTTATATAATTTCTTCATGACCTGTGTCTTCATGAAGTGTGTACATTGCACGTGAGTGAGGGGGGGGTTATGTTATCCATTAATCATTTCTCTTGTTGTTTGATTTGTCTTTAGGTATCCCAAGCTCTTTGAAAAATGTGTAAAAACTATTTCAAATTGCAGCTAGTTTGGTTCTGGTTCAAATCAAAAGAAGGACTGGACTGCTGTGCTGCTGTCAGTCAAAGGACATTAGCACTTGGCATTTTTATGGCCTGACATAGTGGGAGTCAGATGAAATACTGAGGATAAAATGTGCTTTACATGGAGAGGATGTGGTAGGACAGTGGATGCATAAAACCAAAAATTTTTTCCTCGACACCTCAAACTAACACGAGTGGAAACGATGCGATACGGTGTAATGTGTGTACCGATAGATCAGATAACTCCTTCAAACATCAGGTGAAACCTTTGACCGTGTCTTAAAACGTGACGGGAATGGCAATGTTTTCCTTCAGTGTTAAAAATCAGGCAATGTCTGGGGCAGAGAAGAGGAGGAGTATTCTTGAGATATAGTAACTATCAGGAATTATATGTCACGGGATTGGTCTCTGATGCAAAGGACCAACTCGGATCCAATTTAAATATCCCCTTGTTGTCTAATTGTTTGTGAAGCCACATGCAAATTGCATGCAGTAAATTTGGCTGCTCTCTAAGAGAAATGGCAGCCAAGAAAGTTAGCATTTTGCCATCTACTGCCCTCAATGAATCTCTCAAGGAAGGAGGAGTCCTGGTGACATATTCATTGCCTTAGGATAGGTACAGACACAGTGTGCAAGCAAATGTGTTGTGTTTCTTTCTATAAATAACTTCATAGTGTTGTAATGATGGAAATCTCTAGGATCTCTGAGAAAACATTATTTGCTTCTCTTTAGATGTTATGCCATGGAAAAAAAATGACCCAGAAATTACAGGAGGTTGGTACAATAAAAAGAATCTGGGAACCTTTATACAATGTCAGCTATGAGTTTCTGAGGGATAAGTGTCTTGCTTTGTGCTGCTATGAAAATGAGAACATAGCTTCCATGATCAGTTTTTGTCAGTTAATGGCTATATGCATTTTGCAGTTACCCTGGACAGCTGGCAGCTGTAAACATTTGAGATTACATTTTAATAACTTTATTCACACAAATTTTAATAAGTCCTCAAAAATGGCATCCAAGTCTGGCCCAGCCAACCAGAGAATTTCAGGCTGGATTCTGTAACCTTTATTCACACAGAGCAGCAGCATTCAGCTGCACTTGACCCAACAAATTCAACATTGCATATTTGTCTAATATAAAAAACTATGCAATGACATCTCTGTGTAGACTGAATGGATCTTCTGGAAGCAAATGGAAAAAATTTAGACCCTTTTGAATTAGGTACTTAGTATGTTTCTTTATGGTTCTTAGCATGTTTCTGTAACATACTTAGTATGTTTCTTGGCCATGACAAGTTTGAATAATTGTTGTACTGTGTTATTTCAAATTGTACTTTTAATAAACATGTTGCCTTCCATTCTGCCCATCTGAAGAACGTTTTCAACAGCTGGGAGTACTTGACCACATAACCAGTGTCCTCTCATCTTTGCTGACCAACATCAACATCCAACAGCTCAAAGCACAGGATGCCGGTGGGGATGAGACCAGTCTCTCAGACGCTGCAAAGGGCAGACCTGTGGTCACACGAGTGAAGCAAAGAAGAGTAGGTCATCTCCTGAAAAGGGCTTCTCAGGAGACAACGCTGCTAAAACAGGGCTTGCTGGCACCTGGGGAAGCCAACTTGGCTAGCAGGAAAGAGCAACCCCATTCTTGTCCAGATACTGCTGAGAGGGGGATGGTCCAGGCAGGCTTTTCTGCACGTGTTGCATTGGGTTGTCTGACCCAGGAGCAAGCCCCTAGAAGCAAAGGTGCCTTGGCATATCCCACATCCCAGTGTCCACTGACGCCACCGGGGAAAGCCTGGGCTTCATCACACCTAATTGCAAAACAGCCTCACCTTTCCACTGCGTGTGAGGTCCCTGACAAAGCCAGGCCAAGAAAGGAGACACCTATGCTTGTGGTCCACACTCTCAAAAAATTGGCTGACCTAAGCTGCAAGCTTCCAGCGTCATTTGAAATGGAAGAGGTGAGGTGGATTTTTGTGTATTGTGCTAGCAATGTACCTCCACCCATATTTATGGTATAAGTTCAAATTCTTTCTTCAGGATGGAATCTAGAGTAAATTACTTCAACAAGCACCATGCAGCAGCATTATGGGGAAAACCAGTAGGATTTACGCTACTCATTGGGGTTTTGATTATTTTAAATTGCCTTTGTGTTAGGATATCATCAAAGAAATCAGCACTGAAGTTACTGAGGTAGGATTCATTCAACCAGTATGATAATGTAAGATGCCAATATGTTTTATACAGCACTCGGTTTTGGGTTTTTTATAGAAGGAAGTTGCAGGAACACTAATACATATGGTAAAGGATATTTTTAAAGATCCAGTCTGTTTTTTTCTATCCAGGAGTTTTTTTCTATCTTTTTTTTTCCATCTTTTTTTGTCTCCTTAGCTAATTTGCTGGTGTGCTCTTTCAGAAAGTTGCATTAAAAAATTAGTCTTGGTTTTATAGCAGTGTTTGAAACATTTTATCGCTCCGTAAGCTGAGCATCCTAAAGCCAGAATAACTCAGAATAGCAGCTTGTTCTCATGTCCATAGTACTCAGTTATCCGTATGTTTTAGCAACAGGGGATTGTCACCAGGGGTTCAACACGAAGTAGCAGAGACCAGGATACTTGCCAGCCCCTTTCTAACATCTAGAGCTGTTGTGTGAGCAGCAGTTTTTCTGGCCATACTACTGCAGAAAAAGGGCTATGGTAGGATACTCTCCAATCATACAGACTCCACTGTAAGAATCAAAGAAAGAAGGAGAAATAGGATGGTTGGTAGGTCCCTGGAAATATATGGAGCATGGGAGGGAGGGTAAGAAGGGAAGGAAACGAGGGAGCAGCGAATGGCTGGAAAAGATGGGAAGCTTAAAAAAGTTTTCCAGTTTCTAAAGCATTGGAAAAGGTCAGGTTAAGGTGGTGGCATTCTTCTTGAGGAAAGGATATTTACCTTTTGAAGTCCTTCCAAAGGTGTATTTTTCTGTGAAAGGTTTGGTGCAACCTTCCTGTTGGCAGAGAGGATTCAAGAATCCAAGCATGGGCCTGATTACCAACCTCGGTCGGGGAGAGGATATCTTTCAGAGATCTCCAGCACAGCAAATTTATAATCCCCAGGCAGCCCATATGTCTTTGTAAAGCACTTATCATGCTGGACTTGCAGCCCTGTGACTAGAGGCTCACACAAAAATGAGGCTCTTGACAGTGCAGTAAATGCAGATTGTAAAATCCCCAGTTTGATGTCTAAGACAATTTGATGAATGCTGTATGTTAAAATAAGACAGCGTATATATTGTTTAACTTCTGAGTATTATCTACCACATCGTTAAATTAAGTCTGTAAGAACTGTGTACTGGCTGAAACCATCAGGCCACCTATGTCATTAGTCTGGCAATGGCCAGTAGCAGATGTACGGGGAACCAAGTAACAGTCACATATAGAGCAATCCTTCTCTTATATTTTTTCTAGCCTTTGACAATGAGGGACTTAGAGATCTTGAGCTACAGACTATATGGAGGACACACCTAACATGCATATTCACATGTAACTTGTATCTAATAGATCCCCTTTTCTGTAAAGTCTTTTTCTGAAGGAGTTTATGCAACATCATGATGTGATGTTCCCTCTGATACTATGAAAAAGTCAAACGGGTCTTCATTCCTAGAGGAAAAAAATTCTGACCTTACATACACTCTTTGGCAAGAATTTACCTCCATATGGTTACATTTCCTTGAGTTTCTTCTACTAAGTCATATTTTTTCCTAGGGATATTTATCTGAGGCTATTCAAACAAGATTGTTAGTATAGTTATGTGTTAGGAACCATTATGTGTGGATTACTTTGAGCAAGGCTTGGGAAGGTTCTGAGACTAGACCCTAGTTTATGACAAGAACAAATATTTTTAAAAGGAGACAACTGAAATGGAATCATCTGAAAGATTTCATGTTTTAACTTTGCAATGTCCAGAATTATTTTGGTTTTTGTTCCTACCTTCCTTCCATACAATAAGGCATACATTCATAAGCGTTATCATCAATAATAGATTTTTCTTTTCTTTTCTTTTCTTTTCTTTTCTTTTCTTTTCTTTTCTTTTCTTTTCTTTTCTTTTCTTTTCTTTTC
>JAOXJK010000012.1:52897649-52920116 GCA_025774025.1 Xenus cinereus | reverse complement strand
TTTCAACCCTTGTGTTTCTTTGTGTTCCCCGATTCCCCCTTCTGGGTGGGGAGGGGTCATCGGGTGATAGAATAATTGTCTAAATGACATCAGATTGTTATGGGTTCTCTCAAACCATAACAGAAACAACCTTCCCCTCCCCCCGCCCTGGAAGAGAACGCACCCATAATGTAGACATTTCTCTCAGGTGCCTCGGGCACTGCTGATCCTGCTGCCGGGCAGCCAGGCCACCGGCCGGCGGCACAGACCAGGGCCCAACCGCCGGGGCAGGAGAAGGTCGACCATGGGGAGGGCAGCCACCCATCTTCTGGCATGACCTGACCAAGAGGTTTCACCCTTCATTCAGTCTGGGCGTAAGAAAGAGGGAATTCCCGCTCAGTTCTCCAGAGTGGGGACTGAACGTGGAGAGAAGGCACAACACCACAACACTGTGCTTCTGCTCAGTCCCACCGGAGCGGAAAGGTGCTGCGGTTCACATTGGAACTTGAGCTACTGTACCTAGCTACCCCCAGCTAGGACAGGAGATGTAAACGTGAAGGTCCACATCATTTTGGCTCCTGAATGAAATGAACAATTCTTCTTTTCTTGTTCCTGTGGGACGTCTTTGGGGGACAGACCTCTTCGTGGTTCTGGCACCCCTCATGAGTGCAAAAAGAGTGCCCTTGGCATGGATAATGAAGAAACAACAGTTATGTTCCCATTGGAATATCAGATAGGTTCCTGCCCATCCACAGCCGAGAAGGAACCAGAGAAGTATCAGGAAACTAACGCCAGGGTATCCGAGGTAAAAGGACAGGACCCTAGAAGGAGTTTCATAAGCCTTCCAGAAGAAATCTGGAGAGCAGATTTGCTCAACACAAAAGGGAGAGAGGAAGAAATACAAGAGAAGGAAAAACAAAGCAAAGCAACTTAAAACCAAATGGTCATAACTGAACCACAAGTGCATCTGGGCTCAACTCGGAGGACAAGAACAGGGAAATTCTGGAGCGACCTCCAGACACTGTAGTAGGACCGAGAAGCAGCAATCACCGAGACACGGGTATTAAAACGAAGAGTGACTGCAAAAGTGAGGACAGGTCACAGAGGCCAGAAAAAAGCCTTGGTATGTCACACCAAGAACACCCAGAATCTCCATTTCTAAGGAAAAGTTAAATTCTGCAGAGACTCCTACATACTGAAGAGATCCCCAGCTATTAGCAAGGGTCATTCCATGAGCAGAACAAACGCAGCAAGGAGGAGGCCATGTAAAACGGCATAAAAAGCCAGTGTGGCAAGTAGGAGAGCAATGGCTTGCTCTGCTCCCGGCTGGGCGCAGCGGTGGCCAGGCAGGTCTGTCACGCCAGAGGCTGCAACATGCCCCGGGCAGCACATCCCGTTCAGTTCCTAGACCAAGCTCGAAGAGAAGGTCCTCATCTGACACTGATCCTTCACACCTCCAGAAAAGGGGGCTGCAGACCAAAAAATATCTGGCAAAGCTTCACTGAAGCAAGGTTATAGCCCTTCGGTGGAGATCTCAAAAAGTCTCATCTGCACCCACTCCATCAGGACACAAATGTCCTCGATTTCTTCATCTGACAGTTTCTCCAAATTATGTGTTACTGTTTTAAAAGGTTTGACATCAATATATTTCCTTTTAACATTTTTCATTCTGAAAATATATTTCCTCTGCCTGGCACTAAAATTGGAGGAGATGGTAAATCAAATGTTTTCCAGTTCTCAATATCTGTGGTTACATTTCAAAACCATATAAACCACAAGGCTTATATTTTTGAGTTAGAAAAGTGCCTTTGAGGAAAGCCATAAACTACTTTCTGTTCATTCTCTCCTTTTCCTTTGTGCATACATCACTCAAAACCTGCTGGGATCTCAACAAAAGCGGTGCCCGGGGCTGGTGAGGTAAAGCAGTGGTTTTGCTATTGCGTCCTTGCAAAATTCTGCCACATTATTCACTGGTTCTGCTGAAATGCCCTGGGGAAGAGAAACCCACTCCCTGAGCAGGGCTCCTCCTGTGTCTCGCGTGGGGAAAGTGAGACACCCAGCCCCAGAGCAGGAATTTGCCAGGGAAAAAAAAAATCTTTCAGTGCTTTTTCTTTGTGTCAAAAGCCATTAAACACCCCACGGCCCGAGATGGGGAAGGATTACAGACAATTAATTAAAAGATACAGAATGCAAAAAATAAAAAGCAACCCCAGAAAAGGAGGCTCATGGGCCTGAAACACAGGATCATGTCCTCCCAACAGTCAATCCCAGCAGAATTCATGGGCAGAAAAGGTCAAGAACAAAACGCTAATGGTTAAGTCTTCTTTAGGCAGCGAGCTTACATCCCTGCCTTGCAAATTAACAGGGCTTTAATAAATGTTTAATGGAATATATAACAAATCCAACCCACCCAGTAAACAATCAGTAATTTTTTACTATTATCTCTTGTTTTGTGTGCTTTCTGCCCCAATAAATCCCTGAAATTTTTCCTCTGTGAAAACCCCTCTTAGTCTCAACAAGCCTTTAAGGTATTTTTCTGAAAGGAAAATAAAGGTTCTAGATATTTCAATGTCACTGTAAGGGCAGGAAACCTATTTGCACTTAAAAACTAAAATATATAAATGTATAGGCGATGCAAAAAGCAGGGGGAGGGAGCAGAGTTATTCAGCCAATGCCTGTTTCAGCAGCCTGATGGGTACATCCAACGCTGTGTCGTTTCGATGACATCTCACACCCAGCAAACAGTGTGTTATCTGGGTTACTAATTAATCAAAGTCTCTTACCAAAACCTACTTTGCCTCATGTTTTGTCAGAAAGGTGTGTGTAGTTCACACCAAGCGTGGGCTAATTTTATAGAACAGCAAGCTGATGGGGAACAGAAATGAAATCACTTTGATGATGCAAAGAATGAACAGAAACATTTGTCTAGTGACAAATCTTGAATCTCTAATTAAACAAGCTGATTTAATTAAAAAGATACAAAATTCCTGCATAGAAAGTCACAGATTTTTACACCTTGTAGGTTTTCTTGCTGTGCCTACTTTTAATGGGCGCACACAAAACAAATACACCTTCCAACCTTGTTTAAGTATTTTTGAACTTTAGAAAATGATTCCATCTGGAGTTTCTCCCAGCAATGTGAAATGACATTTAAAAGACACAAACCCAATTTTAGAATATACAGGTATTATGCAATGCACACTGTAAAATCCTGGGCATTAAGTAAAAAAAAAAAAAAAAAAACAGAGGAAGTAGATACAATAAAGAAACAAAAAGTGCTATATTATTTTTAAATTAGTAGAAAGACCAGAAAAAGCATGTCTACGTGAAGATGTGGGTATTAACCGGCACGGCACAGCCACGCAGCTTCCTTTGACTGTCCCTTTGAAGGACAGCTTTGTAGGAGGCTTTTTCAGTAGTTTGTTCTTAGAATCATAGAATCAAAGAATCATCTAGGTTGGAAGGGACCTTTACGATCATCTCGTCCAACCATCTACCTAACTCTGAAAACAAACAAAAAAAACCCCCCAAAAACCCAAACCACACCCACATCACTAAACCATGTCTCTAAGCACTATATTAACCCGTCTTTTGAACACCTCCAGGGATGGTGCCTCAACCCCTTCCCTGGGCAGCCCATTCTAAGGCTTAATAACCCTTCCAGCGTAAAAATTTTCCCTTATATCCAATCTGAAAAGTTTATGTTCACAGTCAACAGTTGGTAATCGGTGCAGTTGCCTATGGGGGAGCCACTTCTTAAAGGAAAGACAGTATGGTATGCTGCGAACAAACAGATTTTATGGGACATTTACACAGGATCAAGTTTCTCCACATACACGGGAACTGATATGAATAACAATGTTTCTTTTCCCAAGGTGCTGAAAGTTGAAGGAAATAATTTCTGGTGGTGCATCAAGATTGAGTGAGCTTCAGAAAGTCCAGTGTTCTGGGTAACAGCACTAAAAAAAAAGGATTCTTTGTGGCTTATGCAGAATACATATTTTCAGTGGAGCTTTATTAGCTCTTACTGGCCGTATGATGGAGTGTAAGACTTAAAAATTGGTGGTGCCTGTCCTCTGAGTAGCAGGAGAGGGGAGTATGCTTCAACAGCTCTCCCATCATAAGACTGGACCATCCATGACTGTGCAGTGCAGCTGATGTATTCCTCTAGTGCACAGCCAGCTCGTCCTGCAACAGCATTTTGCACGATGCCATAGGCAGGGCAGTGTTTATAAGGATAACCTTCCGATTCACCAATTTGCAGAGCAGGAGAAGATAGAGTGAAACGTCTAAATGGGAAGAATCCGGTTAACTACCCAAAATGAACCCATTTCTATTTTGAAAGTGCTGTTTGAAAATGTGTTTTTGGAAAGTCCTTTTTTTTCCATGGAAGATAGAAATTCTTGATTTATTTTTTTTTGCCTTGTGTTGGAGAATCAGAGCCTTCACTTCTTCCACTCGCTGCTGCTAGAGTCTTAGTGCTCGGCAGCTTTGGGGGACCAACCACTTTTAGTACTTGATGCCTGCTTTTGAGAAGAAAAACATCCAAAAAGTAATAAAATATCTGTTCAGTTCTGGCACTTCTGTGGACATGGTGTAATCTTCTTTCATCCTTTCATCTCACTGCATTTGGCTACTTTTGAATTTAACTGTTGTCAATGGATGTGGTTTTTTTTAAGGCCCAATCACTGAGAGATTTGTATGTCCACTTAATCCTGGGTGTGGGAATATTATGCATAGATTTAAGCCTGAATCTAGTTTCCCTGCTGAATTTAACCTGAGTGTTTAAGCTGTAATAAATTTAAAACCTTGAGAGTTTTGTGCAAGAGAGACTGCAAAATGCCTTTACTTATGGAGTGAAGTGGAAAAGTCTTATTATAAGTTCTCCAGGCTTCCTTTTCTTTTACAAAATATCTTACTAAATTGCAGCTTCTGTGCATTATTTAGTCCCACGTATGTAGCAGATAGTTTTAGAAATATTTATCTACATCGATGTACAGCAACATTTATAGCTAAAAAAAATAATCTAAATTTTGAACAGCTTTGCTAGACTGCAATTGGGCATTCTACTTTGCCAGGATGAGCAGTCCAGCTTTTAATTTGTGAATTTAAAGTTCAAATTTGCACAAATGCTCTTGTGCCTATGCCTCCCCACATACTCAAATGATGTAGAAAAACAACCATTGACGTACATTCATCAATGTTAATGTGATTCAAAAGGCATGCAAAAAATTGTGGTATTATTTACAAGCAGTGCAGTAGCTCTCATGGCATCTTTTGCAGTTTGCAAGTATTCTCCAGGCTGGAAACTAGAAAGAGATTGTGTTATTTGCAGCCAAGTCCACAGAAAGCCAGCTGCAGAGTCTTCAGAGGAATGAGAACTGTGCTCCTCCGCTTATTTTTTAACTAATTAGGGAATATTCTTTCACTAATGGTGAACCTAGTTTCAGAGAGTTCCTGCACTGATGGTTGCTGAAAATGGGAACCACTATATCTGCATGCAAATAAGGGGAGAGAAAAAGTCTCTTAATGAAATTGGATTGATCAAGTAAAGGCCTGGAAAGCTGTGGGACCTCTGAGATTTGGAAGGCATGTACTTTCTTATAGGATACAAAATGAAGCAGAAACCTGATTAGTGAGCTCCTCTGACCTACTTTTATTTAAAATTCAGGCAGAACAGAAATGGGATGCAGGAGCTAAACTCCCCCAGTTGAATTAGCACAGAAAGGCGAATAGCCAAGGTTTTCCTCACCAAGGTCTTCAGGGGCGATTCTCATGTTTCCTCTTTCCAGCATAGCCAGATGTATTCTCCACACAGGGCCCAGAGTTGTAATTTTTAGTTCATAGTTGAATACTGGTCTGTGTCTCTCCTTCTCCAAGCATACTTTATCTTTCCTTGGTGTGATGCTCTGCACGTATTTGCCGAATCTCTACAGGTTTGGGTGTCTCCACACACTAGGAGAACTGTGTAGAGCTATATGAATAATGGATATTCTGGTTCTGTGGCTGAACCAAATGATCAAGGGAAAATGAAGTTTGGGCAGACTAGAAAAGAAAATATGTTTTGCTTAATGTTCAGGTGTTTAGCCCATTTTTTTTTTCATCTTTCCTCTTAAAATTTAAAATGTAGTTGATTTCAGAAAAGAAAAAAAGAGAAAGGCAAGAGCATTTTAAAAATATCAAAATAAGCTATGTAAATGTTGGCCAACTTGTATCCCTCCTAAAGATGATCTTCCAGCTGCTTAAAGACTTAGTTAATTTAAACGTAAGGAATTGTTGCTGTGAAGAAGTGATGTTCCTATGGTGACCTTGGCCATTAGGTCAAGGGCTTTAAATGCTAGTCTATTCTGAGAGAAAACACCAGGAACCTGGTAGATAGAGGAATTTGTCCTAGGAGATGTGGGAAAGACCTGCTTTGGACCTCTGCAAAAAGTCGATCTCCTAGTAGAAACTTGGGCTAGGGGTCTCCTCACTGGGTATTAGAGCCTGCCAAGAAAAACTGGACTGTTACCATTGTCAAGCTATTAACATTGCTGAAAATCCACAAAGAGGGAAACTATTCCTCCTCAGGACAGCATCAGGCATGGTCTAATTTGCAGACTCACTTAATCGCTGTTTGGGACACTAAGAGGAAATGAAGCGACAGACTGGCCCACTCCCCACCCAAAACAGTTTCCTTGGTATGCAAATACTGCCTGCCATTATGCAAACATTACTTGGCCCTGGTATACAGACATTATATCAAACTATATTTACATAGGATGAAAGTGAGCTGACTCAAATTGAAAAGGCTATCACGTTTAGTCTAGCATCGGCACAGCCTCAGCCTGCGGTGTGACCTGCCTTCCCAGGCCAGCCTTGCTCTGTGTTTCTCCCAGGATCATGTTGTTCAGCTTGAAGTCCTCGTGGAGACACTTTGGTAGTCTCTTGATAGCTTTTTACTCCACCTTGAATCGGAGGCTCATATTCATTTTTACTAAGTCTTTTTTTAATTTCAGACTTCCAGTGAAATCAAGGGAATTTTGACTGGCTTTGAATAACATTACAGATTTAGAGAACCATCTCATCTTATCTTCACCTGCCTACCTTCAACAGGGCCTGGCACGCTGGGTAGCATCTTGCAAGTCAGTGTGGGATGTAATGATTAAATTAGGCATCTGAATGTGGTTGGAAAAGAATTGCAGCTCAGACCCTCCGAGACATCGCTTTGCACTGACTATATGGGGAATTTAAACCTATATTCTAGGAGTATTAGTTCATTACACATTTAATATGTAGGTAGGTGCTAATTAGCTGCCTGTCTCAGGTGAAGGTGATTACTTGGTCTGAGGACAGGAAATCAGAGTAACAAGAACGGGTGAACTGTGCTTAACATGGTTCTCCCTCTACTGTACTTTTCTTCTTTTTTATAAGTTTCTATTTTGCCAACATAAAAGTTGTAGAAGTTGGATTTATGCTCAGAATAGTCATTAGGTCCTATTATATTACCATTTTTAAATGCGTACACAGAAAGCCTTGATTTATGTACGTACCTTGCATGTTTACTCCTTGATAGCAGAGTGCACATCACACCTCCTTAAAGGGCAATCCAGGGAGACACATGGAGGTCTTTCTGTAGGCTACCTGCAGTGGTATTAACTTGGTGTGCAGACGTTTCATCCAGTCTTTAAGGTCTCAC
Source organism: Xenus cinereus (assembly GCA_025774025.1). Taxonomy (NCBI): domain Eukaryota; kingdom Metazoa; phylum Chordata; class Aves; order Charadriiformes; family Scolopacidae; genus Xenus; species Xenus cinereus. The sequence continues at coordinate 52,912,459 of JAOXJK010000012.1, read as the reverse complement.
CGTGTGTCTAAAGATCAGCCCAGAGTCCACCATCGCATGTTTTGGGTATTTCTTTTGCTAGTGCATGAATATAAACGTGGGTGGGAGGGCTGTGGTTGCACTACACAAACACAATCGACTGTGTTGTTAGAACAGATGCATTGCATTTATCATAATAAATGGGTCAAACCTGACTTCAGCCGCCTGGTTTTGACCAGATCAGAAGAAAAATTCTCACAGCACTTAGTCTTCCATTAAAAGTTATGGGTTTTTTCCCTACCTGTAATTTCTAGTAGCATGCTAGCTACTTTGGTATCCTACGTGTCTCAGGAGAAAAACAGGCACCTTAAAATACTAGGTAATCTTCTGATAATGTAGTCTTTTAACTCTGAAAACTTTAAAGTTTGAAGGTCAGTTGTTATGATTGGAGGGTACAACTGAGTATTTGAGGCTCAAATAATTTGAGTCTCAAACCAGTTGGAACTGCAGCAGCTGAAACATTTCTGCTTTTCAAAATTTTCCTAAGCCTTTCTTTCTTCATTTTTATGTTCAGAAAACTACAGGTCAGACTGACACACTGGAAGCAACAGCTGGGAAAGATGCAATGGGTAATTGAAGCAGCTTTAAAAAAGTTTAGAGAATCTGTAGAGCAGTCTCCCTGGGGGAGAAGCTGAACCATGATGTCATCTGTGGGAAACTGCAAGGATGACTTTTGAGACCACCCACAAAACAGGCAATTTTCAGCAACATCACTGCAGATTTTTTGGTGTGTGAGATGGGAACCACATATTTCTCATCTGAAATAGGAAAGTGTCTGACTGATGTGCTCATGATGAGTGACAATGCAAGTAATTCATTTAAAAACATAAAATGATATCTGGTTTTGATTTTACAGTTGCTGCCTACAAATAGATGGTGTGATTTTCATTAATTGATGCCTAAGATACATTAAAGACTATAACAGTCTATAGTCTGTTAGTGTGTGAAAACATAGTTTGTAGCCTTTTTTCCCTGCATTTTCCAATTCACACAACTGAGAATTAATAACTCAGGTCCCAGAACCGCTAGGTGATTTGTCACATTTTCGTGGATTTAATCAGAAGATAAAAGGTCTCAGGGTTCAGAAACCATTATGTATGTAAGGAAGAAGAAAGGAAGTGTATCCAGACTGTCTCAGTCTCCTTCTCGTCCTTCCCTCAGCAGAATCCCTCAGCCTGTTCCACCAACTCCTCTGTTTTGGTGCCAGATATCTGAGAATGAGGGCATTATCTGAGGATGGAGGTTATCTGGAAGTGCAAGTTATGCAAGGGCTGAAACGTATTGGGATGTACAGGATAACTGAGGGTTTACCCTCAGTCATGTACTTTTAAAGAGGGTTGACTTTTATTCATTAAATCAGATAGCTAATGGTGTAATTTAATTGCTAAAGTTGGGGTAAGAATTGATTTAGCCAGATGATGTGGTGGCTAGGTTAGAAACCTTGTCTGGTGTAAATCTACAATATCTTCCCTCTTGCCTTTATGTCTTGCCATGCAACTCCACATCTTCTCTGCTTGTTACTGTGATTTCCTGTCCTCAGACCAAAAAACAACAAAGATGATATGATACATGGTCCCTCAAAGTAGAGACCAACTGGTCTAGGGAAAGGCTAGGGCAGCTCCCTTTCCTTGAAGGACTCACCTGATTGAAGCCATCAAAACTGCATAGGTATGAATAAGACTTGGTCTGAACCAGTTCTAACAGTCAAAAGTCAGTAATGTTAGCAAAGTAAAACTAGTGGTTGGCTGCTTTATAGGTTATTTTTATCGTGCATGTGTAAGCAAATAAAAATCTGAAATCTGCGGATGACAATTAAGCTGGTGAATAAGTCAATGCTTAGTAACATCAGCAGTAGCTATCCTGAGCATGTGTTGTTATTTTTTCTGGTTGTAGCAATATTGCAGATTCCTGACCAGGATCGAGAATATTTCTAAAAATATACATTTAAAGTGCCCCTTCTTAGCTCTATATTCATTTTGACCTGGTACTGCTTTCTGCCTTTCTTTCTAATTTTTCTTATCCTTTTGATTTCCCCAGTAGAGGCGATGGTGACAAGAACAAGCAGCTGCCAGTCAGACAGCAGTGGGTTCATGGAGGAGCTGCAAGAACCTGTAGTTTTGCAGGTAAGAAATGAGCAATAGTTGTTGGTAGGTCTATGAAAACTCTCTCACTCTGGCACAAGTAACATTAAAAAAAAATAATAATCATGCAGTGGTGAAAGCTTCATGAAAACAAATTCATCCTCCTAGAAAACCTCAGAAGGCAAGAAGCTTGCCTCAGAACTCTATGCAACTCTTTCACCACATTAATGCAAGATTTGTGCAAGGCATGAGAGAAGAAGTATTACAAAAATCTTTGATTCTTTGGTTCACTGGGTATTTAAAGATATTTAAAGACATATTTTAAGATGCCTCTGGGCCTGGGGGTGCCCAGGGCAAAATAGTGATAGAACAGGTATAATATTTCAATTCTTCCTTCCTTTATTGTTTTTCCTCTTTTTTTTTTTTCCTTCAGAATGCATCTTTGTCAAGAAAGATTAATTTTATTTCTGATATCCACAATCAAGAAACAGCTGTGTCATACAGGCCAGAGTTTCTGATGTTAACTCAAGATTTTCAACAAAAACCAGATGATTGTGTTGCTAAGGTCTTCGTCACAGCTTCCGAGAGCATTTTGACAGGACCTGAATCAAAAAAAGCAGGCAGTTACCAGGGAGAAGAGACTCATCTGCTCCTGACTGCAGAAAATGGAGAGTATGAGGCCTGTAAAGCTCAACCACAGAGTTTTGTACAAGAAAAGTTTTGTGACGTAGGCAGGAAGGAGCATAAAACTGGAAGAAAGCAACCAGGAAAAGAGGAGTGCATAAAGGAGCATAGTCCTTGTTTTCAGAGAGATACTCAGGATGAAGGAGATCCTAGCTGCTCAAAATTTGATCATCAGTTATATTTTAGGACAGGACACAAAAAGGTGAATGTAGCCTTCACTGAACTGATTGATATAAACCCTGCAGTCATCAGCGACAACAAAACCAGAGGTGAAGATGAAGGTGAGAAGTGCCTGACTGAAAAGGATGTTGGAGTTGCACGTCGCGAAAGTGCCCATGGAGGTCGTACAGGACACGTTAAAGGACCATGGCGGGGTGTGGAAGTGGTCAGCAAAGGTAGTACCCTGCTTGCAGTGAATGAGGTGACAAACAGCCAGAAGTTCTGCAAAACAGATGGCAATTCAAAAAATACAAGATGCTCCTCCCAAACAGAGCTCCCAGAAACTCCACAGCAGGGCTCAGCAGCACAAAGTGGGAGCAGTTCTGCTTCAAGCTATTCTATGCAAGAATCTCAAAGGCATCCCTCCTGCCTAGCAGAAGAGCCTGGATTAAGTTCATCTGACAATCGAGAGACTGGAAGCATAGGGGAGATGTTAGGTACTAACAAATCAGAACAGGGAGACACTGTCCCAAGTGATGAAATGGTTTCTACTCCTCTGAAATCTGTTACTGTTCAGATGCCTTCAGGGCTGGAGTTCATTTCAAGGGTGGAGTGCATAGGGCAAAATGCTCCTTTCAGTGAGACCCTTGCTAGGGAAGATGCTGTGGACTTCCCTGAGGGCCATCCTCTCATACAGTCAGACCCTGGAGCTTCAAAGAGCAGCATGAAGCAGACCACCGAAGCCTCCAGCCAAACTGACGTCTGTACCAGGAAACTCAGGTGGCCATCGCTGCTTCATCCACATCATGCTCACCTGAAAAAATCAGCCTCTCTTGACACCGTGCTCTGTGGCAAATACAGGTCACGCCACTGGGGTGAAGCCTCTGGCACCAGGGGTGCACGGGGCAGTCACTGCTGTCACTGTTGCTGCTCCCCCAGCTGCTGCCCATGGACCTTCCCTGTGGCTGTCTCAAACCCTGTGGGCTGCTGCTCAAACTATGCTGCCACCGAGCTGCAGCTCCTGAAAATGCTGACGCTCTTTCGGGATGCTGCAACGTGTAGTCTTGCTCCGGTGAGTAGGTTTCTTCATATACATAGGCAGCCGACACACAAGCTAAACGTAGGAGCTGCCTTTTCCTTTCCTCTCCTGCCACACTTGCTTCTTTGGTGAGGCATGCCTTGGGAATGTGACTTGGAAAATTGGGTGAGTAGAGAAGCATTCCCATTGAGAGAAAAATGGCAAACCTATCTGCGTACCTTCATTTTTGTTGGGCTGCTTCTTTTAGTGACTTACATCAGTTCAGTCTTAAAATGGTTACTGTGAACTGGGTGATAAAGTTTACAGGTCAAATAAAGAGCTGAGATACGAGAATGAGTTTCAGTGAGTTCCTGTGAATCAGCTGAGTTACAGCAACTGAGTAACTTATTGGACTGCAGAAATGATATAGCATAATTCTCTTTTACTGAGAACTCATTTAGGCTACATTACTTAGTGTTTATTAAAGACTAACTGTGAACACCTAGGTAGACACCGTAAGCCAAAATGCTCTAAATCAAAGTGATTTGTGACTTCCCAGAGCCTCAAACCATTTTCCCATGGTAGAATAAAAAGCTTGCATTAAATCTGAAGTTCCACTAAGATGAATAATTGCAATAAAAATACTGATAGCAAAAAGTCACCAGATTTTTTATTTCTTTGTTCAGAATTGCTGAGAGTTAACAAAAGTTGTGAAAGACACAGAATGTACTGGGGAAGAAAAGAAGGAAGGAAGGAAGGAAGGAAGGAAGGAAGGAAGGAAGGAAGGAAGGAAGGAAGGAAGGAAGGACGGAAGGAAGGAAGGAAGGAAGGAAGGAAGGAAGGAAGGAAGGAAGGAAGGAAGGAAGGAAGGAAGGAAGGAAGGAAGGGAGTCAGGAGTGGCTTTTGCATCCTGCGAGTAATGTGGAAGGAGCAGCATACCTCCTGCTCCATTTTTCCTCTCCTCTTTGCTCTTCATAAGGAAATGAAACTTGAACTGTTGTACAAATTGGGGAGGAAAATTATTAGATAAAATTTTTGGGAAGTGAAACTGGTGAATTTTATGCTGCCGCATCATTGAATATATAAATCTGCAATGTCTGGTCTTTGAGCAGTATATCGAACAGTACTAATGCCTTTTGTAGCTATCTTGCTGTTGCCACAAGATGGCAGTGAGTCAGTGCCTTATGGTGAACTGGGAAGCCTTTTCTCATTCATTGACTACTATTTTATCACTCTTCTAAGGGGAGCTAGCGGTGATTTGTCTTCTCTAGTTGGAGGACAGGGAACTTGTGAGGAACAGACTTTGCACTGTACTGTTACCCAAGGTCTGTTCTTAGGGATATGGCTCCACACCCAAGTCACTGTGCAATACGTGGGTGAATTTACTGAGTATTAGTCACTCTGCAGAGATTACACCCATCCCTACTTTGTGCTTTGCATTAAAGGTGAGCAGGTTTCTACATCTGTTACTGAGAGAAGCTCTCACAGTTTATGTCCCATTTACTGAGGGCATGCATGGGGAATGCAACTGTTAATCAGTAAATTTACCCTGTTTACACACACCTTATCTTAAATGAGGTCTTGTATGAGACTAGTCCTGGTACAGTTAGTGCCCCCTCCATCCCTGCTGAGTGTGAACTCTGAATAAATCTATGTGAACGTGTGCTCTGCAATATTCTCAAAGACTCAGTGCCAGGGGAGCTGCCCAGACCCCATCTATAAGGGCTGGCATGATTTACCAAACTTATCCACATTATGCCTCTTGTATCTTTCACATGGTGCTTTCTAGATTTTTGTTAGCCTTGAAGAACCAACCAGAAATTTGTCTGTGGCCCACTGACTTCTCCCTAGTGACCTGAAAGACAGACAGCATCTCTTCTAGCTCTTTTGGGTCCACTTTTTTGATGCCTACAAGTCCTCGCTCTGCAACAGAGCAATTGTTCTGATCCAAAAGTAGACATCCATAATACCTCAGAGGAAATATGCCATAACTGTGACCATTAGTCTTCAGTGAGAGAAGGTATCTAGTATGACTGATCAGTTACATCTACCCTAATGTAGCCATCTACACCAGGAATGGCAAAAATTAAATTCTCACTGGCTCGAGTAGGGCCAGGACTTAATCCTACGTGCTTTAGGAGAAAAGGTAGAGGCTGGGATGTGATGGATGCACCCAGAGAAAACTCTCTTGAGATGCCATCTGGACTTTCACGGCAGCTGCTCACAGGGTCCTTGTTGTGCGGGTGAGAGGAGGACCCATGCCATTCGGGCTGTTAGCTTCAAATGCACTTGACCTGGAAATGCTCAAAGAAAAGTAGCCAACTGGGGTATTTTCTTGTTTTCCTGTGTAGTGTACCCTCCATGAAATAGAAGCGATGAAGAGGTCCTGCCAGCACTTCCAGGAGAATCTGGATGAGATTGAACAGCACCTGACCGAACAGCAGGCCCTATTTTCCGGCATGATGCCAGATGAAGGAAGGTAGTGGCAGCCCAACACACTTACCTAAATCCAAAGCTATCATCAGCAACAGCCCGTGGGCACGTGCAATGTGTCTGGTCACTTGTGTTACCAGAGCTCTGCTGGTCAGTGAGGTGCAGCTGTGGGCATCCCCCAACTGGAGGAGAAATGTATTGTGATGTGATTTTTGTCCAGCCTCTCTCCACACTGTTCAAGGCTCTTAAACATGAGCATTTTGAAGGGGAAGATTGCTCCATAGATGCAGGCTAGGTTTTTAGTGTACAACTACTATGTTTTAACATAGGATCACTGGAACAGATCTCAGTCAGCTGGAGCTCAATGTCCCAGGAAAATGCTGGGTTCAGGGAAGGAGATGGGAGTGATCTCTGACTAATCAGTCCCTTTAGGCCATATACTTAGTGCCCATGGTCAATAGGGTGATGATACAGGAAAGATTGAACTAGTTTATCATGGACTCAGCCCAACTTCACATGGATTACCGAGAAGCCTCCAGGTTCACAAAAAGTTACTAGGGGCTTCCAGTCTTGAGCTGCCTGAAAGTAGGGCGTTTGTGCGATAAATCAGAAGTGATAAACTTGCCCAGACTCAAACTGGCTCTGCAACTACAACATGTTTAATCTTGGAACTGGGATAATCAAAGAAATGGAAGTCAAGCAGACAAGGCCTGTTATTTATTATTTTGTAAGGTATCCTATGATTATGGCTAAAAAAACCCTAACAACACAACAGAGGGAGATACAGGTGTTATGCTGGGGCTGAGGAAGAGGAGGGTATTCACTGCTCACTCAACTGTGTTGTCACTGCTTTCCCTACAGGGAGGAAGGCAGACAGCTGCAACTCCTACGGCAAGCCGTTCGTCAGGAGGTTGCAGAGCTGGAACTTCAGTTGAATAATCAAGCTTGCCAGGTCAGGGAGGGCATCCTTATGGTACGTTGCACAAGCCACCACTCTGGATCATGTGGGAAGAGTTTAAAGTCTGTCCTGCTATTCAGTGTTGAAAGTCTTAGCTCTGAGGTACACCTGAATAAACCTTTCGGTGCCAAGAATAGGAGGATTTCCGATAGCAGACTTACAGTTTACGTCTTTGACTCTCTCTTTGACTATGCTGTTGAGCTCAACCACCCAGGAAAAGTGCCAATACTTACAGAAGTGACTGTACTCTCTTCTGGTCTATAAAGGTCCTGGGATTTCCAGAATAAAGTGATAGGCAGTCAGCCTACAGAATTACTGATATATGGTTACTGGGCTGGTTTTTTTCTGGACCAGCTCTCCATTTCATAAGGAAAGGTAAAGAAAACATGACCAGTGGATTGGTTACTTGTCTTTGATTCTTCCCTGATAAACTTGGGTTAGATGATCAAGACTGCAATGGTCACAGATTACAGTCCATTTGGAGATTTTCCGTTTGGCAATTAGCTCTGTCTGTTGTAATAAAATGACCTTTAGGCTTTTCTCCTGATTTTTATGGCAACATCTCCTTTGCCAGATATTGCATGTCTTCTTTGGACCAAGCAGAAGAAGCAGGTATGCTTCATATACTCTTGTGTATCCTGCTTGATTCCTTTCATTATATTTTTATTACTGCAATATGCTTTTCCTTCTATTTTCTCTGCAGCAGCTGGACCAATTACTAATAGAACAATCCCATCTGTTTTCCGAGCTCGGACTCTCTGATTGGAAGGGAGAAAGAAAAGCCCAGAATAAACAAGCATTTTCAGATGCTGCTGACACTGTGCATCCTCAAAGTGGGTGCTCAAACATGGTGCTCCCAGGAGCTCCTAGCAAAAACGTGACGACAAAAACAGGCTCGCTCTCTGCCTCGCAGCCAGGTGCACACCCAGTGCATTCTCCTACCAGGATAACACCTAAGCCAAATCCGGCCGGGTCTGACCCACAGGAGCTCTCTGCCAGCAAAAAGGAAATAAAAGGATGTCCCCAAGCAAAAATGGACCTTAAGGTATTTTTACACAACGTAAGGAGATGTTTCAGTCTCACCCTCGTGGTCTTAAGTGGAAGGGATCGCTGACCTGCAACGTGGTTTTACTGTTCTGTGTCTCGTTGCCACAGCCTAGGGCAGGAGCCTCTCCTGCCAAGCCCTGCGTTCATCCCAAGGGATGGAGCCCGTGTTTCAGGACACCTGGGGTACGCACAGGCGATGCAGGCAGCCCTGCTTTCATATTTCTCAGTAGGTTGTGGCAATGACCTAGGTGCTCCAGACAGAAGAACATCTAAGTATGTGGGCTGTATTTGCCTGGCTTGCTTAAACTTTTAATGCAACTGTTCGACTAATTAGTATATTCAGTCCTCTCCCACCGTGTGAAATTAGTAATTTATGGCTTCAATTTGCAGAGACAATTATCCAGTTTTACAAGGGCACTAAAGGCAATGAACTGGAAGGTTTCCTGTTTTTCTGAAGAAATTCGAAGTCAGCATTTCTGACTGATCTGATGTCACAATGTAACCAAAAAAAAGTTGTTTGCCTGCATTTTAAAATATAAAATATGCTTAGAAAAATCTCTTAGATAGCTGCCGTATCATTTAATGGTCTCTTCCACCTAAGCACATGCCCCAGTTTTTAAAGGATTGATTGTTCTCTTAAATGAATAATTAGGGTTAAATTCTGCATAAACTTCATGTAAACGCCATGGGAGTGAATGCTTTTTATTGTAATCTTATACCAGTTTCTTGATTTATGTTGACATCACCACTGATATTTATCAAGCAGAATCAGGTTCCTTAGCACGCTGTTCAAAGAAGGAGAACCATAGACAATAAGGAACAAGGAACTGAAATATTTGAGATTGTGTTTTGTCATCTTTTGCACCCATATCCTCTTAAGACTAGTCTTGGTCATTCCCTCAACATATAGAGAAAATAACACTTTTTCCCTTTTTTTTTTCCAGATGAAGAAATCTTTCAGAAATTCTTTAGGTAATGATTCAGCAGAAGGAAAAGACTGATGGAGGACAGACTGATGGATTTTGGTTTTAATCATTGTGGCCTTTCTCCTGAAATGCATGGTGTATCACAGAGACAAATGAACAAAACGTTGCATTATAGAAAGTTCTGATCACAGCAGTTTCATTTGCAATGGAATGACTGGCCCAAAAACCAGGCATTTTTAAAGGATGTTTTGAAGAGAGGCGCTATGTATTTTGCTGTTCTATGACTACAAATCGTACCATGCTCCTATGGGCAATCACACTGTATAGGGATGTTCTTCACAGGGTCATTTAAAAGGAAGAGGAGAGGGCTTACTTTTGAGAATAAACTTCAGAACTTCCAGACAGCCCAAGAGACACCATTAGTAGGTATTCTCCTTACAGCCAGTTATTTTAACACAGTCCTTCAACCAATATTAATCCTTGAGCTCAAAATACCTTGTATAGTCCTAAACACGCTCTAGCTTCTAACTTGCTACTAACTTGCTTCTTAGTAATTTTATGAGGCTTGTATCTACTGTCAGGATCAAATCAGAAGCTCGCTGACAGTGCATAAAATGTTGAACACCCACTTTGTCAAACTATTACTGTGGGTAGTCCCCTGGGTTCATATAAATTGAATTAAAATCAAAATGAGAGTAGAAACACAGGATGTATTACATTTTAAGCCTTGAATCAGAATCCTGGTTCAGTTTTCTGGGGTATGCGCTGGATTCATGCAGGAAAAGACATGAGACCTCTCAGGTTTGGATCACAGCGAAGAAATTCAGCCGGTTCATTTTCAAAGCAGCGCAGTTTGTACCACTGCTTTCAATTTAGCACTTCCCAGCCTGTGAGGTGTCCTACTGGCTTGTTTGTTTAATGCTCTGGAGGGATCTTAGGTGTCATTTAGGCTTTGGTGTTGAAAATCACAGCTCTGGAAAGGTGCAAATAGAAGTAGCATTTGCACATGTTTAAGAAGAAAATGGAGTCAAACACGCTGAGCAGCCTCGAGGCTCCCTGCACCTCCACGTTTCCACAGATGTTCAGAGTAATAAAATGATTGGGGGAGAGAGGTACATAGCAGAGGAACTGACAAGATCTTCTGGAGCCTGCTGGGCCATGAAATTTACTGGTTGAAACTTGCCCCTTCCTTGAGACCCTGCGTGGGATTTGTACAGCACTTCCACACTATCAAGTGTTTAAGAGTTTATGTGTCAAGATTTGTGATTGTGACGGTACCTTCAGGCAGCGTGCAACAGGACCAAAGTGTCCTTCACCTAAATTTTGGTGGAACAAGCAATAAATTTGGCTTAATGTTTTCTCCCTCCACTGACTTGCGAACTGCACTTGCAAGTGTTGTACCTCAGTTTGTGGAGGAAGGCAAATAAAGAGCATGGTGAAGGATACACAAGGATGCCAATGCTGAAGGTCTCCTGAAGGATGGCTGAACTAAGCCTCATAACGCTACTGTTGAAGATGTGGGAGAAAAGAAAATACACAGCAATTTTGTCATCAGGAAGGTTCGGGGGTGGCACTGGTTAGCGTGGGAGCCAGCTGTGCACCCGCTTAACCTCACGGTGTTACCAGCCTTTTAAACTCTATTATTTGTTTCCCTTTAGGGTAGTCAGAAGCAAATATGGTGAGAATCTCAATAACTCCACGGAAGTAATGAAATTATAACATACCTGAGTATCCTAATCTAGCTAGCTAGAACCATACAAATCAGCTTGCAGGCCTGCAAGGCAGTGGGTCATATTGTATATGGGGAGGAGGGGATGACAACTACATTACTCGTGAAAAGCATTAGTGTTAGGCAGTTTGCAAGTTTGAAATCTGAAGAAAACTGACTCTGTGACACTGCAGAATGTCTCACACACAAAATAAATAAATAAATAAATAAATAAAAATGGGAGTATTTGAGCAAAAGGCTCTTTTCCTCCCTATTCCACCTTTCCAAAATTGAAATAGGTAGAACCATTTGCTCTGTTTCGCAGGGCTGTTGAAGCCCCGCAGAGGTCCACGCAATATAGATCAGACCCGCTATGGAAAAGTGTAAGATGCACAGGGTGTAGGTATGTTACAGCGGTGGTTCTTTTCCCTCTTTTGGCATCTCTTGCCTGCAGAAACCTAAAACTGCCACCTGAAATCCTTGTAACTCCCTGTTAAAGGCTCAGCGCTTTCTTTGCTGTGGTCACAGTCTCTGGAGGGCAAGGGCAACAGCAGCCTTACGTGCAGGAGGGAGGAAGGGAGAGGGGCAGGCAGGGAGAGGTCAATTAAAAAATGGTTCCCTACCAAAGACAGAAAATCCAAAACTTGCTTTTGCCCACCCTACTTCAGTAGCGATTTGTGTCACTGGGATTTTATTTCTTTTGTCATTGTCTTTTGCCTTCATTGGTTTTCCCTGATGCCTCATAAATCTTTAAACCCTGAAGCTAAAAGAGGCTGCATTGTGCACCAGCTTGAATATTGATTTTGCTAGAGAGTATAAAATCTAGAGAGATAATAAGGAAATCCATCTAAGGTACCCTGCCAAGGGCTCCCATTAGTTGCTTTACCAGGCATCAATTCAATAAACCCTCGAGAGCAGCACATGAATAAACATCATAGCCTCTCTGGCATGTTAATGCATCAGCTGCCTAATTGTCAATGCTGCCAACAGACTCCAAGAAAAGTAGTATCTTGGGAGTTCAGCCCCTTCCAACCTCAAGTCCGAAGAAGATTTGACACCAGCTGAGAAGAAGGCAGGGCTGGGGAGAGGGGGTGTGACAGACAGATAACACGGTCACGGCCGTTTTCAGCGTGGTGCTGGTCCCTTGCTGGGTGCCCAGCCCCGCTCTCTGCGTTTGGGCAGGATGTGTTCGGGTTGTCCCCCCGAGCACAGCGAGCGGGTGCTCCAGGACAGGCCGGTGGCTTTCCCTGTGGTGGGGCTGGAATTTGTATTTGGAAAAAAGAAGGCCTCAAATTTTGGCCTCAAGCCCTAGGAATAAAGTGGTCCTGAGCTGCTAGATGCGAATTAGGCTCTCCTCCAGGGCTGCCAGTGAGCCTGGGTGGCAAGAACCTGGGGTCTTACTCCAGGCTCTAGCATGTGTTCTCCCTGTGACCCGGAGCTTTTTCCTTTACCCTGTGGGGATCCTTATTCCTGACACAGCTTCTTCCCGTCTTATCTAATGAGGTTTTAAATTCCTTGCAGAGAAGTTATTCTCTCCTAATGTGTTCATACAGTGCCTAGCACAATAGGGGCCTAATATCAGTTGGGACCTCTACTTGCTGCTGCAATAATAATTTTATGAGCAGCCGTTCATTAAGATCCATTGCTACTTAAGAAGCAGCTGCAGTGCCACTTTATAAGGCTGTTGATTGTTTTAACTGCCTCTGCTCCAGAAACAAAATTTTGATCTTCCCTGTAAAAATGGATATGGGTAAAAGAGGCCGAAATATGAACAAAACGGCAAATTTCCTATCAAATGGGAAAATTCAGAATTAGAACATCTGAGACTTCCAGGAATTATAGGAAAGTGAAACTACCCTGTTCTCACCTCACTGGAGAGGTGCATTTGAATTCATCCATCTTAATTTCCTTCTTTTCTATTTTCTTTCAATGGGTACATCACTCACTCAATTAGCACAGGTCACAGCTAGTAAGAGGGACACAGATGTGTCCCATTGAGGCTATTCAACCTTAATATGGGAAACATTTATTACCATGACAAATAATGCAGAACACCTGATTTCCACTCCCCCTCTTGCATTAAAATACAAAAGCAGCATGTTAAGACATTAGAGCGTATAGTTAATGATAGTCACAGAATAGGATTGAGGTAAGAAGCGCAAGAGACTGAAAGTTAGAAGCTAAGGAGTTTTTTTTTCTCACTCCTTATCCAAAGGGAGTCTGAAGATATCCATATGTGTATTTTCTCTATATGGCTGGCAAGCTCCGTCCCTGTCACCTGCAAAAGGCTTCTGCAAATACAGACAGATAAAATGTTTCTGCTCTTCTGTGCTCTCAGCTTAGTCAGCTGCCCCCAGGAACGGCTGTAGTAAGTACTTATTAGAGGGACTTTAGGTAAAGCAACCATCTTGCAAGGGTGGCAGGCTGCCAGCAGTACCAAAAAGGAACGGGGTGAGGGTCGTGTACCCTAGAGGGGTGGTGAAGAAAACTGTGGTGCCCATCTCAACATTCCTGTACTCCATGACATTTCATTTTTGCTGTGTGAATTCTTGGGAACTTGCTTTATGTCAGCTCCCAATTTGTGAAGGTACAGTAAGATCCACCTTTCACAACACGTAGAGCTTCCTTTACAATAGACAACTCAAGTCAAACTATTGCAGCCCTACTGTGAAACAAGGTGTGTGTGTGTGTGTGTAAAGTCTGTAGTTAAGCATTATCTTGCTGGTGAATTAACTTTTCAAAGGTTGCCTGGAGTTTATGGAGGTTTTTCTAAGCTACTGACAGGAAGAGAAATTATGGGGAGTAGGAAATAGTCACTTAAGGTAAAACAAAAAAAACCAAACCCATACCTAATTATTTGAAAACTAGGGCCTGTTCTATCAGTGACACTTCTGTAGTGTCCTGCAGAAGGGCTCCACTGACCTTAATTTTTGATCCACAAGGAGAAGCAATAATGTGCTACTTTTGTTACATCAGGAGAGCTGTTCCAGATCTAGGGTTGCTCTAACGGGAGCAGAGCGCACTGGAAGCAGGGTAGCCTGGACTCCTTACATCCTTGTTCCATTTAACAAATAGAGAAGTGGAAGCAAGGGCAGTCGAGTCATCCCAAACCAGGCCAGGCAAATTGCAAGAGGTGCCTTTTTGGGGCTTGGGTTTCTTGCTGAGCTAACCCATGAAGGAGTGAGAGTGTGTATGTGGGGCTGGGGGTGGAGGGGAGCTGGAGTGACATGTCCAGGGTAATTTGGAGCAGCTGGTGCCAAAGAAATGTCATTCTGGGAGCTGATGCAATAGCCTCATGGTGTCAGCAGGTTGTATCCAGCCTGCCTAGTAAGCTCATCCTCGGGGATGGGCACCGGCAAGCAATTGCTGCCAAAGCACGCCGCAGCTGGGCTGACTGCCACCCAGGCAAGAGGTGAATAAAGAGGCTTGTGAGCAGCATGGGGAAACCTCGTAGCTGTGGATGGGACAGGGGAATCTGAAAACAAGGGGCAGACAGAGAGAGAAATAGAGAAAGAGGAAAAGTTGGGGCAGGTATAATGAAGCGCAAGACCTGACACTAGACAAAGGAGGGATGAAGCAGGAGTTAGCGCGTGTAAGAGCAACAAAGATGGTGAGGGGTCTGGAGCACAAGTCTTCTGAGGAGAGGCTGAGGGAGCTGGGGTTATTCAACCTGGAGAAGAGGAGGCTGAGGGGAGACCTTGTTGCTCTCTACAACTCCCTGAAAGGAGGGTGTATAGAGGTGGGGGTCGGTCTCTTCTCCCAAGTCACAGGCGACAGG
>JAOXJK010000012.1:52854096-52879511 GCA_025774025.1 Xenus cinereus | reverse complement strand
AAAACTTAGTGAAATCAAACCAAAGTTAATCATATTTTATAAGGAATTTCCAGTCAGTATAATTTACTACCAATTCTACATATAAATTTTACTATCTATCCTCAGCTTTTTTGCCTCAAAACCTGTTCACAAAAAAGTCCACAGTCCCTGAAACAGTATTCCTGATTTTTCTGAAAACTTTCTAAACAGAGTACCCTTCAGAAAAGAACATTTTTCCCTACAATCATAATATTTAGCCTGCATGCCCTCATCAAATCCTGTAAACTTAAATGGCACTGAGAAAAATAACCTCCCACAAATCACAAAATGCAGCATGAGCCTTCATATGGCCAGATAATAAGTTTTTGTTTTAAATAAAATTATGACTGCTTCATTTTAAGCCATAGCTGTAGCTTATTTGTACAGCGGACAACCAGAGCAACTATGTCATGCTAAGGTGCTTTCAATGATTTCTTTATGCAGGGTCTTCCCAAGTGGAAGATTATTTGTACTGTAAATGCAAATGAGGTCTCAAGACAGTAAAATCCTTTAGCACGGATATGAGGCTGGACTGGGATGGTTCTGCAGTGAACAGATGGAGGTCAAACCCCTTATCAAGGCCTGATTCAGTAAGGTCTTTTAGAATCTGTAGAATTTTACAAATTTTTGTGAATTTTGAATACTGAAGGGCATGGGAGTTAGTCTCATAGGTACATTACGAGTCAATGTTCATGACCTTTAATTACTGCCCACCAGCGTTGCTCTGCTTACTCTGAAGTCACTGGAGTTTGGGACATGTTTTTCCATCCCCTGAAGAATTAGCTTAGTATATGATTATGAGTGTGGCCTTTCATATTTTGTTTGGTAAATATTTATGTGTCTGGATTTTGCTTGAGGATTAATTGCTTTTTATATAGACACGAGTTGAGTCATAAAAATGAGGTTAACTCCCCTAATGTTCTGTTTATTATTGACGACCAACCACTGCAATTTACAGAGAAATAATATATGTAGCTTCTTTACCTTCAGCAAGATAAAAACAAACCCCCAGAGCAGAGTCTTCTATTTTCCTATCCTTCTATTCACTGTTTTTCTCCAACTGCCTTTTCTTTCACCTCTCTCTTTTATTTACCTTTTCTTCTCTGTCTTCCTTTCCTCCCAATTCCTTCTGTCTTTATTCCACTATTCATTTTGTCTCCTGTTCCTTCCTTGTTGCCTTCCTCCTCCCTGCAAGGAGGTCACAGTCTTGGGTTTTATTTCCCAAGAATGGAGAACAGAGTTTGTGAGTAAGAAACTACCACAGCTGTTGCTGGCTGAAGGGAAATATCTATTTGAGATATGAGATCACTCAAACTGCACCTTCAGGTTGAAGGTTTTTTCCTTTAACATTGCTCTGTCATTCTGACGGGTTTCTGCTAAGCAACCACAGAAATGATCAGCAGTAAAAAAATAGTCTAATTTCCTTCTTCCTGTGATACCATCTGGGGTGGTCCCCGGAGTGAGCAAGTCCAGGATCAAATCTCAGCTTGGGGGATACTGGGGGAGCTCAGGGAGGAGGCTGGGCTCCAGGACCCCCTGCAGTTGTGAGTAAAGCCAAAAGAGCAATCCAGTGAGACCCACAGAGCATGGGTGCTTAAAACCTTGGTAAAATGGGTTCCCATGGTCTTACCAGGGTGATGAGTAAGTTGTGGTGGCTTTGGAGTCCATGGCCACTGTCCATCTTCCAGAAACAGCACTCACATCTAGGTCTTCAGAGGTATCCAAGCTGTTTTAGAGGAGCTGGTCTTGTAAGACTAACAGTGTTGACAATTAGAGTTAGATTGTATGATAAATATCAAATATGATCTCCAGTTTACAGTTGAGAAAAAATGGAGAAGAAAACCAGAACAAAACACCCTATTTCCTAGCATTTACTTTGTGTATGTGGTGGCACTTTCTGATGAAACTCAGTATTTGATAGAGCCAACGTATTTCCCATGGTAGTGTGGTTTTCTTACAGCAAGGAAAAATGGGATAGTGCATATGTAACCAAGGCAGTGAATAAATGCATCTCTTAGCACGTGTGAGCAAATCAGGCCAGCAGACTGCATGACAGAGAGCAGCTGGAAGACAAGAACTTCTCATGATCTGGGTAGCAAGTGGATACATAACACCGATATGTCTGTTTTATGTCATGCTGCTGCTTTTTTTTTTTTTTTTGATGTAGAATCTTCAAAGGGAGAGAAGAGCCCATTTCCATTATGTCAACAGAATGTGTTCAGCCACTTGATATCCCAGAAGACAGGCCAGACAAGCGAGATTCACACTGTAACCATTTAGGTAAGTGTTATTAGATGATGTCATTGCATGCAGTAATTAGAGAGGTGTTGTCTTCACATCATTAGGTCCTGCCCAGTACCCGTTTTTCCCCTCCAGCAACACAACTGAGCTCTCATGAAACCTGATAGATTACACCTTCTGCTGACACTTCTGATGCCAGATGGAAAGGCAAAGAGTGTTTTTCCTGCATATAAATATCAGCTGAAGCTCTAGAACAAAGTAAATTGAAGAGAAGAAAGGAAAAAGTCATTGTTCTTTTCCCTGGTAGAAAAAGTAGAGCAGTTTCTTCATTTATACCATAATAAACGGAAAGCTAGGATATAGCTGAGCCTTCTCTGAATGCTTTTTCCGTATGCAATTTCGGTAGAAGGTTTGAAACACCCCCCTTGGCTCCACTGGGGTGGCTTTTAAAATATTTTTGCTCCTTCATCGCCAATCTGTTTCCTCTCTTGAACTTATTCATGGATAACTTTTGCACTGAGAGTACCAGAGGCATCTTTGCTCCACCACATTCCTAAATACCAGATTTCATACTCGATAGATGTGCTTTTTGCATATTCATGGTCTTTGCCTCTGCTTCAAATCTTATTACTTCACTCCCGCCTTGCAAAATTGTCATAAAGATTTAGCAACCCAGAAATAAAAATCTCTTTACTCGTTGTTACTCTTGTGATGACAATAACAAAACACAAATGCAACTTCACTTGCTCATCAAAAAAACTGTCTCACTGCAGGCAAGCACAATTTTATAAACTTTGTTTATCTGGCCTGTAAGGAAGGTATCCTCGTTCTGTTTCTACCACACAGCGTTTCTAGCCACAGGCATCACTTTTACAACTACTGGCATACCAAACATAAAATTACTTATTTAAATCAGTAAAAAATGTGTCCCATTCTACAGTTGGGAAACTGAGGCAGCAGGAAGTTAAATGAGCTCATTAGGACTACGCAGGAAGCCTGTGAGGGCTGGAAAAAGACCACACATCTTCCAGGGACTTCACCCGGAGACCATCCTACCCACGTCTACCCGCAGGCTCACAGACATACAGCTACCTCCAACGGTGTGTGAGAGCCTGGAATGAAGTCCTGTTGCACCCAAGTCTGCAGTCGGGGGTTGGGTGGGGGTAGGGGACCCTGCTGAAGCCAAACAAGCAACTTTTAAGAAATCAAAGCATTGGTTTGCGTGATGATACTAATGACAGGCTGGATTCGATATTTTCGGTTTGTATAAGCACCCAGAAATGCAGATCCCTGCAGAAAAACTGTGCTGACCATCTGAGTCAAGGCTTGTTTTAAGAGAAAACCAAAAATCCAGGGTAATATTACGTAAATCAAAAGCGAATACTGACTCTCAGTGGCTCTGGAAATAAAGCCAACTCTTGAAGGGAACAATGTACTGGCTCAGTTTACAAATGCCTCAGGCTGACCCCACACACATAAATCTTTCCTTCACAAAAGTGCCCTTGTAACTCTTGAAGAGAGCCCACACAGTTAGTGCTGGACGAAACAGGGATGGCCATGGGACCTCTGTACTCAATGGTGCAGCCTTCCCTCTGCCACGTAACACACAGCTGCCCACAACTCTCTGCCCCTGTTTTATGCCTACCACCTACAACACAGGAGGACCACCTAAGTCCCTTGACTCCCACGTCGTACGGCACAGAGGCCTCTTGTACTGACTATTTAAGAGATGCTTCTCCACAGGCATTTCAATCTACTTGGATGAAGGCAATGTTATTAAAGCTTTTCTTTTGACCATCTGGTTTATTATTTCCCCTCAGTTTCAATTTCTGTTCTTTTTTTTCATTTGTTTTCCCCCCTGCAGAGGATCTTTCAGAGCAGCTGATTAAAAGCTGTGACCTCAAAAAGAAACCAAGAAAAGGTAAAACCATCCAGGCTTCTCAAAACACTGAACAGGAGCAAAAAAAGCCAAGGAGAAAAGATACACCAGCTTTACACACCCCACCACCCCTGACAGGTGAGCAATACAGCTCTTGACTTCAAAATCCCTATTCAGCTGAGTGAACTGAATCTGGGGAAAGATCCAGAGACCCTTTGTTCACTTATAACCCCTTGGAGGTGTGCAAGAATGCAGCTCCATGCCATGTGCACGTTGGGAAGGCAGGCTAACAAGGAGGTAGACTTTCTCAAAGGCATTCCCTATTAGATGAAGGGATTTTTTTCACAGGGTCTGGGAATACCAAGGTGGGCCGGTGTGTGCTCCTGAAAAACCCGCTCCCTCATAGTCTTACTGCCTTTACATGATAAATGATGTGTATTTATCTCTAGCTGCCGAGCCATGTTAGATGCCCCAGGGCTCGGTGTTGGGGCCAGTCCCCTAGAATGTCTTTATCAATGATCTGCAGCAGGGGATTGAGTGCACCCTCAGTAAGTTTGCAGATGACACCCATTTTTCTACACTGAAAGGGTTCTTAAGCCTTGAACTGGGCTGCCCAGGGCAGTGGTTGAGGCCCCATCCCTGGAGGGATTTAAAAGCCGGGTTGACATAGTGCTCAGTGACATGGTTTGTGATGGTTTTTATCAGAGTTAAGTTGATGGTTGGACTCGATGATCTGAAAGGTCCCTTCCAACCCAGACAATTCTATGATTCTATGATGCTATGATGCTTCTGTGATTGTATGTCCCAATTCAATCCAGTCCAAAATCAAAAAGGATCCAGTTCAGACCCTGCACTGTCTTGTGAAACTTGTATGCAGTGCTCAGGGGGAGGCTGAATGGGGATGAGGCTGGGAGAAGACCAGAGAGGCACACAAGCTGGCCGCAGGTTGCTTCTCCTGGAAATCCTAGGGTTCTTGCGTTTATGTAGATCATGGCAAAGGACGGGTGTTTTGGGAAGCCAGAAACCACCACAGCAACAAAGGGGCTGCCTGTAGTCCGCTCCCTGCTGCTGCTCATCTACAGACCTCTGAAGTTCAAGAGCCAAACGCCACCAACCTGGGGAAGGGAAGAATGAGCAGGAGACTTCTACTGAAACCTGACGATCTTCCAACACCAGCAGCAGGAATAAATGCTTGTCGCTTCTCTCTGCTAACAAGCACTCCTTGTGCTCTCCAGAGAGAGAGCTGTGCTCTTGTACCCACTGCATTGAGTTCTTCCCATGTCGCGCATACACGAAGGAGTTAGTTGGTGACGACTTGCATGGCCTCCTGTGTACCCACAACACTAAGTAAAAACAAGCAGCTGGGATTTTCCATTATTTGTTATCCAGACATTGAACTCGGCATGAACTCTATTCAGCTCTCACATTCATCTGCCCCTCAGAAATTCTGTCTTAGGTGAGAGTGGCTCAGAGGCTGGACAGGTGCCCACAGTATCCATATCATAAAGAAAACAGAGCTTCACTACTTAAAGTAAGTCACTTCTGTGTGGTCACACTGCCTCCAAGCAGAGGCTTGAATATCTGTATGATTAAACTACTTTGATAAAATGTCTGATCTTCTGGAATAGAAGACTGCACTCATCTTTACCATGATTTCTGAAGGGCTGCAGTTTAGTCCATTAAGTACAACCAGAAAACAGATGGCCTGATAGCATCGTTTGTCTATAGCCTGTATGGGATATAATTGACTTGGAGAAAATGCGTACCAAAGCCTGAAGAGTAGGTACACCATCCAGAACAGATCATGCACTCATGCAGCCTTACTTCAGAGTAGTCATTGGGAAAGTTACACAGGTGCAAATTTCTTTGATGCGAACAAGGCCGAGTGGCAATTAATTTTATTTCTTTTTTATTGTCTGCAGGTATACTTTCAGGCTTTTCTGATAATCTGCTGAAAACGTATGGTATCACAGAGAAACCACAGAGAGAGAGAGTGAGTCCAGGCTCACAGATTGCTGAACTGGAGCAGAAAAAGCCCAGGAGAAAAGATACACCTGCAATACACATCCCACCCTTGATAATAGGTAAGAAAATTACTTAGGTAAAGGTGCTCCAAAGAGGAAGCAAAACGTGGCTACCATCCAAGGTATGCTTGGGAGGAGGCTGGAAGGAGGTTGTTCTTCCCGGTGACTTAGCCGTTCCTGCTGAAGTGGACCTATTTAGTCAAAGTGTATAACAGCAGTGGTGGCTCATGGAAAGCCTTTACCATATTCCCTACTGGTTTTGGGGCAGAAGGGAAGGGGGGTAGGAGAAGACATTAAGTCACTTGATTACCTCTTGCAAGCCTGATCCTACTAGGCCAACCTGATCCAAAAAGCCAACAGCAAATTGAGCACACGCAAATTTTTAGGTCACCAGCAATAACATAGCTCACGCTGCCTCAAACAACCTGGAGCAAAGTTGTCCTGCTTAACTTCCACTTAACTCCACGGTCCCTAACAACGCACCAAAGAAACCAAGCTGTGATGAACTTCTCATTAACAGCACCTTAAAGAGAGTTCTGTGCTTCACACAGTGCAGCAGCTAATTTGCTCGGTAAACATATGAAGTCAGATTTGTCCTAAGTCCCTTTGTTTGTTGTGTTTCTTGTATTCCTCTATCACAGAAGAGCCTCAATTCACCAATATTTCTGTAAATGTTAATTACTAGTGCTAGCTAGGGATGCAGGAACTAGTGCAAGTTTGTATGCTACGCACTAGCCCTTTCCAGACCACAGGATGGAGCAAAAAATGAATGAACTAATGAACAAATGAATGGACAAAAAGCAAGCAAACACCAGATCTAAAACTAGCGCCAAAACTGGAAAACACTGTTCTGTTAGGAACTTCTCATTTGAAGTAGTTTTGCAGTGGGGTGGGACTACTGAGCAGTGAGGCACACTGAATGGAGAAGTTCTGAGACGGATAATTTGGCCCTGAGCAACAGCTCAGTACCTCAAGCACCTGAGTTTCAGGTACACTTTGAACGGAATTTCCTGTACACCTAATAATTACAAGGTGTGCAAATGACTTCATCAATCCAAATACACACTTGTATTTGTAGACATCTCCTTTGCTTTATGAATCTGAGCCTTCATAACTGACTAAAACACATGTAAGAATTTTTTTCATTCAATCAGTATGAGGGTCCCCAAAGCAGGGAGGAATACGACTGAGTTTGCAGGATCATGGCGGCAAGTATGGTAAATACTAGTGCCTTGCATATTGATCTGTCTAAGGAAAATACATTTTTTGTCTGCCTATTGAACTAAGGCATCCCAATGGCTTGCAGCATCAGAGCTGCTGCGAACGAGTCACTGGAAACCTGGTCCAACCATTTTCTGGAGAAAACGACACCCATCATACAGTTTCTGAGCCCAACAGCAAACGGCCCACTTCGAAATGTTTAATATAGAGCACTAACAATGAACTGCTTATATTATTGCTGGAGGGAATTACCCAGTAAATTACCCAACGTTTCACCTGACAAATAAATTAGGTGGGAAAAAATCAGTCTTTTAGGGATCAAATGAGAAACAGAAGCAGAGGCAAAATTTATCAAATATAATAAATAATAAATCTTTAATAAATATTAGTCCTATGTATTGTACTTGAAGCCTACCCTTCCCATGGACCTTGGAGGAGAGATTATTTTGGTCAGTTCAAAACCAAGAAAAGTTGCCTTTGGCCATTTGTTGCACCATTGAAGAAGCTGCGT
This sequence comes from Xenus cinereus, assembly GCA_025774025.1. Lineage (NCBI taxonomy): Eukaryota > Metazoa > Chordata > Aves > Charadriiformes > Scolopacidae > Xenus > Xenus cinereus. Next base: position 52,871,617 of record JAOXJK010000012.1, on the reverse strand, counting down.
GTCCTTTGCACTTCAGGGTCTATGCAGAGAAGGAGAATCCAAAAGCGAAACATGTTTGATAGAAATCAAAGACGAAACACGTGACACTGAAAATGAGAGGCTTGACTCTTTTTTGGTTTAAATGTATCTGCTAGCTAAGGGATGTGGCAGAATTGTTTCCTTGACCTGTATAAACAACACTCTCGTTGGCTTACCATCTACTCGCTTAGGACTTCAGGTTTCCACTATAGCTTTAACTAGCTCAAGTAAGCACTAAGAGAGAAATAAGAATTATTGTAAGGGTGATTACAATCCTCCTGCCTCCCATGAAGACTTCCTCTTTAACTTTTAATAATTTTCAAAGTGAAAAGAAGCTAATACAGTGACAGAAACATGATATAAATCCCAAATGATTGGGTAATCAAAAAACTGAAAAAGGAAGAGCGCCAAAAAGAAAAGCGCAGTGATCTTCAGTTGTGTGAAAAGATTCAAACTGTTGGGGAATGATAGGAGCTAATGCATTTTTCAGCTGTTTGCATTTATACCTCCAACAACACTTTCTTGCCTACTGGTGAAGCCACCTTCCAGCACTCAGCGTGGATTCAGAGCAGCCGGCTAGATGCTAACCTCTCCCTCCAGACAGCTTTTCCAGATCCTGTGTTCTAGGTCCATTTTCCAACGGTTGACCACCCATGGCCAACGGTTGACCACCCAGACCACTTGTGCCTGTATCAGGGTCAAAGCAGCCTATGTGTTTGAATGACTGAATTTTGTTCCCTTCCTACACTAAGGACGCATATTTTCTCTTCAGGATCCATACCAACATACAGCGTTCTGCTGGTTGAAATTCGCCAGCAGTGGCTCCGTGGCTTGCTATGAAAAAGTGACTTATTGTGGCTGAGGGCTGGACCAGTACTTACTACTTGTTTACTTTCAGGGTTATCCCATCAGGTCGCAGACAGAGCGCAAACAAATGGAGCTCTTGCAGAACGGCTGTACAAAATAGAACCTGAATTACAGCCTTGGCGACCTGAGAAGACTCAGCAGGGCTACATGTGCTAAATAAATGTAGACAGGCTTTTCTGTCCCCGTTTCCCTGTTGCTGGCGTGGCTGCAGTAAGCAGCACACTCGGTGCCACCTCTATCCCTTGCAATCTGCTTATGAGGATTGCCCAATTCTAACATTTGCCCTTCAGATCCCTCCCAAAAACCACTTCCAGATGCCAGCTCAAAAAGCTCTGGTTAATTGTTTGTAGTAACAGAGCTTAATTACTAGATTATCTTTTTAAGCAGCTGTCCACGCAAACAGTTTTGTTGTAAATGTAGATAAAAATGGCAGCTGTGCTACCTCTCTCCATTTTGACCAGCTGGTTATGAGCACGCTAGGACAGTCCCTCTCCTTCTTGAGTGACCAGAGGTGTTTCTAATGCAAATAAAAGCAAGTAGAACAGACCATACAAAGTGATAAAAATTAATGTAGTTACTGAGCACAACACGTGAGCCAACTGAGAAATATAATCAGTTTTCCACCTTGCAAAAAGCCAAAGGGGCTGCTAAAATAGGATCTGAACATCACTGTCTGCAGGAACTTGTGGCTACTTGTTGTCTGCAGAAGGAGACTAAGGGCATCAGTCCTTAGCCAGCTTGGATGTCTAGGCCTTGGCATCACAAAACCCTGCCCTACCAGGGTCTGACTTCTAAATGTATTCAGACTTCAAACTCCTTCTGAAGTTGTGCAATTAACATTGTGCCATCTGCATACAAATGAGTCATAAGCAGAGATCCCCTCCAGTGGCCAGCTCTCCTTCAGTCAGCCAACACCTTGGCTTTCTGAAGGGATTAGATCAGAAGACAAAATATAATCACAATTCTAATGTGTCGTGGGGTTTTTTTCTTCCCTCTCACATGACAGTAAATTATTTTAATCTACTGCCATCCCCACTTAGCAATACATTCAATTAACGGAAGTATTTCTGAGAGCTCTTCAGGCCTGTGGGTTTAAGCACAAATGTAAATACATGTGTAAATATGGGAACGCAGTTCCTGACATGTGGCTGCTTAGGGTTTCTTAATCAGATCAGAGATAACTAGTAAAAACCACAGTTTCAAACCCTCATTCTCCTTCATGCCCTAGAAAACTAGTTAAGGCACCTCCTCTAGCATGACATCAGCCCCCCAGTGGAAAGTCTCTTAGTGAGGCAGGAGAAGGAAAGCGGCTTAATATCACCTCTTGACCTTTCCCAGTGCAAGAGATGTGACTGGAGCAGCCCAACACTCTTCCAACCCAGCTGCAGGAGTTGTCCATAGGCAGTCACGGTGACATCTTGGTGGTTTTCTGATTTACAACCCAGGAGGAGTGACTAAGATCTATGTGGCACCTGGCAAATGGTGGATTTAAGTCAACTTCTGCTTCTGCCTATGCTTAAACTTATTAACAGAAGCTCTCATGTCTCTGTGAGCCTTTGAGGTCCTAGTCTCTAGCCAAACATTGCAAGTAGTTGCCATTTATACTGGAAAAATATGGATACATAGTATTTCTCTGCTGTTTTCTTTAGTCGGATCTCTTGCCAGACCTTGACAGAACCACCCACCAATCCTTAAAATAGATCTGCAGGGTGAGCTGCATTTCATAATACACACAGCTGGGAAAACAGAGGCAGGGAGGCTGAGGGATTTACTTAAACAGTAAACAGAGAAAGACTGGTTTACAAATGTTCCCCAGTTCCTAGTCCTGCTCACTCCTTTAAACCCAGAATTTCCAAACCTCATTCAGTAAAGCACACATGGCCCACCAGTGATTATATCAAAGAAAATAATCCTTTCCCTGTTTTATAGAAATAATTCTAGCTAAGACATCCCATTTTCCACTGTTTTGCATTAAAAGCATGATTTTAAAGACACGCAGTTGTCCTTGAAGTTGCTCGTGGTCCATAGTCCGGAAAGTTAATAACCTGCGGCTCTAGGCTGCGTCCTTCTCTGAACTTTGAATCCTGAATTCTGCTGGAAACCTCGGAGTTCATCAGTCACTGAAGTGAATCTTGCCATAGATTGTGGTAACCACCTGGCACGCTACTGATAAGGGTCCAGCTAAGAGCTGGGGACCTCAGCTTGGCTGTTACCTCTAGCACCTGCTCTAAAAAGGCTAGTTTATGTGCTATAACCAAGCCATCAGAATTATATAAACATACTTTTCCTTCATCACTTCATAATTCAGCTGAGAGATATGATTATAAAGCACAGTGCAGCTTTATTTAGCTTATATTCCTGATTTCTTTTTGCTGAGTTTACCCAAAACATAGGTTAGCTTTCATCAAATGATCCATTGTAGCTTCACACTTAAGTATATTTTCATTGTGTTTTTCCTGTTCCTCAAGTGCTCCATAAAGAAAAAATAGCAACAATAAAAACCCTCACCTTCCCCTAAACCCCCATTCAAATCCCAAAGACAACAGGAAAAAAAAAAAAAGCCTGTATTTGCCTAAGTTGTCTGTATGAATGGAAGTCTGGGTGGGGAACATTTACATCCATCTCCATAAAATGACATAATTCTTTGCAGTTAACAATTGTAGTTACTCAATTGCTGCTTGAACAAATTAAGTCCTTTGTGTTTCAAAATAACATCTATTCATGCCTTTCAGTTTACTCCATGGTCCCGCTGAAACCAGCTACTCCACAAGACCTGCATATAAACGAAGCAGGAGCTAACTTAAACGAAGGACAGTGTAGGTTAATATTTTCATTAATTCATCACCTCTTGAAAAGACTCCAAAGTCAAAGAAAATCCTCCTGTGTGGTATTGCTCTATTTTCAGAGCTCATCAAGACTGAAAGCCTTCTCTGTGAGAGGGCTTTCGACGCAGAAAGAAGCAAAACAGGTTGGTTTGACTGTACAGCTCAGCTGGTTAGTGCAGACTGAGAGCAAACAGCAGGAGACCAAATTAGGGAGAGATTTCATTGATCTCCACACATTGATCTCCCTCATCCTGTTTTCAGTCTATGTTAACCTCCACGCCAGTGAATGTGGGCATAAAGTATATTTTACAGGTCACTTGCTTTTTACTGGGGACAGGCAAAACCAACCCAACCTGTTAAAATAGGGATCAAGAACATTTTCTCTCTAACACATGATGGTCTCTTCACTCAATTCACTTAATTTCTAATAAAGAGAGCAGATACAGTAATTGTCATATCTTGTTCTCACCTAAAAGACTCAAGATCCATAAGGGGTGGACTTGCTGTTTTAAGTATGAGGGAGGGAAAGAGAGACAGTGAGAAGGGGAGAAAGGCAGATATTTGCAGAAGGTATGATCCACAACCTCTCTATATAATGGAGGAGAACTTTGGAAGACAGCAACACTTACACATGGAAAGGTACTTCACATAGCATACCTACGGCTGGTTAAAGGCTTCTTGGAATCTCCACGGTGTGGTCAAACTCTGAAATCAAATTCCTTCCAACATCATGCCATATTGTTCTTCGGGGCTTTTGTGATAGGGATAAAGCTTTATTTTCCTTCTAGGATGGCTAGGCTTCAAAGCTTGTTACGATCCCAAACTTTAGGAACTCACATACTGTTTCAGAAACATACCCAAGTGTTTTAACATTGATCTTAATCCGGTTGCCTTTGCAATTTGTTGATACATGGGTATTCTAACTTCTGTCTCTTTTGGCATCTGCATTTGCAAATTCTAGGTAATACTGCTGTATACATATAGAAAACAAGCACACGTACACGTGTTCACATAAACTGACTGAGTCACAAAGGTTAGTCACAGTATTTATTTCATCATGCAAGGTCTTTCCCTTTTTTAGCTTTCCAAGCCCTTTTAACAAACAGGTTTCCAGATGAAACTTCAGTGTCTCTTTTCACAGGCAGCAGTAACATGCTGGATTTAAGAGTGCCTGATAAATTTAGATAAAAATGCAGTGATCCAGTTCTAGTTCACTAAGTATCAGGAGACTAAAGTGCCAAAAATAAATGAGGAGTAACTCCCATGATGTTGGAAAAATTCATTACGATCAAGAAATTAGAGAGGACTGAAAGATTCTTCTTATCCTGGCATTTTCTAAAGAAGTAATATTTTAAATTAACTCCTTTTCTCTGTCTCTCTCCTTTCTCCCTCCCCCCCTTTTTTTTTTTTTTTGTGTGCGTGTGTGTTTTTAAGGCACTAAGCTGCTTACAGAAGAAAAGCAAACGGTGATTATGGAAGATGAAGAAAAGGATGGAGACACAATCCCCAGTTAAGATTACAGTGATATTTCCAGTAATGCAGTGTAAATAATTCTGGGTCATTCAAAGTGGCAGCACATAATGAAACCAGTCCTTTCATTTTTATAAATAATGATTTTATCAAGCATGCACTTGAATTTAAATTCTCAAGTGCTTATCCGCATCTCATAATATCCCAGCAAGCATCATAGAAGATGATGACAGGAATTTCACTTACATGTGGAGTTGGAAGGATTCTCTTGGTTGACTAAAAGCAGCTTTCCAGGATCTGTGTCATGAGGAATCCAACTCAGATCAGATCCAGCTTTGTGCAGCGTGGTGAGAAGGGGTAACACAAAGGACACCACCAACCCACTGTACCTGGCGCTAGCTACCAGAGCAGTTGGTAGCACAAGGCTGTAAAACATCGACTAATAATTCAAATTGCATTTTTCTCCTGAAAATTCACCTCATTTGTCCAGCTTTCCTCTGCTGGAATAACACTGACCACAGTGCAAATTCTCAAGTGGGACAGACAGAGAGAGAGGGAAGGCAGGATTCCAGTCTAGAGTCCCTGAAATGCAAAGCAAACACTTCCTCTACCTTATCTGCTCAAGACCTGTACTTGTGAGGAGAAAAAAGGCAGATTTACTGCAGTACAAAAACTTACAGCTAAGGGCTATCAACACACACATCAAAGAGGACAGAGAGCAGAGCTCTAAGAAGAGAAACATATGGGAAGTGCAGTGGCTGCCTGTTACACGAGGGTAGATGGTGGATTTATGGATTTATTGTTTTTTCCCTTTCAAAGGTTTTATTCCTAGGTTGGTGAAATATAAACTAGTGAGACAGTTGATCTTTTTACTACATATTTTTTCTTTTGACATCTGCTTTTTAAATGGAACCCTAGGTTGTCAGTTAGGAAGGGTTGTAAAGATTAAAAATCACAGTGGAAGAGTAAAAATTGAGTAAAAAGAATAGCATTACTCCATGGCATACACATACTGCATGATGGAACAGCACCATGCTTTTTGTTTTCTTTAATATTTTACCTCATTGATTCAGTCAACAAGAGTTTTCACAGTCAGCTACAGCCTTCAGCATTTGTATAAACAGAGATGGGTACCTATAGAATATTATACAAAATAGGCAGAACTAGGTAGTTTTGTGCTTACCTTAATAGCTCCGTGTGCTAGACGGAGCAGCACCGCCGGCTGGACCCTTAGGGACCCCAGCAGAGAGGTTAAAGATTATCTAGCCTGGCAGACTGAATTTAGTTATCTTTTTAACACCCTTAGGCAGGCAGCTGAGGAGCACACTAGTTTGGACTTCATTTGCCACAGTGACTGACCCAGCATCTTTCATGAGAATGCAGCCCATTTGCAGATATTCAGCTTCAAGATGTAATCAACAAGCTTATAATAAATAATAGTGTATTAAAGTGTTCAAGAGGCCAGCTATATTATTAATGGGATGCCTGATACCTAGCAGGTGTATTTTTAAAAATCTTGTTAATCTATCAGTGAGATGAAATAATACTTAAAATATAAGTAATCAGTAGTTCGTATAACAACATTCATGCAAGGTACACAGTAAAGTATGTCACAGCAATAAATGTGACAAGAAATATGTGTGATTCAAGTCTAGCTTTACCAGTGAAGTTGGTGAATATTTTCAGTGCACAATACAGCAAGAGTGAGACTGCGGAGCCCTGAAAAGGTTCAAATGACCATCAACAGTGGATTAGCTATGAAAATGTACGTGTTTAGACATGAAGACCCTTGACAACACAAGGCAGAAGCACAAATAGGATGTGACTGACTTCACTGCTCTGAAGAGGATTTGTTTCCAAGTCTGGGGAATGCTGATCCAGTTTAATACCAAAAAAAAAAAAAAAAAAAAAAGAGAAAAAAGAAAGAGCACCCTTAAGCCTAGCCCTGTATGTTCTTCGCCAAAGAGGAGCTACGATCCCAGTGACATCTCTGACAATACAGCAGCCTAATTTACCATCCCTGTATAGATCAACTTGAAGCCCAGCCATTAAAATGCCACAACATACATCATTTGCTGCAGTTCATTTAAAATTGCATATTCATAGCCTGGTAATTCAGCATTTACTGTTTTTCCACCCAGGAGCAACATGAGCGACTAAAAAGTAATTTTTCACTTGATCAATTAAGTAAATAGGAGTTTCTGCAATGTTCCTGGGAAGCAGTGCGATGAATCGTTTCTCAAAGCTTTCACCTGCCTCATTGCACTCAGTGAAAGTGTTAAATGATACTTTATTTGGGAGTAAGATACGATTTGTTTTCAAATCAGATAAACGCTGCCCCTTCCCCCAAAACAAAGCCTTTAGGTGTTGCAGAACGATGTGAATGGGCTGCACCACGGAGTGGATCTGGTTTATGGCATTTATTTACTGTCAGTCAGGCCTTGAACTCTCCCTTTGAGACCAGAGGATGCTAAAACTGCAAATTGCTCTCCTGGGCAAATGGCTGGAGTTGGTGTCTTCTGGGGCAGAAATGCTGTTCTACCCAGTGTCCCCGAAGGTCCCCCATGGCCATTGCAGCCAAAACAGAAGGAAAGGGAAAGCACAGAAACAGGTTAAGCCTTTCCCAGCCCTGTTAGGACTGGGATGCTCCAGACTGAAGTCCCTTCCATCGTCTGCACGTGGGCATTGGCTGCCCCAGGGCCTCGGGAGCTGGCTTCCAGTCAGATATTTAGCTGGAACTTCATTTCACCCCAGAGGTTTGCACTGGGCAGGACAACCAGTCCGAGGCCCTGGGGAGAATGAAGGGCTTCAGTCAGTGGATAAAAGACTGACTGCAGTTGGGAGTTTGCTAATGGCTAATATCTTTGGAGCGAATCCTCAATTAACCTCTACTTAGAAATGAAGGGACAGGTCTTCATTTACAATAGACTTGTGACCATGACATATAATGGCCTTGTGCTTTAACAACTTTCAACTAAGCCCATCACCCATCTGAAGGGGATATTATGAGCATTTTTGTAGAGCTAAACATGAGGTCCGTTGGTTAAGAGATTTGCCCAGCTGAGCAGCAGCAGAAACAAATCCAAAGCAACATTCATGATGCTTCACTAACTCACACTGTATTCACAGACAAGGCAGCATTTGCATGCAGTGAGTTTAGCAATACTAACGCTGAAATTTTCTCTGGTTGAAATTTTATCTTACTGGTTAATAAATTGATAATTGTATAATGCTTTTACCACTTAAATTAATAGATGTGTTTAGATATTTGAGATTACATTTTGTATGCATGACTTGACAGCATTCTTGTATACGGAGAGATTGCCCAGCAATTGCATCTACAACAAAAATCGAAAGTGCACGTCAGTGAAGCACATTAGAAATTTTGGCTTCTCACTTGTATTAAGATACGTTCATAAACACGTATTTTTCTGTTCCTTACATCCCCCCAAAAGCCATGAGCTGTTAGAGTGAGGTGACACAAACAGAAATACCAGTATTCTGGAAAAGTAGTTCTACAAATAGAAAGAGTGAACATTAAAAGCCCGTTTCTACTCCGTGATACTGGCTCCTGGTCCTGTGGGAGGAACACATGTCAGTCTCTTGGACCCAGGAGCTCTGATGAGAAGCTTTATCCATCTTTATACCCGACATCCTGAAGAATCCTGAAAAGACACGGACTGAAAGCAGCAGCAAAATCAGAAAACACATTCCAGAAATAAAAGAACCACTTTTGATGGGTCATTTGTGCTTATTCTTACAGATGCGATGATCCTGTAAAATGCAAATTCTGTATTTATAACCATGAGACACATTGCCATAAGCTTTGGATTTTTCCACTCTGTCAAGTCATTTCCAACCTTCAAAGTAGGTTTTAGGCCACGAGATGGTCTTAGAGTCTGAGACAAAGTTATACCTATCCCAGGTTTGGTTTTCTATATTCTGTTTAGCCTGGAGAAGAGAAAGCTTTGAGGGATCTGATCAATGTATATAAATGTCTGACGGGAGGGACCCAGGCTTTTCCCAGTGGTACCCACTGACAGGACAAGAGGCATTGAGCATAAAATGAAGCACATGAAATACCACTTACAAGTAAGGAAACATATTTTTGCTATTGAACACTGGCACAGATAGCCCAGAGAGGTTGTGGACTCTCCAGCCTAGGAGATTTTCAAAACCAGGCTGGACACAGACCTGAGTAACCTGCTCCAGTGGACCCTATTTGGAGTCGCCAACTCCAGAGGTCCCCTTCATCCTCAGTGATTCTGTGACCACAGCCCAGGATCCATACCAAGGCAGCTGCTCGGTGATGTTTAGCAGATCTGTGAGGAATCAGGAGAAGTTTGGGGTAAAGAGACGAGTATATGCAAAAGGATAGTGAGGGATCAGCCAGAAGGACTTGTGCTGGCCAGACACCTGAGCAACAGAAGTGAACAACAGACCTCAACAAGAAGGAGAAAGGAGGTGGGGATGTGACCAGTCAAGAACCCAATTTGCTTTATGAACCCAACTGTCTACCTCATGATCTAAAGAATTAGAAAGGCCCAGTTAAGCTGCTGAGCCACAACGTCTCCTCCCTCCTCCTCCCTTTCTCCTCCATCCCTGCTCTGGCTGCCCTTGAGGACATAAGAGCCAATCTTCCTTTCCAATCCCTGTTTGTGTAGACACACAAATACATAAAATATAAGGAATGTCTCTCTATGCCTCACTCACTGTGGATTTTTAACATTCACATTTTTAAATTAGACTTTAATCCTTTTTTAAAAAGTAAACAAACAAATCCCTCTCAAAAAAGAGAGCACCAAACTTTCTTGCCATAGCAAAGTGATCCCGTGATTAGACCAAAGAGGCAGTTCACAAATGGACAAACAGAAAAAAGGCTAAATTGGCAAGCATTGATAGTTACAATGAGTCATAACAAGTCTAAATAACATCATAAGTGTGAGGTCATAAGACTTTCTAAGAAGAACAGATCACTCAGACTTATTTCTATGCTGGCAGCAAGTGATTATCTTAGAAATCATAAGTGCAGAAAAAGGTTGAGAGCATTGCAAAGCCAGACCTTCCCCAAATAACACAGATTTCCTTCTCGAACTTCACACTTGGAAAATTTCCCTTTGGTGTACACTAGGTGTCAGGGTTGGACTGAGAGGATGAGCCCATCCACTCCATCACACAGCTCTGCGCATCAGCCCGGATGACATCAGCACAACCAGCTTTGCTTAGGAATTATTTTTGTGAAGCACCCAATATTTACAAGGAGCAATCTGCACAAACATCCTCTCCCCCCGCACTTTGCAGTATTTCATTTAGGTCAAAGCCTGAGGCTTTGGAGGAGGGAAGAGACATCCTGAGATACCTTTGCAATACCAATGAGTATCTGTCAGCATTCTTCACCTTCCCCAGCTTCAGGTAAAATAAAAAAATAAAACCCCTCTAAACCACTTGGGTGAAGAGACACTTTCTAGAAGGGACTCTAATAGACAGAAACTTGGCAGAGGATGGACTCGTCTGGAGAAGTGTGAGAGCGAAGAGGAACCTGATCAGAACTACATTAAATTTGTAGGAGCCATATAAAGTCCCCATGACACTTCAGGCAGGGCATTTCATTCCCTGTGCCTTGACTACACAGCAGTAAATTTGATATGGCAACTTATGTCAGCTTTATGGCACAGGAGAGAGTGTGGACCAAACACAAACAAGAACAAAGACAAAAATTCCTGCCTTTGTGAGATGTTAGTGAAACAAAAGCAATAAACCAAATAAACTGTCGGTAATAATGAAAGGCAAAAAAAAAAAAAAAAAGAGGTTCCCCTTTTAACTTCTGCAATTGACCCAATGCTGTCCACTTGTCCAGACATCAGTCGGGTAGGATTCTGTTAGGCAAAGTGTTAACCACAGGTGTCCTACAAGGAAGGAAATGACACAGAAAATGTGTTTGGAAGGATAGTATAATTTTGCATTTCTATACAGCCTGTTTGTGTAAAATCTTTCAGGGTATTCTACAAGCAAAATACATTTTTTCAAGGAATTCCTGGAGATAAATCACTTTTCATAAGCAGGAGGCTTTAAAGTGCATTCCTCTTTGTGTCGGTTTAGGCAGCGACCCAGCCCAGCTGCTGGAGTCACAAGTTCTGATGGTGGTCAAGGTCAATGCCAGAAACATGAGGCGCAGGGTGAAACAGATGAAAACAACTGAAACAAGGTGACATCAGAGCACTCGGGCAGTGGAGGTGTCCAGCAAAACACTGTGGTAAGGTGTGAGACTCAGGGTGAGTGCACCCACATTTGCAGTGACCCTCTCTGAGGGGCCTGGGGGCGGGCGTAACACTGGAAAAACACCCCAGTCTTTGCACGCCACAACCAGCCATGATTTTAATGTGAGTGTCACACAGCAGTGCTACCTACACCAGCTGGTGCAGTTCTGATGTTGGACATAGTTACAAACCTGTAGCGTGTAATCACAGTAAGTGAACTCTTAGAAAATATCAAAAATATAAAAAAATAATAGAATAACAGAGAGGGATCAGGCTAGTTTCTATAGAAGAAATTTTGCCTCACAAATCCTTGAGACTTCCTTGGAGGAGCCAGTAATGATTTGCAGTTCTCCATTTTGACATCCTGCTGTCAAAGCTACTGAGCTGTCATGGGTTGAAAGAAGATCGTAACATATGATCTTAAGAAGTGCAAATAACTATTTAACAATGTGGGATGAAATGGCATTCACAGTAAAGGAGGATTGTCCTCTCTGCTATTCAACGTGCTTATCCAGAAGATGTGATTTGGAAAAGGTGTAGATGGAAGAAGAAAGCAAGGAGGGAACAGAAATGAAGGATGTAAGATTGGAAGAAGAAGAAGAAGAAGAAGAAGAAGAAGAAGAAGAAGCAGCAGCAACTTATGCCCGTATAATTGGCAAAACCACCGATTCAGTATTGGTAATTACAGAACAATGCATATAGGGAGAGGCCACCCCAACTCCTCAACATCCTCTGTGTGGGCTATAAATTAACTAGGGTATATTATAGGTAATTCTACAGAAACTACTACTCAGTGCCCAAGGAGATTAGAAAAGGAAAGTACAACCTTGAAAACTATTCAGAAAGGCATAGGAGATGAAACAGAAAGTGTCATTACATTATTTTATAAATTTCTGGTATACTTGCATCTTGAGTTCTGCATGCAGTGTTCATCCTCTCCTTTCAAAAGAGGTTTAAGAAAAAAGATATAGAAAAGAGCAGCAAGGAAGAGAAAAAGTAGAGTAGGTTTGCTTATGAGGAGAGTACAAAAAGGACAGAGTTCGCGGGCCTGGAAAGGGAGAGCTGAGGTGGTCTGTAAATCACCAGGGACCTGAGTTATTTGCCACTGTTTCTCACACTGTAAAATCTGGGGACAAAAGGATCTTTTTTTGGGGGGGAGGGAGGGCGTGTTCAGCAGTGAGACTCAGGCCCTCGGGACACTGTGCACTAAAAGAACACATGGTATAAAACTCAACTAAATTAATGCCACAAGAGACAATCAGTGTTATTTAACATTCAGCAGAGTTCGTGCAAAGCACAACTTCAATGCTGTGCTGTGCCTTCTTTTCCAAGGAGTGAAAGGAGAGGACTCTCTGTACTCCAGCCTCCTGAACACCTATCTCACTATGACAGGAGGACATTTATTCTCAGTACAGCTAGGCAAGAAAAATCTTTCATGTGCTGTGTGAAACAGGAGTTGTCGTCTTACCTGTGGTAGGCAGAAGGTCAGGTTGAGAACACCATAAGGAGCCCAACTAAGCATTGGCTTTCTTAATTTGACAGGAGATAGTGATATGCAATTACTTCTTTTAAGATAACAGCCAATATTTTAGTAGTAAGTGGGCATATGCTGCAATAATAAGAAGGCTATTGAGAATATTTCTAACAAAATGTCCATTATATTATTTAGCTAAATCATACACTTGCTTTTATCTAGAATTGCAGCTTCTGTACAATGCAGTATGGCTTTTGCAATGGTTACTCAAAGTCCTCCATCCCCAGGTGAGGAGTGCCATTCCAGAAGATGCCTCTTTATCTCTTCTGCTATTTCCTATTCCAGTTCTGGGAAATATTTTGTATCTTCTTCATCCTTCCCCTCTGGTCAAGCAGCTTACATCTCACCGGATGTTCCTCTGATTTCTTGTGGAAGGCTGAGAAAGAGTCTCCTGAGCTGTGAGTGGGCCTCCTGAGGTGATGCAGCTGAGGTTTGATGGCTGGTGATGACAAAGGAAGAACAACAGTGGTTACCATGCCTAGCATTTTCATTTGCTGGTGGACAAGAAATTAATTTCTCGGAAGCTGTGTCCATCCCTGTCAGCACAGCCTGTTTGTGCAAAGGAGGGTTTCTCAGCCTGAGAGACAGGACTCTTTTGGGATAATGAAGGGTTAGGAAAAGGTTCAGGAAAAAAAAAAAGGATGTGAAAATATAGAGCATCAATACGGATATAAAACTCTAGAATGAAACATAGGCCTCTCAAAAATTGAATATTGGGCAATTAAGCACTTTGGAATACTTGATCTTTAAATCATGCCCTTATTTGGACATCCCAGAAGACTACACCAATACAGGTGAGTCCCAAGGAATGTTCTCAATGCTGGGAAACAAAAGTTTAGACAGAAGATGAAAGTGTCAAAAGTCTAAATGAAGAAGCAACTTTATACTTACCTATCTACATGTAGATGGCTAAACACTTCACTGTTTTGAAAATATCATTAAACAAGGCCGTTTTAAGGCAATAAATTCAGATTAATGTATCCCAGAATTCAGGAGTAGGTAGATCTAAGGGGTTTTGTATGATTTTTTTTTTGTATGATTTTTCTAGTAAACTAAAGGCCAGTGTGAAAGTCACAAGTGGGCTACATATGAATCTGACTATTCTCAGCTTCTTGACTCTGTCTGAATCTATGTCTTGCTTTCTTACATCTTTACATAGGTAGAATAAGAAATTAAACAGGACTATGACCAAAATGTATTTGTCTTAATGCTTAGTTATTATTTGCAAAATAATCAAGTAATGCATCAATAATTAGCATGATAAACACTTTAAAAGAAAAGTCGTTGTCAAGATTCTCCTGTGCAAGCTGGCTAACTTCAAATGCCAGAACAGTCACACTATCATCTTGTTAAACTCCTTGAGTGATTAATTATACTCTAAAATGTCTTGGGAAACAAAAAACCCCTATGGATTTCATAAACTTTAGAAATACACATCTAGATCTCTGCAAAGTCATAATCTTTCCTGTTCTCAACTAGACTAGATTGACATTCATTAAAAGCTTGAAAAATATCCAGGTGAGTTACTGTTCTTTGAGGCACATTCACTTTTCAGATTAATTCCATTTTCTGTACTCAGCATGGACTCAGCCAAACTGTTATTGGATTTTTCATTGCTCAGCATGGGGGAATGTTTATTGTTAACTGGAATTTTACTGGAGTTGTTGCCAGCAGAGATAACTTGGCTAATAGGTTTAAGGGGTTTATCCAGAACACTGACAGTACTGTTTATCATCCTTATACAGGAGTTAATAAAGGAGATCTATGACATTTAGTTTCTTCAGGTTTTAGCGACTCAAAGCGATGGGGAGAAGATTGCTCTCAAAACTCTAGAGTTCTATCCCCAGATTTCTTAATGACTTCTTGTGTGACCTGGACTATAACATTCACCACAGTTTCTCTACATGTAAGATGGGAATAAAAATGAGAATATTTACCTCACAGAGTTTTTGTGGGCTTCAATAGGTTATGATTCTTAGGAGCTTCATGCATGGAGTCATGTAAGTATTACAAGTTTTTAATCTTGATGTTGCTAAGGCATGAAAAATTCCTTTGTTTTTAATTTAGGGACAATAAAGAATTATTTTTTAAGATCGTGGCTATCATCAAGGCAATGAAAGGAAACAACAGGTATTTGGACAGTGCCAGTATAGACTAGAATAGTTACGCAAGTGGCATCATGCAGAGAGAGTGTCTGTGTGTATTTCAGACACCGATTGAGGATGAGTGCATTAGCTGCTCTGTTTGCTCTGGTAGCAGGATGTGCACCCAGCATCTTACAGAACAGCAGCCAGGCAAACCTCAGATTTGGCTAGGGTGGGATCCAACCAGTATTTCTTCTTATCCTTTCTTTGATGCAACTCTTCTTTTAATTCTTGAGAGAGATCAGGACTCCCTCTAGCTGCCTAGTATTAATACCTGCCCTACATCAACATTATGCCTTGATTTGCTTAAGATATAATGGCCAGTACAGCTGAAAGAATGAATGCCAGACTTGCCACTTTAGACACCTAAGAATGAAAAATGAGTGTATACCGCAGGGAAGATCTCACCCAGCACTAGTCCTCGGGTTCTGCTTGCAGCACCGCAGTTAAGGGCTGCCAACTTCATACCACTCTATGCCCTTCCTGAGGAACACATACCTTTAACTGATGTCTGTATTTTCAAAGTTTTCTGCTAAGCAGAAGGGAGTGGAAAGCTTGTAATCTGCTTCTCAGTTTTTAGTAAAACCCTGTAGGTTGGTTCTGGTGCACCTTAGGTTCAACTGATACTGTGCCAAAGTGGGGCAGGATTTGAGGATATCTGCAAACACATTTACAGCAGACCAACTGACGGGTTTCAGAGAACAACACGACTTGTACAATGCTTATATGAAGGAACATAAATTGTTCATTTCCCCATCCCTCTTGCCCTGTCCCCCGCCCCTGCATGACACAAAATCAGCCTACTGCACTCTGTGCAACTCCAATTAGAGAACTCCACCAGAAGCTATTATTTTGTATTAGCAGTGATGGATGATCCGATAAGCAGACATAGCTAATGCGTGAGAGATTGGTTTGGAAGTGGAGACACATATACAGATGAGTAGGTGAAGAAACGTGCTGGATTTGCCACAAATTAAACCATTCATCTATGAGTCAAGAAATCACAGGAGTACCAAATGCTGCTACAAGTTCTGCTCTTCAAACTGATCCTAAGATGTGCCATGCATCCACTGGGTGAGATCAACAAGACAGCCCATCAAAAAACAATTATTTTGTGGGTGACCACTTGAACTAACAGTCCAGACAATGCCAAGTGGTTCAATCTCATGGATAATCTGAACAGGAGAAAAAAATTTCCTGAACCTGCCCTCAATTAATCAAGCATGATGGACATTGCATGTGACCTTTGAAGCCAGAAGATGCATCACCACAGTCCACAAGAATTATTGTACACTATAGTCAAAAATTTAGCTGAAATTTTCCTGGTTCCACTGACCTCCCTAGAAATACCTGATTTGCAATATTTTTTGCTCCAATGCAATAAGAAGGAAATTATTGCTAACGATACTTACTGATGAAAATACTATATAGTCATCCTGAGTATTTCAAACTACTAGAAGTTGTTATAGTAACAGTCTTCTTACTATGTAGCAATTCCACTCCGATCAGAAAACAGAACAAGATGAGGCAAAACACCAATATCCTTTCCTTTTCAAGCATCTTAAAGCAGACCGATATAAACTTTTCTATTCATTCAAAAGGCAATGCCCCTTCAAAGAAGTTATTGAAATGCCATTTTCTTTAATGTCATCGCTAGCGTCACTGAGTTAATAGCATGGTTTTTCCTCCTGAACACCTGTTGGGACACAATTTGCCTCTGATAAGAAGTAAGAACACAGTTAGCTGAGCAGCCACATCTGAAAATGGGATTTGAGTGGTCACTGTTGGCACTCAGAGGGGAAGGAAAAGGCAATGGGGAGAAAGACAGGAAGCTGGACGGAAGGGGGAAAACCCATACAAGGTGCTCAGCTTTCACATCTGCCCCTGAGCTCATGGCAGTCCCTTTCCATGCTGTTGCCACTGCTTCTGGAAAAGGACCCGGCCATGGCTCTCCACCATCTTTGTCCAGCAGTGAAATATGTGTGGTTCATGAGGCAGCACTGGTGCTGAAGGAGGCCAGTTTGGCCTCTCTGCAAGACAATGCAGGTGAGTGTGGATGGGAATGAAGAGTGAGACATTGCTGTCTCTCCCAGCTGTCCTTGCCTGCCTAGGGAGGTGGTTGAGTCACCATCCCTGGATGTGTTTAAGAGTCGTTTAGATGTGGTGTTGGGGGATGTGGTGTAGGGGAGAACTTTGTAGAGTAGGGTTGATGGTTGGACTCGACGATCCCAATGGTCTTTTCCAACCTGAATGATTCTATGATTCTATGAGGGGATGCTACGGCTTTGCAGAGGTACCAGGATGGAAACAGTGTTTGGGACACTGCTTGGTCAGACAGAAGTACTTCTTAGCCCTCTCCAGATGCTCATGCAAGCACTGAGGGCCCCTGGCATGCTATGGACAAGG
>JAOXJK010000012.1:52833505-52850276 GCA_025774025.1 Xenus cinereus | reverse complement strand
AATTGGCAACAGAGACTTAGCCATCACACCACCAGAGGTAAATATCCCAGATAGTGTAATCCACTCAGGCATAATCCTGCACCCCCACCGAATCAGGAAATATAAACCGTAAGGTTTTTGGAGAAAAATGGGGAATCTTCCAATGATACAGCTGGCCTGTAGAAGATTTGTCCCCCCCTTGTCCAGGACGCTGTACAGGGTAACTTCCCAGGGATTGAGAGACCTTACCTGAGAGAGAGGGTAAGTGATTAAGAAACATACGTATGGTATAAGGCATGCTATTAAGATTGTAATTGGTGCACTGTTTAAAGGTATTAATATCTAGCACACTTGTGGTTTGTGGTGTTACCTTTCGGGATCACTTGTAGGTTGCAATAGTGTATTCTGCAAATTGCTTTTAAATTGCAATAGTGTAATCGCCGTTGTACGCACAGACCCTGCAATAGTGACATATTGGACCTGTGAGTGAAGTCCAAATAACCTGTGAATTTGAACCACTCAGTGAAGTCCTTTTTCCCGTTTCATCCCACTGTGTGAGCTGTGGTCACAGAGCATGGACACCAGTGTCAAACAGCCAGATAGAGAAAACCCACTGGGTCCCTAAACCGATTGATGCCAAAAAATACACTGAGGTTGGACGTGTCTAACGGAGAGAAAGTCAAAACACGGCTCTTAATTTCCTTAAGTGCCAGACAGAAGGCACCTTCCTATAACTCAAGGTGAGCTGGTCACAGTGAGTGTCACTACTGGAAGTAAGGCTGGACTGGCAACAAATCCACAGCAACTCTTTGCACAAAGGGACACTATTCAGTCAATTGCTCCCCTCTCTTGAAGGTGGACCCTCCTTACTGCTGGTTTTCTAATCATAGCATTTAACAGATCCCTAGACAGGATAGTTTTAAAGAGTAGTAAATATTATCATTCCCAAACAGCTGAGGAAACTGGGGCACACATGAAGGATTTGAGCAAGGTCATTTAGCAAGTCAGCACTAATGAAGGGACTATACCTGGTAGCTTATGCCAAAACTCTCTCGTCTGCATTTATTTTCCTTCTTCCTTATTATAATGGTGGCCTGCAGGCTCAGAACAAGTATCACATATAAGAAGGGATGCTGGGTTTGTGCTTTGCAGGTACTCATTAATGGATCAATGGGTTAAAAGTGTTATAGTGTTGGAGAAATAGATGAAAACACATGTGTAGGAATTGCTTTTAAAAAAGAACAAGTGACCAATGCAAACATGCTAAAATGTATGAAAAGTGAGACAGGTTTGAAATTACATCTGTTTACACTATCTGAGAGTTATAGCTGTAGTTTGACATGAATGTTTCATTCCACAATTTTTCATTAAAATAAAATATATTTTTTTTCTCAAAAAAGCAGGACATCTCCAAAATCTCTCCAAAGAGCAAGACCTCTAAATGCCACCTGCAAGAAAATCCTGGGTGAAAACATCCAAAGTAGTAGCTTTCCTTACGAATATAAATATAAGACTTTAACAAATTCTGGGACCCTATGGGAACCAGGTAATATATACAGCTGATACTTATTGTCACTGCCGATGATGAGAAACTTCAGAGGTTAAGGGGTTGTATTTGTGATATTTCATGTTCTGTGCTTTCTATCTAAAAACCATCCTGGGTTAGTCACCTGGGAGCCCTCATGTGAGCATGCTGCTCAGAGGTTTAAATTTTGCTTTCAGTGATTATCCGTTCTTGCTGTCAAGCAGGACAGTGCGCCATGGAGCACATTGTTTTACTAAGGGAAAAGAGTGTTTTGAACTCTCTGACGTTCCTGCTCCTCACTTTTGCTGCAGCTGTGCCTGGGGAAACCATCTGCCAAGGTGGCAGCTGCAAAAGAGCATCAAGCCATGAACAGCTTGAAGAACTGAAACAGCACAGAAACATGCTACTGCACATTGGCATCTATATATGGCACCACACCATGCCTCATCTGCTGGTACAGCAGCCACTGATGAAAATATCTGTAGTAAAACTTTTTCAGTACTTTCCTTGAGGTTTGGGTGGGTTTTTTGATTTCTTGTCTTCCTGCAGAGTTACTCTTTCTTTCACCTACTGTGGATTATACATATATGAATGCCCTTGCATATGCACATGCAAGATAGTGTCTTGTTCACACTAAGCCATTATTTTGTGTAACTGTCTCATACTACCCTCCCTTTCTTCTGACAGCTGTGGGGGACTGCCAGAAGATGAAGGGATTAAGAAAATGGCTATTGTGGTGAAATAGAGATTTGGTAGATGGGAAGGACACAAACAAAGCTATGCTTGGGTCCACAAAACAGCCTTGTTTTTTCCCTTCAGCATCTATGTCCATGTGACAAAGGCCTAAATTAATTTGCTGATCGAATTAAAATAGTCTGTGGAGCCTGCTCTGCAAGCCACAAAACAAAAAAAAGAAACCAAACCAAAAAACCCCAAACGGAAATGCAGTAAAGACCATTAGAGCAACCAGTTCATTTGTTCAACCCCACTGAGTGGGTTTAACTATTCTAATGTGACGTGAAAAAGTCATGCCATACTTGGAAAAGAAGTCATCTGTTTATGTTCATCTCCCAGACAATAGCCACTATTTCTAAAGCTGCACATGTAAGCAAATTCAGGTGAGGCGGTACTGACTGACCTGGCAAGGTGAGGTGGTTTGCTGAGGAATCTGAGCCTGGGAAGTCAGCTGAACGTCGCGCTGGACCTTTAAAAAGAAAGAGTTGTTTCAGCAGAGATGCATGAACAGTAGTCTCACTGGCCACGAAAACACTTTGTGTGGTGCTGCCACCACCACAAAGTGTTTGTTGTCTTCTTTGTCTTATCCATGGTTTTAGGTTAGGCTCACTGGGAAAGCAGCCTCGCTTCTGGGGACCCTTCCACTGAAGGAGTCAATATCAAACATATCTTTCTGCTTTTTGTCACTTACCTGGTTTGGGTGGAGATACCCAAGTCATTGATTCTGGAAGTGTCAAGGCCTGAGGTTTTGAAGCTATGAACAGTTGCCAGCTCTCCGACAGCCTTCCCTTCAGCCACCTCTGTGTCCTCATAGAAGTGGCAATTGCCAGGTTCATTGCCCGGTACGGCTCTGAGGACAGTTACATGGTACCTACCTTGCGTCTGCTGCCGGTCAGGGAGCGGCTGGCATCACCTTGGGAACCACCATTTGATAACAGCTCCAGAGGCTTGTGTCACTAGCTCCACACACCAGAGAACAGTCTCTGATACTGTGTTTGCAAGTGGAGGTGAGTAACACAAATCACGACGTGCCTTTTCCAAACCACCTTTTCTCCCTTCTTGCCTATGTGGCAGTCAGTATTTTTTATTTGACAGACACAGGCGACTACATCAACACCCTCAATATCCATCAGAAATGGGCAGCTCGGCCTCATCTCTGCTTGCACTGGACTGGAGGTAGGTGCAGTCTCAAACCAGGCCAGGAAGGTATTAAGAATACAAGCAGGCACAGTGGCGAGCACATCACATGTTCTTTACGAAATCAATACCAGTGAACCTCCCAGAGAGGAAAGGAGTGAATTAAAACTGGAATATCAGGCAAAAAGGAATGCCCAAAGCCTTTCACGCTTGTATTGAACATCTATGAACTTTACATCCTCCTTAGAGAGAATGGCTTGGTCTCTGCCACTCTTTGTCATGATTTTTTTCCTTTTTTAAAGAAAATATCGAATAGAAAAGCAGCAGCGGTACAGGAAAGTTCTGGTCGTTACTCGTGTGGTGTGATGACTACTGCACAGACACAGCCCGTGTCTACCCATGGAATAAGACACTTTGTAGAAGGTGCTGTGGAGAGATGTAGCTGAAATGCTGTGAGAGGAGGTCTATAAGCAATACTGGAGCACAGGACACCAGCCCTGTGGGATCAATACTCATGTTCCAAGTGGCCCATGAAAAAAAAAAAAAGACATGATCAAGTGTTTCAGTGGGCATGAGTGTGGCGTGCTGTTGTTGGTTTAGATGCTGCTATGGGCTGCGATTTCAGTCTAAAGAGGAAAGGGAAAAGGTGAGGTTGACATGTCTAACCCCCAAGCAGGCAGAGATTTACCGCAGGGTCCTTAAATAAACTATTTGAAATCTCTACCTCAATTTCCCTGTCTTCAGAAATCAGGTAATGCCACTAACTCCTCCTCACAGGGCCAGCGGTGTGCAATGACTGCTGTCCAGTCAACATTCCCACTACAATTAAAAATAAAAAGTTGATTATTGCTAGTGTTCTACAGGGAGCTGGATGCTGGAAAGCAAATGGCAAGTGCCATGCCTGGATGGGATGTAGGAAGCACCAGAACAAAATGAATCTTTCTACAACTTTAATTCAAATGGAGCGGAGAACTCATTGTTTTTATTTGGTAATAGGATGAACATACATGGACTCAGTTACAGAAAAACTGGAATATTGAAAATGTTTTATACATTTAGAGACCACAAGCCTCTTCTTTCAAATAAGGAACTAACAGTAAATACATATTGTTGAAAATTATTCTCAGAACAGTTGAGAATACTTGGCATTACATGGCATCATTCATTTTTGTTTTGCATTTTTTCCCCTTATGATTCTTAACAAACCAAATAGGCTTTTTTCATTACCCTACCCACCCAGTCCCAGGAGTAAGCTTGCATTGAGTTTTGCTTTCAATATAGATTTTAACTTATTTTCTGTCCCCTGGTGCAAAATAGCATAACAACCTGCCTCTTTCTTCCTTCAAAAATGGTAGAGAACAGGTGTCCCCTGTTTATTTTAGTTCAGTTCGAGAAAGACATCTCCACTATCAGTTCTGCTAATATAAACACACTCTAAACTTTATGTTCAACTTCATACATAGAAATCCCTGCAGAATGCCGGCTGAGGAAAGATTATTTTACAAGACCAGGATCCTTGAATTTGGTTAATTTCCCCTTATCCCTCCAACCAATAAGTTTAACGTTTCTTAACTCTATTCAGGAACCTGTCACTGTAGGGTTAAGCACAAGAGCAGTGAAATCTACTGTCACAGATAAGCCACAACGTCCACCCTTCCTCCCTGCTGAAGGCAGTCAGTGTGCTAAGGTATGACTTTGACTGAAATGCCTACGAGAAGTAGCATCATCAGAAGGAAGCGAGCAATACGGTCGTATTTAAACGCATTGTGGTGGAAGCAGCTCCTACCACTGGAAAGGAAGACAGCACCGCCCTGGTGCATTGGCTTCACACAGACCACCCTGCGTGGAAGTAGTTGTACAGGTTTTCGTTATTTCATCTCTGGTCCCAGACACTGCGGTGGGACCACTAGGACTTTGCATGCAACCTTCTTTGATTTCAGTGCAACTAAAAGAGTGATCAGGCCCTAGGTGTTATTTTGCTCCAAGCTGATGTTGCAAATACAATGGCTTTTGTCTATCTATCTGGGAAGAAAGGGGAGGAGAAAAGGGAAGGGAAATATTCCTGTGAGAATCTGGGCCTGTAGACAACCAGAAGATCTGGTAAAAACCCAACCAGAACCCTACAATAAAAATAGCAAATATTTTAAAAAATTGCATATAAAAGTGTATAAAAATATCATCCAAGCAAGAAGAAAAGGAAAATGCTCACTCTGTCATTCTACTGCTAGGTTTTATCACTAGAAAACCCCAATGGCCATAAGTAATTTTGTTTGATAGATGCACCTCTTCAACCACCGGTAGAGACAATGGGATTACGCGTATTCCTCCTACCACTGGATAGCTTCTAAAACCAGGGGATTATGAGTACACAGCAGTCGATATACACGCATTTGGAAGAAGAGTACAAAATGCCAACAGTGTCCTGCGGGGCTTGTGAATGAGTGCTGTCCTGCACTTAGGTACAAGGGTAAATAAATTCGCCAAAACTGAGCTTCAGGTCCTCAGCCAGCTTGCCTGGAAGCAGCTCCACTTTCTTCTCCCTGGTGGTCAAGTCACCAGAGCAGGGAGAGCGGATGCCTCCAAGGCAGACATGTGTCCTGGTCCTGCTTGGGTACAGGTACTCTGTGATCACCGGGGATCAAAAGGGATGTTGCAGCAATGGGAATGCAGTCTCAGCCAACGGGAATGCGTGGCCAACCTTGTCAGGTTCCATCATTTCTAATTCGGATAGATAGATTATTGTGCTTTTTAATGAAAAGCCGTGTTTGGGGCCCACTGTGGAATTGGCAAGGACTAACAGCGGAAGTGTTTCCTTTTTTTAGCTAGGTGAGCTCGAGGATCTTCTGGTTTCAAAGCAGAACAGTGCTATCAGCTACCAAGTTTGAAGTATTTTTCTTTCCGGACTGATCTTGTAAGATGTTGTAAGTACATAAGCAAACAGTTGCATATTCAAAGGGCAGTTTGCAAAAACACCACCGTATACCATTCTTCACTGGCTTAACCAACTACATTTTGGAAAGTTTCTCTCCAACCCTAAAATTTATGCTTGAAAAAAGAAACAGAGAGAAGAAAGAATGTGCCCCTCTCATTCACCCATCAGGAACCAGACTCCCAAATTCCAGATTTATTCTGATGCTAAATGTCCTATTGTATTAATACATTGGGTGTTTACACCAGCTGGAGCTATACAAAAGGCTGCACCTTTAGATAAGCATCAGTCTGCCCAGATCAGAGTGCCTACTCTGAAATATGTTTGCAATCTAAAACTGCAACGTTTCTTTTTTAATCTATTTTATCATCAGAAAAGAAAAATAGAGGAAAAAAAGTTGGCTTCTGGATTCTATTTCCAAACATGGAAAACATTAGTGACATCCATCATCCTTTTATAATTAAACATAGAAATCTGACCATATAACTTTTAAAAAAATAATTTTGTAGTTTGTAAGGAAAGCTGGTTGATTTAAGCATTTTGAGAGGGTGCATCACAGGTTTTTACATTTTAAAAAATTAATTTAAAAAACCCAAATCCCTTCTTTCATAGGTGTGAACAATTCTTGCACATTGTCACAGAAACACACGGTTCAAATCACTGACTGAGCACAGCCCAGAGAACTGTCACCCTTTGAGCCATTTAAAATAATGGACGGAATAAAAACATATTGTTTGCTTTTTTTTTAATTTTTTTTTTTTTAATTATAGTGTGTCCAGAAGTTCAAGCACTATGTCACCATGAGTCAAAGGTCTGCTAATTCCCTGAACACCAGTCCCAGATAAAGGAAAAAACACCGGTAGGGATACTTGCAATGGTATCCCTCCCCGTTCGAAGGGGGTGAAGTTTGAAGAGGGATTCTCCCTCTCAAGTTACACAACAGCTTCTGGGAAGCAGAAGGCAGAGCTTTCCCAGAGCACCAGCAGCCCCTGTGCAGAAAAGGAAGAGTGCCTTCATTATCACACAGCTTCCCAGCCTGTGCCACCCTCCCTAAGAAGCACTCTGGCACCAGATGGTGCCTACTGGTGGGTGCTTCCCAAATGATTCTGTAGAATTTCACCACAAGGCCAACGGTACGGGCCCTATATTTGCAGAACTTCTGCCTTATTCACTGCTTGTATAGTCTTACTGATGGAAAAGGAAGGCATCTGAAAACGTAATTTCCATACAGCTGGGGGAAGTTAGCTAAGGATGTAAGAGCAGAAATCCTTTCTCACTCTTTAAAAACATAGGCCATTAGCCGATGAACATCTAGTCCTTTTCCACTTTTTGTTTGTTTGCTTGCTTGTTTCCTTTCATGGAATAAAATAAGAGAAAACAGTTCTGTAATTTTTTTTTTTTTAAGTTTTTATTATTTTTTTTACACAATTGCACAGTGGCTGATCTCTAGTTTAACTGGGAGGTGTCTAAACATACTGTTCCTTGGCTCACAATGCACTAGCACAACGCTGCAGAGCGTTCCAGGGAGGTGGTGGGGGTGGAGCAAGGGAATGGAGGTGTGATCCTGGGGAGGGGACCCCACAATAGATGCTTTCATCTGGCCTAGTCTCTTTGTAGGATTCCAATTTCTAGATTTCACTTTCACTTCATGTATTTCCAAGCTATAAGATTTCATGGGGATATTTTTTACATGACAACAAAAATTTCTAAAAAATGCTAATGATCCACTCTAGCTTATTATTTCAAAAGAGCAGGAGAATGTTAGAGCTGACTGACTGTATACTGGAAAACATTTTGCTGCGTACCTGTGTGCTGAGACCAGTAACTTTGACTATGTCACCTCTTCTAGAATGGCAGCTCTCATCTGCAGTCCCCAAGAGATGGCAAATCCACCGCTTCCATTATTAGCTCCTGCTGGTGGTGAATAACCCTAACAATCGAGGAAAAACATTTTCCAGTCTCATTTCACGCCTTTGTGCCAGTGCATGAGAAACAAGACCTGACCAGCTGTGAATTAAGCAGCCTGCCTTGGCTCTCTGAAAGAAGTCACTCCCAGAAAGAAAGAAAATACATATCAGAAGCAGATGAAGAAAAAGATTCCGTTTTTTTTTAAATTATTATTATTGTTCTACTGTGTTTAATCTAAGGCATCTTTAGTTACTGTACATTAGGTAAGGATAACTTAAAAAATGTTGACGAAATCATCCTGCAGCTCTGACCAAACACTCAGTGAGAGTATGTTCCCCCTGACTTCGGGGAGAAGGACGACTAAGCCGGGACTGAGTCACTGTTGTGGCATTTAGTTCTGCATTATTGGTATTTCATTGATGTGCCTTCAAAGAGCCTGGTCAAGGGCTGGAAGTCATGCTCTTATCAGGGCTGAATGCTGACGGAGAAGGGGAAAGGGAAGGTGGGAAAGTGCTACGTGGTGACACAGCCCTCTGCCTGTCCCACGACACGGAGTGTTCTCAGCACTGGCTGCGGGGCCACTGCCCTCCCCGCACCCCGCTTTCCTCAGAAAACCTACCCCAGAGCTACCATTGAACCAGGAGCTCACAAATGGGAACACTACGTGCTCTTACATTTATTTTATTTAAATGAGCTGGTTCAGTGAAGCCAACTATGAGTTCTCAGAATTGCAAGAGTTATTTTTGTACTTCTTCCTTCTGAAAACATGTGATTGAAGTGCAACCTTTTCACAGCGTGAGCCTAATCTAAATCTTTGGCTTTGAACAAACTCAAACTCTGGTGTCCAAAAAAAAGAACTCAAAATGTCTCAAGCCTCAATAATCCAAATCCCTGGTACAAACACTCCTGAGTGAGAAGGTATTCACGTTTAAATGTGGGTTTAGGCTGAGCTCACCGCTGTGATTTTTGCTAGTGTCATGGGATGCTCGTCCCTGTACATGCACAGTTTAAGCAGGAACAGAGACTCAAGCTCTAATATAGGCTGGTGGTAAAGTCCTGTGCTTCTGAACATGAAGAGGAAACACCAAAGATTTACCTTCCTAAGCCAATGTTTTGCATGTTCTCTACGTAGCAAAGAGCTGTGACAGCAGCCTGATTCCTTTTACAATACATACGACTAACACAGCAAGACCTCCTCCTGAACAAAAAGGACTCAGGCAAAAAACAGATGTATGTGAATATACGTGTCTTGATTTTCACATAGACAGGTAAAATTACTTACAATTAACTGAATCCCTACCAAGATCTCAAGCCAGAAAAGCAATTACATACATTTGATGTTTCTCATGCAAAGATACCTTCCTGAATCAAGGCCTGAGCGAGTTAATTTTTAAACATTTCTTCTTTTAAATGGGCCAAAAATGATGGCTACTTTCCACTGGATAAGACAGTTTTATCCACCAACACCAACAGTGTATTTAGGATGCACTTTTTCTTTTTGGTTTTGTCTGTCCATACTTCTCCAGCAACACTTTTCCTTTTTTTTTGGCCTGTCCATTCAGTGAGTGATGAAAGGAAGACCACACTGAGATGAAAGTAAGAATTGATCCATGTGATTCCCCGCTGCCCTTCTTCTCTTGGGTCTTCAGGTCAGACAAAGAGCACTAGTAAGTAGCCCATGAACAAATGTGGGAATCAGCTCATTACCTGTAATCTCAAGGTAAGGCAGGCTTGTCAAGCAGCACATTAGTGCATGCTCTCAAAGTCTTACAATAAAATCTGTCCCAAGGGAACATCGCTTTCATTGATTATTCCTTTCCTATTACTAACAGTGAAACCAGAACAAAATCAAGGGTCGAATGAGTCTGCCTGTTGTTTAGAAACAGAAACATTTTACTATCATCTGGGAAAGACATCGAATCCTAACAAATGGTCAAATGACTCTACAAATTCACCATTCTTATTAACAAATTCTTCTACATCAAGGATAAAACTGATGTCAAATTCTGTCTACCAGCAATTGGAAAAAGCTTTCGGGGAAAAGAAAAAGAGGAAAAGTGAAGTTTTCTTTTTTTTTTGTTATACTCTTTTGCATCATCCTAATGTTGGTTTCACAAGCTGAGGCATAGCAAAAAGGCAATACCAGTTTTTGAAGATGAGTCTCATCTATTTGCTTGACCTGTCCAGAAAAACGGTACTGTTTGCATGAAGAAACCATCACTTGTTTGTTTTTTTTTAACAAAAGACCCCGACTTCCCAAACCAACAAATAATGCACACATACACAAACAAACAAACAAACAAACAAAATTAAAACTGACCCAAAAACAAAGGCCCCACCCTAGAACCCAGAATCATTAGCTGTGAAGTAGTCAGTGGGAGGAGGAGTGTTTTGAAAGTTGTTTAATGCCTTCCCCAGAAACTGGTCTTTGCGGAAGGAGAACAGGAATGAAGAAGCTCAGCTAAAATGATGAAAGAAATTTGCAGTCTCTTTTTAATATATTTTTACTCTTCCGTATCTGAAAAAAAAAGAGAAAGAAAAAGAAAAACGTCAAATGCTGCCCTTTTCCCCTTTGAAAGAAATCTGCAGTCTCTTTTTAATACATTTTTACTCTTCTATATCTGGAAAAAAAAAAAAATAAAAAAAGGAAATGCGTCAAATGGTGCCCTTCTCCCATTTGTCCAAGGAGCAAGTAACCTGGGAAAAAACCAAACGGTATCAGTTTAGACAGCCTCCTTTCGTCCAAGCACTGCCGCTTTGCTTAAGTCTTGGAAAGTTGCAAGGTGAGGAACACCACAGCAATACTTCTTATTGGCTCAACTGGAAATATCATTCTGTCCTATGCAAAGTGAAATCCATTGCTCTCTGACTCATCCACTGGGAATTCAACCTTTGGCATCAATGGGATCACAAAACAGAATCCAGCATGCTTAAAGAGATCCCATTAGGATGCTTTGCTGTAGGGCTCTCTGATCACCCTTACCCATTAGCTCCTTCAGTACCTTACCGCTCATGAAAGCAACAAAAGCAACATTGCTGTACGTGTGATTTGAGGTGAAGAAAATAAAATGCTCCAAACACAAAAGAGCACACTACCTTTTAAAATCCACTTTCTCCCAAAGAGCTTGCAATGAAAAGCACAGGCTTATGAAGGGAAAGATGCCTGAGATCTAAGATACGCGCATTTTACAATCTGCTTGACTCACGGAATCACGGAATTGTCAGAGTTGGAAGGGACCTCTACAGACCATCCAGTCCAACTCCCTGGCCAAAGCAGGGTTGCCCAGAGCACATCACTCAGGAGCATCCAGGTGGGGCTTGAAGACCTCCAGAGAAGGGGACTCCACACCCTCCCTGGGCAGCCTCTTCCAGGGCTCTGCCACCCTCACCCCAAAGAAGTTCTTCCTCAGATTGGAGTGGAACTTCCCGTGTTCCAGCTTGTGCCCGTTGCCCCTCGTCCTGTCACTGGGAACCACCGAAATGGTCCTTTCACTGGGATGGGACGGGGGTTATGACCCTGCAGGAGCCTCTTGGTGGGGAGCTGTTTTTTCTGCAAAGATAAACTTGGGGCGAGGGGGGGAAATGAGACTGCGGGTGTTGAGGATCCCCTGTCACATGCAGCGCTCCTGCGTGGTGGCTGGGAGGTGGCGGCGTCTGTCAGGCTGTGCGCAGGGAAGGAGCCCGTGGAAATCTCTTCTCTGAATATCATCCCCCCTCGAGTTGGGAGACGGAAGCAGCTGCTTCGCTTCCCTCTGCTGCCCTTGAGACAAGTCGGGACAGGTCCACGAAAAGTCTGGTTTCCCTTCAGCGAGCAGGAAAGTGGTCTCTCCCCCCACCAAACGCTGAGAGCAAAGTCTTCTCTCAGCGGCAGTTGCTCAGGGGTGAACAAACAGCCTTCCCTCCAGACAGACACGCAGCTCAGCCACACACGGGGCCACGGTGGTGGCCAGGATGGTGCAGGTGGCCGAGCAGCACAGCTGGAGCACAGGCAGCTGCTGGAGGGTGACCGGGGGCTGGGGACGCCATGTCTCGGTGGCTGACAATCCTGACACTCCCTAGGCCAGCGGTGGACGGTGGATCTGTGTGCTGTGGAAGGGGCAGCTGGTGGTGGGCCTTGGGAACTTTTTTTGGGGCCGGTTCGGCACCTGGGCTTGGGGAGAAGCCGCCCCTACTTGGAGAAAGGGGCTGAAGTTTTCAGAAGCTCACAATGCGAGGGGGGAGCTTGTTTTGTGTCACTTTATCCATTGATGGTGCCTGTGCAGACGTGGTTCGTGTTCTTGGCGGGGGGTTGTGGTGTCGTGGGGGAGGTTCCTTCAGCGGGCAGAGCCCGGTGAGCGGTGGGTGGCAGCGGGACGTGGCCGCTGCCTGTAACCTCCTCTCCCTTTTCCCCCCGCAGCTTACCTCTCTCGGAACAGCATGGCGCGACGCACCCGGAGCAGCAGGGCCTGGCACTTCGTCCTGAGCGGGGTGCGGCGTGAGGTGGACACCCGGGCGGTCGCCTTGGCCACCGGCGCGCGCGGCTGGGGCTACGACTCCGATGGGCAGGTAGGGCTGGCCGGCACTGGGGGTGGCTCTGAAGTGACAGGAGGGGAAAACTGTCCTCTCCCCTGACAGCGGGCGCTTTCTCAAGGTCCCTGTGACTGAGCAGCTGGTCCTTCAGCACGTAGAACTGGCCAAAAATCAGAAGAGACTTAATAAAATGTATAGGCTGTCTAACGAGCCCCCCTGTGTGGGGTGTGTGGTTCCCAGTACACATTCCCGAGGCAGGGAATGCTAAGCTGGCCGCAGGGAGCTGATGGATACTGAGATCAATGCTTTTTTCAGCATAGAATGTGTGTGGCTCGTATATAAAGTACATAGAATATTTTTTTAAATATTCTTTTTCAAGTAGGGATCTAAACCCGTGTTGAAACTGGGCCAGTTCTCCAGGCTGTGCCGTCTTCGTGCGGCTGGTGGACGGTGTTGGAGGGAACGGAGCTGCTTCAGGCGGCCAAGTTACCGCCTCAGATATCTTCCAACTCAAATTCTCTCGCATTTCCCCTTCTGTCACCTGCCCATCGCTTCTGAGCCCGGCCCGGGCGCGCGGGGTTGCTGGAAGATGGGAACACAGCGGGAAGAGCAAGCAGGAAAACAATGAGAGGAGTGCTTTAGGTTCAACTCTGCCATCCTTCCCTCTTTTCCCCAGCTCTCGAGTGCGTGAGTTCCGTTCCCTGTGCAGTGCTGGGGGAACACCAGGAGCGGCTCCTGGAGCTTCAGAGCTAAGCTAAAGCCTTACGAGGCCGCTGCCGGAGCATGGTGTCCAAACCCAGGCGCCGTGCTCCCAGAAAACGAGCCTTTTCTCTGCTTTGTGTTTCTGCGGTGAGGGGAATGGCTGGTTTCTAGGTAGCAGGAGTTAGGAAGGGGCAGTGAAAGCCAGAAATCAAGCTTTTTAATAAGCAGGCTGGAGGAGGGGTGGGCAGTAGGTAAGCCCGAGTCGTTTCAAATGCCACTGTCTTACACAGCTACAAGAACATGACTTTAAAGGATTTTTGTCCTTAAATACCGTTTACAAAGTCTGCGTGGGGGTGAATAAGAAGCAGATAGAGCGTGTAAACCCAGAGTAACTCACTGTGGTGAGAGACTCCGTGAGGCGACACCGAACCTCCCGTAACAGGGAGTGAGCGAGACGAGGCTTTGACTCTCACAGTGCCCACACTGGGGAACGGTAAATCAAGTTTTGGTGTTTATGCCTTCAAGTAAAGGTTTAATCCTTCGGTAGGTTTGCTGTGGGTCTGTCTGCAGCGCTGGCGTGAGGACCTCGCTGCTTCACTGCTTCCGCTTTGTTCTGCCTTCTCTCCTGCCTGGCCTCCTCCTGTCCCTTCTCCTCCTCGGCTTCTTCACCCTCCTTTCTCCTCCCCCAGCTCCCAGGCTCCCCAGACCAGTGGTTTTCAGCAGCTTGCTCTGGTTTTTTGATGCCTTGGCCAGGGTCTCCAGCTGGCTGCCACCTGCCCATTGAAAACTGTAGCTTTAGCGCAGAGTTTGCTTAAAAATAGGTGTGTTAAAGACTTGATTGTCATGCTGCTTGCCCGCTGTGACAGCTGTCGCCCCTGGAAGGCACAAGGGACATACCCACCGTGGTACAGTGCCTTGTGCCCAGAGGACTCCGCAGCTCAGACAGATACTAGCCAAATCCCAAAGACTGGCACAGCCCCTCGCCTCCCTGCCTGGCAGTTTAGGCCAGGACACGATGCAGCTGTGCCGGCACGAGCCTGGGGACCTCCCCGCACAGCTCTGCAGCACGCCAGACCTCGGTGACCTCTGCCACCCCACCAGCCTGGCGGGGCGGGGGGAAGGCGTTCAGGTAGTGACCTTTTCCTCCCGCTCTCCCCGACAGCACAGCGACTCGGATTCGGAGCCGGAGTTTTCCTCCCTCTCGCCTTCCATCCCCAGCGCCATCCCCGTCACCGGAGAGTCCTACTGCAACTGCGAGAACCAGAGCGAAGCGCCCTACTGCTCCAGCCTGCACGCCCTCCACCGCGTCAAGGACTGCCAGTGCGGCGAGGAGGACGAGTGTAAGGAAGGGGGTCCCCACTGCTCCCCCCCCACACCCCCGTAGCCCTTTGGGGTGTGAGGGGGCACAGTCCCGGCCTGGTGGCACAGACTGTGCCCCTCCACGGGTCCTTATCTCTGTCCCAGCGTGCGGCGCTCCTTTGTTTACATCTACAGAGCCACGTAGACTGTAGGAAGATGAGAAGCACGTGGGCTCCTGTGATGTCTCAAGGGCTGAGCGCTGAAATCAGAGTTCACCTCTGGGGACCTGCTTTCAAATCCTGGCTGAGGCCACCAGTGAAACCAGCCCTTGTGGTTACAGCCCTCTTGCCCCTGGCAGGGCCCGCTCAGAGCAGAGGGGAGAGCTGTGGCTGAGAAAGCCCGTGGCATAGTGGGGCTACCCCTTGAGGACTATGAGAAGTGCAGGAAAAAGAGAAGCTCTGCCTGGTAGCCTTGTGTTAGCCAAAATGAGAACTAATTAATGCTGACAGCTTCAGTGCACTGACCCCGTCCCTGGTGGGACACGGCAGAATAATTCAGGCCTCAAACAACTCTGTGATGTGCACAGTTAGGATTTATCCCCTTAAACAGTAAAAAAAATAACAAATAAACCCCCCGACAGGGCTTCAAAACACATGTCCATCTGTGCTTTGGCTTGAAGATGACTCCCTGAGGGCCTTTGCCCATCCTTTTCCCCTCTCTGCTTCCCAAACAGATTTCGACTGGGTGTGGGACGACCTGAATAAGTCAACGGCCACCCTGCTGACCTGTGACAACCGCAAGGTGAACTTCCACATGGAGTACAGCTGCGGCACCGCCGCCATCCGGGGCAACAAAGAGCTGGCAGACGGGCAGCACTTCTGGGAGATCAAGATGACCTCCCCAGTCTACGGCACAGACATGGTATGTGGAGCAGTGTCGCTCACGGGCGGGCAGAAGTGTCCTGTGTTCCTTGAACAGGGACTGGGAGAATGAGGAACCGCTCACCGTAGGAGAAGATGAGGTTTAAGGCCATCTAAGGAACTTCTGAAGGTGCACAAGTCCATGGGACCTGATGAGATGCATCCATGGGGTCTGAGGGAAGTGGCAGATGAAGTTGCTAAACCACTATCCATTGTATTTGAAAAATTGTGGCAGACTGGTGAAGTTCCCAGTGACTGGAAAAGGGGAAACATACCCCCTATTTTTAAAAAGAGAAAAAAAGAGGACCTGGGGAACTGCAGGCTGGTCAGTCTCACCTCTGTGCCTGGTAAGAGCATGGAGCAGATCCTCCTGGAATCTCTGCTAAGACGTGAAAAATGTGTTTGGTGACAGCCAATGTGGCTTCACTGAGGGCAAATTGTGTCTGCCAAATGACCTCATGAAGGGGTTACAGCATTGGTAGCTGCTGTAGTAGAGCAACTGTTGTGGTAGAACAACTGACATCATCTACCTGGACTTGTGCAAAGTGTTTGATACTGTCCCACACAGTCTTTAATTTGGAGAGACATGGATTTGATGGATGGAGCACTCGGTGGGTAAGGAACTGGCTGAATGGCTGCACTCAGGGAGCTGCAGTCAACAGCTCGATGTCCCAGTGGAGACCAGTGATGAATGGGATCCTTCAGGGGTCTGCACTGGAACCATTATTGTTCAACATCTTTGTTGGGGACACGGAAAGTGGGCTTGAGGGCACCCCGAGCAAGTTTGTGGATGACAGCAAGCTGAGATGACACCCTAAAGGGAAGGAATGGCATCTAGAGGGACCTGGACAGGCTGGAGAAGTGGATCTGTGTGAACCTCATGAGGTTTAACCAGGGCAAATGCAAGGTCCTTCACCTGCATCAGGGCAGCCCCTGGTATCAGCACAGGCTGGGGATGGAGGGATGGAGAGCAGCCCTGAGAAGGACTTGGGGGTGTTGGTGATGAGAAGCTCAACGTTCACTGGCAACATGCGCTGGCAGCCCAGAAACCCCCCCACACCCTGGGCTGCATCCCCAGCAGCGTGGCCAGCAGGGCCAGGGGGGGATTCTGCCCCTCTGCTCCGCTCT
>JAOXJK010000012.1:52794516-52812719 GCA_025774025.1 Xenus cinereus | reverse complement strand
ACCAGTGCAGAGCAGAGGGGGAGAATGACCTCCCTTGACCTACTGGCCACACTCTTCCCTACGCAGCCCAGGATTCCGTTGGCCTTCCTGGCCCCAAGAGCACACTGCTTGCTTATTGTCATTTTGCTGTCTACCAGGACCCCCGGATCTTTCCCTTGGGAACTTGTCTCCAGCAGGTCCACGCCTAACCTGTACTGGTGCCTGAATTGTTTCCCTCCCTTGTGGTCCCTGGTTGCTATTTGTTGTCAATCAAGAGTTAAATGCTTTATCTGTCTTCTCTTAACAATCCTTATTTTTATTGGCAGAGCATCTTGAGGCATGGCAAGAGACGGGTTCGAAGGGAGTGGGCAAGGTGGGCTCCTGCGGCCTGGCAGCCCCGGCTGCACGTGGCTGAGGCAGGGCAGGCAGAGGTATGCCTGCATACCTATATACAAAGGTATGCTGAGTCTATATAAATCTTTCAGGATAAAAAAAAAAAAATTAGGCACGCTTGGGCTG
This sequence comes from Xenus cinereus, assembly GCA_025774025.1. NCBI lineage: Eukaryota > Metazoa > Chordata > Aves > Charadriiformes > Scolopacidae > Xenus > Xenus cinereus. Next base: position 52,812,221 of record JAOXJK010000012.1, on the reverse strand, counting down.
CTAAATGCACACAGAAACACAGAAATTGTGGGAAAGTCAATGAGTTCAGATGAACAGAAGCTGAGACTGCTTTCTGAGTCTTTAACCCATAAGCCGGCGCCCTGATCCAAGTTATCGGCGATGAAGTTTGGCAAAAACATGAAGTAAATCAAGGGCTATCGAGTTCAGGGCCAAAGGTTGTCAGAAAGATAAAATGACCTACTCAAGGGCTCCCATGTCTAATAATGCAGAGTGATGAGCTCTCTGCTTTCAAATGATCAACTAATTCTTCCACAGGCAACCCTCAGGAGCTGCTAGAAGGACATTTTTATGAGAGAATTAAAAATAAAACGTTTTCCTCTCCAGCTAAAGTATTAATAACCAAACATTTCTCATCAGGATACTCTGTAAAGAATGGGCATGAAATACTGCATCAATATATATTACCAGTAGCAGCATTAGTTAAGCAATGTGTGCACATCCCCTTGAATCATAACTTGACATTTACATGTGGCACATTTAGAAAAAAGTCTTTATGCAAAGCAGTCACTGCAAGTGGGCATAAAGCACATTTAAAAGTTAAATACCCAGAATCTATTCCAATCTACTCTACATGTTTGCTTTAGGTGAAACGTAAGATATGTTTTATTTATTTCCCCACAGGTCTCTCTTGAATGTAAGATTTTTATCTAGTAGATCCTTAGTAGACAAGTAAATATGTATGCTACATGTTGAAATTAAATCCTTAAAAGTAGTTAATTGTATTGGCTTCATTCACTCAACACTCCTGTACCATGAGACACTGACCATGTTAAATGTTTTGCTTGTTTAGTTAGCTTTAATTTGTTTAGTCCACAAAGAACTGTGAAATAGTAAATACCAAGTAAAAAAAAAAAAAAGCTAAAAAAGCCCCTGGCAAATAAGCAGATTTTTAATTATGTTTTTGTTTTCATTTTCATGGAATACCTAGAAAGGCTTTTCCTGAATAGCAAGTTTTAATCACAAAGGAAAATTTAATTTGAATAATAATGCGTTCTTTCTTGCACATTTAGACAGGCCTTTCACTTGGAGAGGAACAATCTGCTCGGGCAAACTACCCCAAATATTCCATCAGCCCTGAAGCCAAGGCCATGTAATACATTAAAATCAAACTCATTCTATTTATATGAAATACAACAACTCTATTAAATAAGGTTTGAGTAACAATCATTCAGCTCAGAGAAGAAATTGTATCACAAACAGTTTAAGGAAGGAAAAATTTAATCAGTGATACATTCTTCCTTTTTTGGTTCCAATACTGTTCTAAATCACCTCAGGGCTCAAGGAGACCTTGGACAATCATCCAGCCCATGGAGCAGTTACACCCAAGTCCTTCTCAGTAGACCGCTCCCATTAGCTCTGAAAGATCTCCAACAGCAGAGATTTGCCAATGTCTAACCTATTATCAGGTTATAATCACCCGTCAATTTTTTCTCCTCTTAACAGCCCTGGGTATTTGAATAAAAAACTAGTTCCCTTATTTTGCAGCTCCTGTAGTCTTCAGACCAATGCTTTCAGCTATAACTCCTCTCAGTTATGAACAACGGTTGCCACCCTTTGCGTTGCTGTACGGCCTATTTGCAACTGGGCCACCTGTTTCCTGAACTGCAGTGCCCAAACCTGGACACAGCACTGCTGGATAGACGGGAAGGACGCCAGAGGGGGCTTAGACACAAGGTCTGGGGTCTTTTTGTTTTGGTCTGGGTTTTGGTTTTGTTGTTTGTTTGGTTTTTTTCCAATAGCATGACAATATTGAACCCTGGTCAACTTGCAACCAAACCAGCCCTCATACTCTTCTGAAATATTTGCAGTACCTCCCAGATTCACAACATCACGAGCATTTGCAGCATAGTTTCCAATTCATTATCCAAGTTAACACTAGAAATACGAACCAGCTTGTGAATCCAGAACATCCTGTCCTTCTCCCCTGAACTATCATCCAAGCCTCTTTCAATCTTAATATTGCACAATTGATAACTTATCTCTACAAATGCTGTCCCAGCTATATTTGCACCCATCTTGAGTCTGACTCAAGATTTTAGGGGACCTCCCTTACAATTAGGTCTTTTAATCCCACTGTCCACATTCTCTTCACTACGTGCACTTACACCACATGAGAAGAGTATAAGGCACAGATGAGTAACAATATTCCTATCTTTCTGAACTCAGGGTGGGTTGTTGACCTTGAAAAGCAGATTCTTTCAAACTAACAGTGCTTACTTGGAGAATGATTTGATTGAAGAAGAGCCTGAAGTAGAGGTCAAAGAATTTTTATTCTTTCACTAAGAAGCCTGGCTGTTACCTTTGGTGGCTTGCGCTTTCCATTTCTCCCGGTTCTGCTGGACCACCTCAGTCCAGGTGGCTTTAAAACATTTGAAGTCCACAGTGAGTATGGAGCAGTTGAGTGAGGCACTTCCTTCGGACCCAGTGCTCTTGACACTTGATCTTTTAACTTCGGAGGGACTAATGCTATTCAGACTACGACACAAGATCACAAAACACAGAAGAAATCAGTATTGCCTACACCCAAATACAGCTAAGAAGAAACAATGACTGCAAGTCTAGATAACGGAGTTTCAACTAGGATAACCAAAACTAAGCTTGAATCCCTCATCCTCCTCTCCCTCCCTCCTACCCCAGGGCAACCAATGTTAAAGCAAACAGCACAACCTGAGACAGTGTTAGAAATCAAGGGCAGCTTTTCCCGGCTTATTTTTTGGTATCCGTACTCCCTAAGAAATAGAATCACTCAAAGTGTTGCCATTACCTTTGTTTTGCATCTCCACTCCCTAAATATTCATTGGAGAGTCAGACAATTCTACAAATCAAATATATTAAAGGAGGAACCTCCTAAAATCCATCAGTGAGAGCCACTGGGCATAGGACAGGAGGCCATCCTCTGTCCAGGGCTTGGTGACCTCAGCTGAGGCTGAAATCAGGCACTCATTTCAGTTACAGACCCTACAGTTGTCTTTCAACGATGGGCACTTCATTGTGCACATTTTACTGAAGTCAGCAAGATAACTGACAAAGATTTTAGTGCTTGCTCTTTGTGTAACAGCCCAAGAGTAAAGAAGTCACCTGGGAGAGGGAATACTGACTTGGTAGCCCTATTCTAAGGAGCACTAGCACTTTCCCTGAAACTACTAGAAGAGTAATTTCTCTACAACAGCCGAGCAGGTTGAATGGGCCAAGAGTCCTTACACTCCAGGTGAATTCTGGCGGTGCTTCAAACATTGCATAACCCTTAATACTGTCACTAAAGTGTGCTTATACCGCCCAGTCCTCTTTTGAGTCCCATTTATACTTCTAGACCTGTAGGTATTAGTGCCTCTCAGTGACTGCCTCTACATTCTCTTTGACATCAGTGACTGAGAGAGCACTCAAGTTCACCCGGTTGCATGGCTACAACCATTTGTGCCCACTGCCTTTGGAGGCAGGGCTCAGGTTCATGCCAACCTCCCTCTTTGGTCTCCCTTGGGCTGGAGTTTCTGCAACGAAGCCACATCACAAGGTGAGCCGCAGCGTTGGCAATGTGGTTACGGTGCTTCAAGCCACATGGGAGATACCGTGGAGGGGAAATCGGGGGAGATGGGGACAATGGCAGCACGTGCGGAGTTAAAGGAGAGTGTGTGTGGTTATTCACCTGGAACGCCTGAACCCAGACATGCCAGAGCGGGATGCTTCATCGATGAGCGGAGTCACAATCTTCTCAGTCATGTCAGTCAGCACAGTAAAAGTGGGTTCCACGATGAAATCAATGAAACCTGAGCAGAAACACAAGCAGAGTCAAGCAGGCGAGAGGAGGATTTATGTGGAGTCATTGTTTCAGTGATTGCAGACAACCACACTGCAAAAGAGAGAGTAAAGAATTTACACCTTCAAAGAGGGGTAGGGAAATACTAGAAAAGGAAGACGGAGTTATACATTAACCCCTGACCCAAGAGCCTGGGTGTAGCATGCACTAAAAGATACCTACTTTAACACCGGAGAGAAACTGTGGCAAATCAGAACATAAATAGGTGCATCAGAACTTGTTTTATACCAGAGCGTAATATTTAAGCCAAATTCTTAGCGGATTTGGATAAAACCCAGTTTCAAAGATAAACTCTCTAAAAGCAGAAAATTAATGTAACAGTAATAATACTGCTGAGCTTTGCTGGTGTGGAGTTACATGCAAACCTCCCTTACTGCGTATCAGTGGGGTGCTGTGAATATTCTCTCCTCGGTGCTCAGACACCTCGTTCTTGTTGATGATAAAACAGATTTAGATGCTTTCCTCCCATTTTTTAAGATAAGGAAAGGAAAAAAAATAAAAGGCCAAATAATTTCTACTTCAGTATACAGTTTGGCAGAGATAAACATGGCTCTGATCTGAATGTTGGGAAGGGCAGACTGAAGGGCCCTGTGGGCATAAACTCATGAGATTAAGGAAAATCCAAGTTGCACAGAAAAAAAGGGAGAATAAGGAGTTTACAGTACCTTAAACCTTCCCCTAAATTCTCACCTGGGGCAAGCGCTATTTCTAATGTTCATTTTAGCACTTGGCAAATTTCTTTGTGCTGCAGGTAGCCAAGGAAGTAATAATGTCCTTAATCCCTCCTCAGGCACATCGGGATTTAGGTCTTTCCCTACTGTTACAATTTTTAAAGATTTGGTAATTACAGATGATTAATTATACATTCATAATATTATAATTTGACTGGATCATGAGAAGTTTCTACAACATACCCTGGCGATTCTAGGTGATAAGAGAACAATAAAAGGAGAAGGCCAGGCACCTGAATTCACAGATGTTATGACCCATATCTTGAGAGCAAAGCAGTTAAGCATCCTTCTAGTCCCATTTCCCTCCTTTGATTTTTGCTAAATTTCTAAAAGAATGGGCAATTAACTGTATTTTCATGCTTAGCCAAATTAAAAACGTTACTTGCAAGTTGTCAGAATTTCATACTAACATTCTGTAAATCTGGAGAAAATATGCATTCAGTCTTATCTGAACATCTGAATCATGTGCCTTCATAAGACTGAGACAGTCTTATCTATTCAAATTTAGGGAAAAAAGAACTCCCTTCCTCCCAGGGAGTTAATCAGAAATGTATGCAGTATAAAGCCATGACAGGAAACTGTGTGCTAGATCACAACGCAGATAATCTCGGCAAACTTCATATAATTTTTTAAACCACTGGAAATTGTATTGGCTGAGAACAGTGTTAAGTCTGCCACAGGAATCCTGACGATAATGAGAAGTTGATTTATAGATATGTGTGTGTGTCTGCCTGTCTATATATCTCTTCTATTCCCCTTCAATTATTTTTTTTTTACCTCTTAATGACCAACAAAACACAAGCCATGGTATACCTTGTCACTTCTGCTTGGCAAGTAATACCGCTGCCATTTGCTTCATCACCACTAACAGCCCTGAGACATGCAAATCTCTGGTATCCAACGCACGGTATCCATCACTAACTTCAGCAGCAGGGTGGTGGGATCCACTTCCTGAGATACTCAACGTTTGCCCATAAACACAAGGTCCAGTTTTAAGCGTCTAAGAAACAAGCTTTCCCTGGGAGAAGTCTTGCATCTCATCAACAGACAGGCAGTGGTGGCACATGGGACCACAGCTAAACAAACTCAAAGACCTAGGAGAACTTTTCTTTGATAAGTGGTATTTTTTCCTGTATTCCCTATAACATGAATAAGTTATTCAACTATGTAACCTAAATGGGGATTATAATAAAGTTGGCAAACATAATCTGTTTGTAGAAACAAAATTTAGGACTTTACTACTAATTATGTAACTTATGCCATATTCCCATGGGCCTCTCCCCCAACATGTTCTCTCTCTTCTTACCTAAAGACACTGGGATTTAAATACAGCGATTTAGTTTGCTAATTAAAAACCCTGAATATCAAATAATGAACCTGGGTTTTAGAACCTATTAATGCTAATCACCATCTTATCATCCTTTTTCTTCTCAATAGAATGACTGTGGTAAATATTTCTGTACCCCAGTGACTAAGATGATTTTACCAATTAACATTGTATACTGAGGATGGATTCCACGCACGTGTCTAGGGTTCATTCATTCCACCTAAGAATGTCACCACAGCAAACACTGCCTAGAGGGCAGTTTCCCTAAAGCCCACCCCCACCCCCCAAAAAAAGAAAAAAAAAAAGAAAAAAACAATCATCAGCATGGACTCATCAGCCTCTATCCAATGTTTTCTGAAGCTGTAATTTTCTTTCTTTCTTGCTGGCCAAAGAACAAAAATAAAAAGATGCTGCTACATTTATCAGCTGCAAAAGAGGACAATGACAACAAAGGCTGATCTCCAGTCAAACTAGCTTCTTATAATCTGGGGCAGACAGAGAAGCTTTACCTCCTGATATTGTTGTTGGGAAATATAAATCCTGGCCTGGTTTTCATTGCAGTTTGTTTGTCCCCCCACTCTGATAAGCTGCCTGACTTCTGGACATGAATCTCCTGATTTCTGTACTTCACTATGGTACAGAAATATTTACTGCACTCATTCTCTTGAAGAAGAAAAAGGATGATAAATTGGTCATTAACATTAATGGGTTTTAAAACCTAAGATCATTATTTGATATTCAGGCTTTTTTAATTATAAATTTAAACTCTGAATGATTTCTTCACAAACTGAAGCAACTGGAGAGACATTCTTTCTTTTGAGGAAGTTAGACCTTATAGCAGCTTTCCGGTACCTGAAGGGTGCCTATAAGAAAGGTGGAGAGGGACTTTTTGCAAGGTAGTGATAGGATGAGGCATAATGGCATCAAACTGGAAGAAGGGAGATTTAGAATAGATCTCAGGAAGAAATTTTTCACTATGAGCATGGTTAGATGCAGGCCCAGGTTGCCTAGAGAAGCTGTGGCTGCCCCATCTCTGGAAGGGATGACCAGGCTGGATGGGGCTTTGAGCAACCTGGGCTGGTGGGAGGTGTTCCTGCCCAGGGCAGAGGGTGGCACTGGATGATCTTTAAGGTCCCTTCCAACCTAAGCCATTCTATTATTCTAAGTTTTTGCTGTTAGATTACTTCACTTCCATGAAGAAAGTCCATACTGCAAAACCTTCAGTCTGCATTTGTGAGATGCTTGACCACTGTTGCTGCATCTGCAGTGACCTTAGAGCAGCAAGCCAGCAACTACAAAGAAGTCGACCCACCAGAACAGGATTTCTAGGCTCTGTCCCTGACAGAACCAAGAGCACAATTTTATTTCACACAAGACAGAGGTTTTTTTATTTGTGGGAACTGATGGCTGCTTGCTGCAGCTAATAGCATAATTTGGAATTCAGTAAGAACTTACTTTTGCAAAGAAATGAAGTACTTACTATTCCATGGAACAGTTAAGGCTATTAATCAGGTAAATAAATGAATGGGAATACATTATTTGTCTGAGAATCTAGCCTACAACTTTGGCAGCATTGCCTCAACAGATAGCCAAAAAATATGAGAGGTTTTGACTTAATAAAGGAGATGTTACAGAAAGACACTGCCAATATGTGCAGCAGACTGAGAAATGAAAATTTTATAATGTTAGAATGCAAGACTTACAGAGAGTAGCCTATTAATGTCAATGGGTTACTAAACTGCACAAATCAAATCTAATCACAAATAGTATATGACTAAATAAGGCTGCCTTTGCATAATGGTGAGCGCCTCTTTTATGAGGTGGAATTGTGTTGGTGATGGTTTAATTCACCATTAATTTTGCAGTGGCTTGAGAGAAGGGGCATCAGTGCAGAAGTCTCTTGGCTCTCCTGGCCTTCCTAGGCAAAGGAGGACAAAAGAGGAGGATAAGGAAAACAGGTTTCCAAGCACACACAACCCTACGTAGAGGCATCCCATGGGAAGCACAACTCCCCTTCCCTGTGAGGAGTGAGGGACATATCAGAAAGCCGATAGAAGGGATGTGAAGGAGAAGTCTCTACAGGCACTTCCTTCCACACCAGCCAGAGACTGAGAGAGTTATCTTCTCCCATAGCACAGGAGTAGGTGTAGTCGGCCCAGAATTCCTCAACATGGGCTTCAGCTGAGACTGCAGCACCTCAGGTTTGCTGCTGGTTCCCTCCACCGAGCTGCTGGCAGAACACAAATGTGCTCAGCAGTTGCACCGTGCCCTACGCCTATCCCCACTCTTCTGGATTACTGCCGCAGAGGAGTAAACGCTACGAGTCTGGCAATCAGGCCAGGCTTGCATAGGGCTTTTCAAGTTCAGATTCTTGGCTGAACTGTCTAAACTTCCAAAGCCAGAAAAATCTGGGATGGGGTCCCTTGGAGAATGGCTTGCCTAACAGGAACAATGAAATAATTTTAAACAGGAACGATTCTCAGCCACAGATATGAATCTGAACTTTCCTAGGGTCAGGGATATCTTTGTCTTATTCTTTGAGAGAAATTTCATACTTCGAATTTTTTGTTTGATTTCCTTTAATACATTCTCTCTCTTTCTGTTTCTGGACTCAGTTCCCTCTTTTTTCGGGTCCATATTATCTTTCTTTTGTTATTCAGTTTGGCACCCTATTCTCCAGTCGAGGTAGGATCACATTCTGCTCACTTTACTTGCTTCCTAGGTATAAAAAATGCAACCCAAACCCCATCTTTTTCATTGTCCTTTTTTGCCCCCAGCCTCCTGAACAGTTTTACTTCACTTAGCCGTTCTTGTTTTCTCACTGAATACCAGCCTTGTTGCCTCATTCTTCTCCTTTTTCACTCAATAACTGAAGAGGTGGAGAAAGCACTGTTGGGGAGTCTGTAAAAAGATCTCTGTTTCTGAACGAGTAGAGCAGAAAAAGGTTTGCTGTTTGCTTGGCTTCAGTAAAAAATATTGGTTGGCTTGAACGACTGGGAGGGAAAGGGTGGGAAGAATAAATGGAAAGACACACAGTAGGTTTTGCTCAGGTCATCCAAGGGACTGACATTACATTTTCATATCCACCAACGATACTCATAACACAACACATTGCCACGTGCGCCTCATCTTCACAGCTCAGAAAACCATGGAGTAGTGTCATAACTGTAGACATCTCTGCAGGCACATCAGAGTTATCTTGGTTACTGCATGGAACCATCACCTTAGATTTAATGGCTCCTCAGCTTTGAATTGTTGATCTGGGTAAAATAATGCCATTGTGCTTTATTTTCTCTCTTTAACGTAGCTGCAAATGATGAGAGAACCCCATGATCTTAGCCCCATAGAGAAGAGTAAATTTTGCTTTTAAGATGCTACTTTGCGTGCACCAAAAGGGACATACCTATTTGAGACTGAGCAACCATAGTAGACTTGCGATCGCACAGTGGAGAGAAGGGAAGCCCTAATTCAGCTTCTTTGTCACCCTGGAGAAACAAAATTGAAAATTAATTAGAAAAAGATGAGACACATTGCACTTTGACATCTTAGGTCATGAGTGTAAAAGCTTCTCATTTTACTTTCTTTAGTTAAGTTTTGATTTTTATTTATTTGATTCTTTTGTTAACACAAATTGTGAAGAATTTTAGTCTGGCTGGAGAAGCTTTAGGCCAAGCAGAAGTTGGTGAACTAAGCAGCTTGATTCCAGTGAATCTTTCCTCAGAGCTTTCCCTGCCTGCTTGGTACTTATATGCACCAAGTGAAAACCCACTTTAGCACAAGACCACTTCTCATGGCAGTTCTCCAGAGAACTCAGCAGAACTCAGCTCTCAAAGGAAACCTTTCAAGAGAAAACATCAGTGTCAAGACTGCAAGGCTTGCAATTCTTTGCATGTCATTTTAGTCTTTCAGATAAGGACATCAGAGGTCATGGCTGGCTAGATGCAGATTACTCTTTTCTTCCAATGGAAACACTGACATTGTCAACACTTTACATAAGTGCTTAAGTACAAAAGGCCAAACAGCTTTCCAGCCCTCAGAACTGAAAGTCCTTTTCTAAAATTACAAGATAGTGCCGAAGATAAGTGTTATAACCCCATTTTTTCCCAGTCTTTCAAGTTGCATATTCTCAAAAAGCCCTTTAACTCGGCTCAGTCACACTATAACATATTGCTTTATGCTGAGAAGATATATAGGATGACACAGTTGCGATACTCCCCACCGAACATTTAAATTTAAATAGCCTGTTAACCATACTATAGAATCAATTCCTTAAATCAGCAGCTCACTTTAACTGTGCTGAACTTCTTGCCAGTGTTCTGACTAATGTCAAATGGAAGCTAAAAGAGCCAGAAAACTAATCACAGAAAAGCTTCTGTAGACATAAGAAAAGCTGAATTTGTCTTCTATTTGTTAATATGACATACATGAAATGGGGGCACAAGTCCTGTTAGAGTTTTGGGTGGAACAACAAGCAATAGCATCCTTCTGTTGCAGAACAATTCTGCTTTATGTTACAAGTCTGATACACAAATATCAGGGTAAAACAGAAACCAAATACAGAAATATTTCCAAGTGATGTTCCTTTACTGTGTCTGCTGCAGAACATCTCTCAATGCCAGCTCTTACCTGATCGTCATTCCTCTCACTCCTTATGCCTCTAAAATAAAAACCAGCGCCTAATTCTCCTTAGGAAGGACCCCCAACTGCCTTTCTGTCTGCTCAGAAAGATAGTTGACAACTTCTAAGCTGTTTGGGCAGCTCCCTTATAGCTAGCTAAAGTGGATTAGTGAAACAAATGAATTCAGGCAAGATGTCTGCTTTAAGAGATGCTCACCATAGCTGCTGAACGCATTGTACTCAGAAGCATCATTCACACCGACAGCACGGTTACTTGGTGTAGAAAGACTTGTGTCATATCTCAAAATAACTGGAAACTAGTAGGACTGGGGACCTTACTGATATAGGTTGAGTCAGGCTTTATGTCTCTGCAGAGCACGTAACGGAGAGGAGCAGAGATGGTCTGCAGGGGAAGAGCATCAGGAAATAAATACCTAACCTGAGGCCAGCCCAGTTTCTTATCAGTAAGGTCCCCTCTGGTCAGTAGTACTTCTTAGCTCAGGAGAAGATTGTGTGTTGTTCTTTTGCTGTCAGGTAGGAAGTATTTAAATAACTTCAACAAATGCAATCTATGTTGCATGATATGCTTAAGGGTTTTCTTGAAGAGGGAATTAATACTGCACCTGAATTTGGAACTAGAATGCAAGTTTTATGTAAAGCGTTATCTAACAGTGGAGGCATTTGTCATTTAAAATTAAAGTAGGATTTGTTGGCTAAACTGAAATTATTATTATTCTGAAAAGATAAAATAATAATTTTGTCTCCATTACACACATAAAACAGATCAAAACTTGAGCTTTCTGTGGTTTCATATCTAGCTAATCTTAATTCCCTCACCAGTCTTTAGGAGACTCAGCAGTGGTGTATTTTAACACATCTAGTACAATTTTGGGCTTGAAAATCATAAACATGTGGGGTTTTCCTTAAAGTATATGTGAAAATCATTCTACTTGTATGAGCCACCTGGGTGGCAACACAGAGATGGCTGCAGATATGATTGACTTGCTTCTGCGTAGTAAACCCATTCTTGGTTTGAAGAACAAATTAAAGAATTAATTTCAAAGCAAATTCTTGCAATGTCCTTATTAAGACAGGATTCCCACAGCACCCTTAAAAATGGATGCCATTTCAAAAAAATTCTTAGAACTTATTTAAAATCGTCATATATTTTTCTTTTTTGCATTCAGATTCACTATATAACATTAAGTTATTGAACGTTGGGGGGAAATTAAGCACTTAGTTTTCTGCTTAGTTTAGTAATTCATATTGGTGAAAAGTATCCTAAACACTCTTAACTGCTCTGTTTACTTTTAAATTTTTTTTATGGCAGCTCTTTAAATGCTTTTAATTAGTCACTTTGGGAGCTTATAGCTATCACATAGAGCTTAATGATTTGTCTAGATTTGTGGGTCTGTCAACAGGTGGTCCACTGTGAGCTATAAACTACATGAGTTCACTTAATCTAAAGTAAAGGTAATGCATTTTTCGCATCTACCCCAACAACATAAGTGCAGTTCTACAAAGTGCAGTCACCTAAATCTGTTTTATATGGTTCTATACCTAAGTAGAACATCACTTATTCTATATTTTGATAATTTGAAACATGTATTAGGTTCCCAAATTAGAATTTCTACTCTGTAGATAACACCTATATGTGTAGGCACTAGCTTCCCAAGAGACATAACAGCCAGTGCTACTGCTGCCAGATGAGAAAGCTTCTTATCACTTAGGAGGCTCTTGAGAAAATCAGAGAAAAAGGAAAAGATGTGTGTTCATATTTTCCTACTTCCGTGCCCCTCGACACTCCCTCTGGGCTGCAGAAATGCAGAGGAACTTCCCTAGTTTTACCTGTCTGAAGAACTCCTCTAGCAGAGACATGGTCCAGCGATGGTGGAGATCCCAGGCCTTGGCTGGATGACTGATATCTGCTGTATGCAACAACAGTGATAAGGCTTTCGGCTTGTCAATTCTGAAAATCCAAAGGATCAAAAAAATTAATTGGCTGCTTTTGCAGTGGAGTATGACAAAAATCTCACCTAAGCAGGGAAATGAGATCATTAGGATCTTTGGCCAGGATATTAATGGGATGATTTCTGTGTTGATAAAATCAGACAACTATGAAAGATTGTCTAATTTGTCCAACATACACCATTCTTGTTATAAGTAAGATGTTAAGAAGTGCAAAAAGAAACTTTGCTCATCCTTGCTGAGCTCCTTTCCAAGCTTGCTTGTCTGCACAAGCAGGCTTGAAGAGCTGCTGTGTTCCCCATTTCGGCTGGAAGAGTTGCAGCTTCTGAGAGGAGCAAGTGGATAGCCACACTGGGCTGACAGAGTGGGTGGCTCTGGACAGACCTGTCTCCTGGGTGAAATAATGACCATCACTCAAAGCTTTCTGTGGTGTAAGAGGAATTTTACGGGGAAGAGCTGTGGACAAAATATTACAGCTCCCAGTGACATACTGGGAAGAGGCCTTCCCTATATTGCTCCATCTGTTATCTTCTCGTCTTTCCCTCCATGGATCTCAAGTTGTTTTCACTGTCCTCTGGTTATGGAGCAGACCCCTTGCAGAGGAGGCAGCTGATACCATCTGCAGAAGGGCAATTCCTAAGTTGTGTTTTGCAGATCTTATAACCTGGAGTCACACTGAAGCTGTAGAGGTCATTCAGCTGGATCGTGTCCTTGATGTTGCCCTGATATGCAAAGGGAAATGCCCAGGGAGGCTTATCCCAACATGGTGACCTTTGCAAGCTTTGGTCCACCAGCACAGAATAGAGATGTGTGTATAGGGGGGTGCCAATACACTCCTAAGCGAAGTCATTCAAAATTCAGTAGCAGAAAGAGAATCGATGCGGACATCAAAAAGAGTGAGGACCTCTGGAGAGGAGCTTTTGAAGTCAGATACAATGGTAAAGCACCAGCTAAAACGCAGCCCCTCACTGCACAGTGTTTTGAAATGACTCACCCTTCTGGCTGCTGCAAAGCATTCTTCATGGCTTTGATTTGCTGGAAGTGACAGGACATATCGGTGGCCAACACCATTTCAATCACGAGAGCTCTGAATTCCCTTTTGGATCACATCACAATGACAGGAGCAAAGAAAGAGAAAGACAAAACCCAGCGTCAGACACACTCCAGTTTCTTTTGTTGTCTATGTGCAAATTATTGACAATACTTCTCCCTTTGTATGTAACTCTTTCCATTATCCCTCTCGCAGGGACAGGAAAGAGAACGAATGATTTTCTACACAAACACAGGAGTGGGAGAGCTGGAAATTAAGTCAGGTGGCTAATCCTTGCTAAGAGAAATCCTAGATGGTTTTTGAAGAGTGCATTTGTATTAGTACTCCTTTTTCAATTAAGCACAAACATTTTAAATTGATTTCTTTTATAGGCCATTCTTAGGAAGAAGTAAAAAGACTGATGCCTCAGCATGAATCAAGTGAACTTTTGAACCCGAATCTCTACCCAATTGACTAAAACATACCTATGTTGAAAATTTAGTCTTATTATTAAAGGAAAAACAGCATGTTAAAAAAATCATAGTATATATGATGCATATATGCAGTCAAGACATTAGAGAACCTGCATTACTTCCCTGATGCTCATTCAAACTATTCCTGTATGAATTTTTGTTAAGCAAACTTGTTTTGGATCCAGTTGAAATTCCTTTGAAAATAATACGGATGTCCTAGAGATTTTAAACTATCAGAACATTCTGATCTAGCACATGATACAAATTTATTTTCTTTTCCTCTCAGTTCAGCTCTCCACAGGTTACCAGAGGAAGAACAACCCAAGGTTAGCGTACCAGCTCAAGATTTGCAGGATTCAGAAATGGGTCAGGTTTCATTTAGAAAGAAAAGTTACCATTCTTCTTTTCATGAATGTTTCATGAAGGACATGGTCTATTTTGAGCGTGTCTCTTTTGTCTCTGGTGGCTGTGCTGAAGTTCCAGCCCCAGGCCATCACTGTGTAGAGACCTAAGACTGCTGTGCTAACCCTGTCCCATGGGTGGCACCTAATGAGTCCCCCCACCAGGAATTCTGCACACATGCTAAGATGGCACCAGCTGGGCTTGCTCTTCCCCAGTACACCCACATCCTCCACCCCACCCTTATGTACAACCAGTTGCACGGGTCCAACAGTGTTCAAGCTGATGACACAGTGGCTGAAAACAAACATATTATAAATTATTTTGGATCTTTTTTTCCACCAGTCCCGGTCAGTTCCCTGGTCTGGTCCATTCCCAGTGACACAAATCTCACCATCAATACAAGGATGAGAAAGAGAGGACAGGAAGAGGACAACGTAAATGCATGGAAAAAACCTTTTATAATAAAAGGGTATGAATGTGCTATGGGAGTAATTAGTGCTTGGGATTATTGCTGAAAAGAGCAGACACTTCACTACCTCCTCTGGAGTGCAACTCCATCATATGGGTCTGTGTGGGACACTTTGTGCATGGCTTGTTACAGCAGCAGTAAGAAAGCAAAGGGCCTAGGACACTAGGGGATGACCATTTGTGCATTTGTTGCCAGGTTGAGATAAGGCAGAAAAGCAGTACAGAGAGAATTGAAGAGAGAGAGTTATCCACTTCTTGGTTTTGCTTCTCATCAGATTGGAGCCGGGGATACACACAGCTGTTACGTTCTGCTCTGACCAGCTTTAGCACTTTGTTTCTGCAATTGTCTCCAGAGTCTACACAACACATTATGGTGGGGCAGCCTGCACGCTGCAGAGCAGCCCTGGCTAAATAGTGCCCAGAAACCGTTTGCAAGAGGTGTTTTCACTGAGATACCACTGGACTATGCTTAATGATGCTAATAATGCACAAAAGCCTGTTAACGTTTTACATGACATACTTTCAGAGCTATCTGTCCTTAATCTGGGCTAACGCCTTTATATTGGAGAAGCATACTATGTAACAGCAGAGGAAAAGCAAGTCAACTGATATAGTTTCCTCTGCTTTACCTTTCAGAAAATACACTTTACAATCTCAAAGAAGAAATAGGGTAGGAGAAGAAACTGCACTACTTTCAAATGTCAACATGTTGCTGTGAAACCGTGCAAAAGCATAGCACTGAATACACAGGCTTTATAAATATTATTATTGACATATGGTGAACAGGCAAAATCATCTCTCACTCCCAATGTTACCAGTGGGATTAGAAAGTCAGAGATCCCCCTGGTATGCCTGCAACATCTTCTTCTTCTTTAACCCGACGATTCAAACCCAGTTAGGTATTCAGGAAGAAGATTACGAAGAACCAGACGTAATTCACTCAAGCAGTAATTGTCCCGAGTGACTTTTTAAGTAACTTGGCTCAAGAAAAATTATCCAAGTCTTTAAAAAATAGGTAACTTAAAATTGTACCCAAGAAAAGAAGAAATAATGCAATCTGATGAAAAAGGAAGGAGGGTTATACCACTATAGTCTATCAAGCTATATCAAGCCTAAAGAGGCAGACACAGTCTTGAGTTATCTCCTCCAGAGAGTCAGAGTTGCCACGGGGTAAGTATTCACAAGCATGGTCATATCAGAACACTTTCCAATAAAGGTAACCTGCCTGTCAACTCAGGCCAAGGAGATGTCCTAGAGACAATTTGTCCTCTGACCATGCTGGTCTCCGATGGTGTCCATAGGTCTCACCTCTGGAGACAATCAGAGACCCAGACACCACTGCGACCACAAGAGACCACTGCAGCCTGTTGGACTCCCCTGGAGCACCTCTCAGGCTACGGGGGGCTGGAGCTGGCATTGTTTCAGTCTGAGGATGAGAAAGCCATTGGGGGGTGGCTGTCCTCAGCTAATGAATGGGTGGGTGAAGATGGAGATAAAGGTGGGTACCAAGCGATGCTCGCCCTGGCACCACGTTGACAATGGCAACAGATCATCAAAGAAGGTAGATTCCCCACCCCTGGAAAATTTCAAGGTGGAACAGACAGCTCTTCCTTTGGAGAAGCATCAGGAATAAGTTTTGGCAAGACTGGCCTTTGAACAATTAAAAAAGCAACAATAAGAAACTAATAAAACCCAATTAAAAACCCCAATAAAACGCCAAGAAAAAACAATTCAAAAACCAAAAAATCCTCTCCTCACTTACTGGGTACTTTTGAGACTGCATGCGGACTCCTGTGTCCCAATTTGGTCTCCCCAGGGCAGGAAAGACACTGACACATGTGGTGCAGGTCCAGCCCAGGCCTTCGAGATGGTGAGAGGCTGAGGGACAAGGCACACAAGGACAGGCTGAGGGAACTGCTGCTGTGCAGCTGGGAGAAGAGAAGGCTCAGGGCTGGGGCTCACTGCTGATCTGCCAGAACACTGAAATTGCTTTCCTGCCCCAATACCACAGAGAAAATGATCCTGTTTAGCTCCTACATGCACTTCACTACTGCTAGCTTTGGTATCCAGAACATCAGAAGCCTTGCATAAAAAAATAATTAGAAAGCTGGATTTCCCCCAACCTGCATCCCTACTCTTTTTGGTAGGATACAAGCCACGGGCTCATCTCTCCTATCCGCTTCCTGGGTCTTATTGATCAAAGAAGTGTGAGAGCATTCAACCGCGGGTGTCCTTTGCCAATCTGCACGTAAACAGCATCCCATCTCTAGTTCATGAGACGTGTGAGAAAAAGGCTTCATCATAAGGGTAGGAATAAAACATGGAAGGGGAGCTTTGCTGTGACAACTTCTTCTACAGAAAAAAATAGCTCTGTGAGCTTCTCTGGCTTGAAAGTCTTTAAGCCCAGAGTCAGCAGTGGGCCATTGTATCAACTCTCTTTTTACACCTTCCTTTCTAATCAACAGCACTACTTGCCTTGACCCCACTGGGAGCCATGGAGCAGATGGGCAGGTAGCCAGCACAGGTTCCTGGAGCCCAGGGCTTGCAGCAAACCAGGGAACACACTCAACACATGGTCCTGGTGCACCTCAGGGACTTCACATCAAGTTAAAATCACTGAGGCTTTTTGGTTTGGTTTTTGGGTTATTTTGTTTTGGTTTTTCCTTTTCTTTTTATCTGTTACATCATCTCTGTCCCTCACAGAGCAAAAAAATTCAAACTATTCCATCACTTACTCATGTATTTTAATGTCATAGAATTATACAATAATTCAGGTTGGAAAAGACCCTTGGGATCATCGAGTCCAACCATCAACCCTACTCTACAAAGTTCTTCCCTACACCATATCCCCCAA
>JAOXJK010000012.1:52777722-52789827 GCA_025774025.1 Xenus cinereus | reverse complement strand
AATAGATAAGTGAGTCCACTGGGGCTTTCAGAAAACTACAGAGCAGAAGTGCATTAAGTTACATTAAGTGCTAACAATGAGATCGAAAAACAACCTTTATAACAGAAGAGTAAATATCTAATTCCAGTTGGAAATGTTCCAGTCAGCTGTAAATGATATATTAATGCTGCAGCACGGTCAGTAAAGAAACCGAGGAGGGAAAGTTCACTTCCAAGCTCATAAAGCTAAAGTATAAGGTATAAACCTTGTTGCAGAAGGTTGAGTTCAAATCTCAACTCTAGGGAAGGCCATGGGAGTTGACAGCACTCCTTATCTAGCAAGATAAAGCTCACTGATCTCAGAATTGGATGTTCCTGAAACCCTCTGAACCTTTCTCTTCTCCTGCTAGCAACAAAGAGGAAAGGTGTGGAAGGAGTTGTAGCTAGAAGAATGATATACAGATCAATCACACAGCTGCATCTGGCACAGGACCAGCTCTCAATCTCTCTTGCCTGTTGAGAACTTTGATGCACTTCCCAGAGGGATTTATTAAATGACTCTCCTTAAACCATATATTAAAGACTGATGCCTGTTGCAGATTACCTCCCATTTCCTTGTGGCACTTTTCACCAAGAAAGAGAGATGACTACATTTTCACACGTACAGTGGCTCTCAGTGCAAGAAAAGGGTGTTGGCTAGATGTAACCTTGGGTACTCTTAGGGATTAGAGTCCATCCAAAAAACCACCATCTTTTTTAGCAATACTAAAAATGCTGAATTACAATTATCTACTGGGCTCTTAAAGCCCAGTCCACCCTTGTGGTTTGTTGTCATGGTCATGTCCCACGTAAGGACTTCAAGTAAAACACAAAGGACAGTGACCTTTAAACACCTTGTGGTCAGTCACCCATACCTCAGCAAAGCTACAGGACTTCTTATCTTCTGAACAAGACTAGCATTTTGGTTAGTATTTGGTATACAGTACCAATATTTTGGTAATGGCTCTCTCCGGCGTGGGCTGATGCTGACAACCCTGCTACTTGCAGAGTGTTGATGACTCAGAGCAGAGTATGCGTCTTGTGGAAGTATAGACGAGAGAGAGGGTAATTAGTGAGTGAATATCAAAGATGCTGAAAATTCAGCTCTGCTTTCACCTGTCCCAGTAAATTGCTTGACGAGCCTTTGATTTTACAAGCTGTGTGGAGCCCACGCATTGAAGGTCAAGCTTTTCCAGACATGACTTGTGGCCCAAGTTACAGAAAGGCAATCATAAATTGCAGCTTTTTGACACTTTCAGTAGGTGTTGAAGAGGAAAAACAACAAAGAGAGGAAAAAGTTCCACCAAGAAAATATGTTTTGAAGCCCTTGAACAAACTTAGAAAATGGGCAAGAAAAGTAATACCCAAAGCATTCACTCTGTCAATTTTAAGTATTTTCCTGTGTTTTTTAGTGCAGGTTTTTTGTGTGTAATCACTTATCTCATTCAATGAAGCAAATTAATTTAACACTTGTACATATATAATAATTTACTTTTGGTTCCTTTGGCATTGAAAATAATGTCTCAACTATGGTGAAATTTAATTCACTGTAAGGCAATCTTATATTGTAGAAATAAAAGGGGGTTGTCCCCTTATATATTTTTCCTGTAGTTAATGTTGTGCTCTTGCAGCAGATAAATTCTACCAAATTATGAAATTGCAGAATAGTACATCAGAATTGTTCATTTGCACAAAATAATGGTTAACCACATAGACAATAAGTTTCACAGTAGAACTATTTAGATTTTACTGAGGGAGAAATCCCTCCTTGCTCTTGTCAAGTCAAACAGAAGTTTTGCTATTGACAGTAATGGGAGCAGCACTTTACCCTGAATAACTAGGGGCAAAAATCCTCTTAAGAGAAGCATGAAAGTATTACAGTTGGCTTAGAGGCTTGCAGCAACACCAGTTGCGCTTTGAAAATTAGTGGATTTTACGACCTTAAAAAAAAAAATAATGCCGAAGTGACCCCTGTATTGGGGAGAGATCTAAAGGTAGGCAGAAATTCACAGATGTCTTGTGATGGAGGAGAAAAACTGTCTCTGGTCTGGAAGGAGAGCAGGAGAAACAAGGGATGGGAAACTTTTTGTGCTACACAAGTCTCTAGGTCACTGGCCCTGTGGCCTCATCTGAAGTGTCATAAGCTGTTCTAATGCCACGTACCCAATGTGGTGTTAACTGCAAATAGATCCAAAGAGACTTACTTCTCAGTCCTGCGTCCTCATTATTTGCCCATTGCTCCACTGCTTGGGGGAACCTAGAGATGAAGCGAAATACCAGTTCTTCCCAAACGCTCTTTCTGTCTGTCCTTAACCTTGGAGACTTGATTTGTTTTATAAGCCAACAAGCAGATTCAGGGATAGATCTAATTCTGCTCAACATTACTGGATGGCCTGATATTTTTTGTAGCCACAGACAAGCAGAAGGCTATACTGCAGACACTGTTAGTGACTACAGGTTCTGTGTTCATTACCTGTATATGAGCTAGCCCAGACAACATTGCTGTGACAACACTGGCATCAGAAAAGCCTGAAAAACTCACTTCTAAAGTGGGTTCCACTTCAGCAGCTAGTTAACGTGAAATTCCGTTTCTAGCTCTACACTGCTGAACAGCAGATCACCAGAGCTTACTGGGTAAATTAACATATTTATTCAAGCATGTCTGTATGAATGCTATGTAGGACCACCAATGAGAGACAAGGCTAGTTGCCCTGTTTGTGGCAACAGGTCTTACATGATCACACCTGTGTCATGCAAAAAGGCAACAGGATACTGCAGCAGAAAAGTCAGTATCCAATACATAGGCATAGAGAGAGATGCTGTGCAATCAGTTAAAAAAATTGCCTAACTTCTCAGTCACTGAAAAACTGAGAAGAGATTATACACTAGGACTTGCACTGCTACCACTCCACCTGCATTTTCCGCAGAAGCTGCAGTATTTCATTGCTTTACAAAAACCAACCTCATTTTGCCAAGCTGATTCCACAGCTTTGGGTTACCCACTGCAGATGTCCTGTTGGCCATGGCAACAAAAAGGAGAGCACGTGGTTCAAAAAACGTTAGTTTTGACTCCACGTCACTTCAATCCTTGTCCTTATTACCATGACGCTGAAGGGAATGTTGATTGTGGCAATCCAGAACAGCTGAAGAGATGTGTGTGGTACACTCCTACACCCTTTTCCATGCTTAAACCATCATCTCAGTTTGCACAGCACACCAAGCAGTCAGCTAGCTGTAAGGTTTTTTTACTTGGCTTTCCTGGACTGTAGCAGGCAACAAAATGAACCATTTTTCAGCAAGGAGATGGGACTGAGAAATTTAAGATGAAGTATTATTTCAAAGACAGAAGACTTCTTCAAAATAAGTAACTTCCATTTCTACCACATCCACTACAAACCCCGAGGCCATCCAGGCAAAGATACGTTCTCAAAAATCGTTTTGGAAAAAAATACATCCTAGAGCGCACAGTGGCCAAGCGGGTGGTATTTCACCCTGAGCAAAATCAGTCAATGCCTTTGTTGTTATTGACACATTTTAACTTACTCTAGCAGGATCAGTTCTCTTTGTGACCCTTAGTCACCTACAAACATAGAAAGAGGAGAGGGATTCTGTAAGGTTTAAGTCAGCTGAGAGTAGCTGTTGCATCTTGGATTGTCTTGTTACTGCTGAGAATGTCAGGAGAAGAGGTACCATTAAGGAGACATTCCCTCATAAGCTGGCTGTGGGGTGTAGTTCTAAAGGAACAAAGACTTTAGATCCCATTTGCAGGAATGAAGTTAACAATTGTCAACCTGCAGTGGGAAAAAGGTGTGGATGGATGCCTTGATTCTGTGCATTAAAGGCATGTTTGATCATTCTTCTTGCATTCAATGGACCTTCTGCAATTCCCCCACATCTTTCAATGAGTTGTACTATCCAAACCAAAAAGGATTCACTAACTTAACTGTAGGTCTTATCGGTGTGGAGTAGAGCAGAAGGATTACTTCATGAGCTTTACATATAATGTCCCTGTGTATTGTCCCACTGTGTCACTATTTTTCACTGGTGCACGCCATGGTGTAACCACATGCAACATGTCATCTGCAAAA
Source organism: Xenus cinereus (assembly GCA_025774025.1). Taxonomy (NCBI): domain Eukaryota; kingdom Metazoa; phylum Chordata; class Aves; order Charadriiformes; family Scolopacidae; genus Xenus; species Xenus cinereus. The sequence continues at coordinate 52,785,722 of JAOXJK010000012.1, read as the reverse complement.
CTGCTGTGTAGGCAGTTGGTTACTAACTTATGTTTGTAGTCTTGATAATTCCTGCCGCAGCCAAGAACCTTGCAATTGTTCCATGGATTCAACCTTATTTTTTTCTGACTACTCATGACTAATCAGTTTTCCTCTGAAACCTCACAACTCATAAAAGGGTCATTATTCCTAAAGTGATTGTCACGTTGAAGACCTGGAGCTGAGCAATGCAAGAAATTCTCTTCTCTCACAGCAACTGATCCTTTTCCTTCTCCACCCCTCTTGATCAGTGGTTTTTTTTTTTTCTTCCCTGTGGGAGGTTTTGATTGATTCCATCATGTTACTAAGTCCTCAGTTTAGTCACCATAATCTAGAACAGAGCTGTAACCTTCATAACCTGGAAACAGCCACAGACTTGAACTCTATTCTTTCCTTTATTGACAGGATGTTCCCTTAGACCAGTAAAAGATAAATGTATGTAAACTAAACTAAATGTCAGAGGGAAGGAAAGGGCAAGTACTAAGACCCCTTTACCAAGTCAAGTATCACAGTGTTATTTTGATGCTTTATACAGACCCCCCCCAACACCTTTTTATTTGGATTACCTTTAGCACTCCAATTACAGCTGGTGGGTAGCTCAAACCGACCATATTTGAAGTCCGTCTGTACATTCTACCAAGATAAAACAGACAAGGCAACACATAAATAGAATTAAACAGAAAACCCCAAACACATAAAAACCATAAAACAACAGACCATTACAGGAGACCTTACTTAGCCCAGGAAATGCTGACTGCAATTTGGGTTTTTTTCTTCCTTCTTGTTCCTAAATTGCACAATATTCTCTATACCATTCTTATTGTATAGACTAACCTGAGATTATACACTCTCCAGTATCTCATAGCTTGGTTATCTGGCAGGACATTACAAAGAATCTGCCAATATCAGGTCTTCACCAGAGCCAAAGGCTACACTGAAAAAGACAAGATGTTCCCCATTTTCTGCTGCATATGACCATGCTGCTCTTTCAGTTCCCTTAGTCCTTGCTGGTCCACATGCAAGCTAATTCTGAATTTACTTCACAAATCATTTGTTGTCTGCAATGAATCAGCACGGCTTTTACTTTTGTCTGCATTTTTTAAAAATTGGTATTTTTTTGGGTGGCCAATTGGTATTGGCTTTTGGGTGTTTGCTGTGTGTGTTTGAGGGAGACAGAGAGACAGAGTAAGGCAATAATCAACATTTGCAACCATACTAAACAAAGCACTGAAGTATGTACTGGATTTTTAACTTGTTTTCAGACCATGCTGTGTTTAAAAGGCTTGGTGAATGCAGAAACACTAAAATGCCTTTCTGTAGGTCACCCTTATTTGCACTTTAGCAATGTGGGACTAAAAGAAGATGATGGAAAGCTCTTTTCTCCTGTCTGAAGTGATCCCACATGAAGTCTTCCTTCACTTCCCTTTTTCTTTGCCATTGCCTACACTCAGACCTGAAAAAAATCAGCCCCTTTGGGGAATTAAATTCACTCGTTCCCTAAATTACAGAATTTCTTACCCTCCTCCTCCCTCCACTCAGGAGCCTCATAGCCTTCTGTTAAGTGACAATTACGACAGTCCCTCTCCTTTAGCTCAGGAGAGCCACAGCCCTCCTCTGGTGCCATATCACATCTGAACACCTCCTCCTTTGGGCCACAGTGATTCAGATCAGTTGGAAAACAGCCTCCTGCAGCTCGTTTACTTCCTTGCTGAGCAAGTCCCTCACTGAGATTGAGGTTTAATTCACATTGTCAAACCTGGAAAAATGTGTTCCAAGGAGAAATGACAGGTTTAGTCCTATCACAGTTTCCTGCCACTTTTAAAACACGTTCAGTAACTTTAGTACACAGATTAAAAAAATGGGCTATAGACATGCTGGAGGAGGTTTCTGTGTGTCTGTGTGGCTGCTGGTTCACTGATACATCCACCCTCCTGCACAGAGGGCTGGTAGGCTCTCACTGCCACTCTGATGAACAGTGAAAGGCTCTTCCATTCCAGACTTGAGTTTTGCTGCAGAGAGCTGGGACCTGCTGTCCTTCAAGCCGCCTAAAGTCTGCTAAAAGTTTCACACGTGCCAGCCCTCCTTCTAGCTTGAAGGAAGAATGTCAGCGAAGAGTGGTTACTCGATAAGAAAAGGTAAGATTGGAAGTGAGTCCAAATTGAAATGACTAAATGTTTTAAAGGACTCAGAGAGAGAAATCCATTTTAGCAGTGGGTTCTGATGCAAATGACAACAGAGAAGACTGAGAGGGCTCAACGGGTTTTTTGAAATCCTCCCTGAGCTCCAAAGTTTTCACATCAGTTGTGGTGTATACTTCATTCCAGTAATACTATGGCACAGGATTTTCTTCTAGCAGTTAAGAAGACCTTAGCAGTTCTTAAAAAGAAATACTAGACTACAGAGGACTACAGAGGACTACAGAGGCAACAGAAGGCTTGGTCTGGGGTGAGTAAATCTTAAAAACTGTCACTCTTGACCTAGGGCAGAAGTGCATATTCTCTGTCAAAATCATTCCAACTGCGCTATTACATCTGTATTAACGTAAGAACAGATCAGTATGTGCTGTTTCAGGTTGCAATATATTACTTCATCCAGCACAGGTTTCAAGGTGCTATCCAGATCCATGGGGAAACATCTTTAGAAGCATATTCAGGTATTCTTCATTCAATACTACAGGAGCAATCTGTGGTACGTGGGCAGCTACTAGAACAAAGTAATTCCATGTCCCTTTACCTTTCCACAAATATCCCAGCTTGTACTGCATGGACAATACTCCTGAACCGGGGCTTTTCCTCCGTTCTTTTGAGCATCATCCCCATTTGCCGCGTGAAGGTAGAAGCCAACCAGTCCCGGACCTCCGAGGGCACCGAGTCAGACTGGATGTCACTGAGCTCATCTTCTGTGTCCAGTAAACGCCTGGGGGGGTGAGGGGGAAAGATGGGTAAACAGACTCCCTGAGAGAGCATTGCGACATTATTAACAAAAACAGAAACTCACATATATTCTACTTAAAGCAGTTGTTAAAAGTCTTTGGTTTGTCAGCCCCAATGGAACACAATTATACAATTCCTCAAGAGATTGTTTATTCTTCTGTTTAGCTAAATGTTAGATTGTGAAACTCGCTACCAGGCCAACAAACAAGCAGTATCAGCCTTCTGAAGTACAACTATGTAATCATCCACTGACTTCTCGTCTTCAGCTCGTCAACATTCCTGACCTTTCTGTCCTTCAGAGCTCATCAACAGCCATGTCTAACTTCCCCGTTAGTATCATACAGTCCTCTCCTTTATCATTCTGGTCACCTGAGGTGACTCTACAAGTGCATTTAGCACTGAGGAATGACATATAACAGAGCAGGAAACTCCTCTGCAACATCTTACCAATCTACCTCTATCATGACCGGAACAAAATTTTTTTAATTTCAAAGACTTGATACAAGTGAAAATATTTCACACTATTCAAAAAGAACAGAGGAGTAGGAATTTAGAAACTTTCAGAAAAAGTGGGACACAATCATTATGAAAACATTTCTCCAAAAGAATATATATTCAATTTATGATTGCTTTTGATCTCTTCCCCTGCCCCAGGAAACGTAAGCAGCTTTCTGACTGAGGACTGAAGGTCTGCTCTACACAGACTATGATACTTTAATGATTAAAAACATATTGTCTGTGAGTAATAAATCTTGTCTAAAACAAATTTCCAAACTGACATATAAATTACAATTTTATGTCATTGGTACTAGATATAAGAAGACTGCTGATGTCTGGAGTTAACTCACCTGGTTTCATCAATGTATACTGACTCAAGAACAGTGGCAGCATATTCCAAATTCTTCTTTAGGTCTACAACTGAAGCTTCCCCCCTCTCTAACTGCTTTACCAAAGACCGTAACCTAGAAAAAAAGGAAAACAGAAATCTGATTAGTACAAAGAGAAATAGGTTAGAGAGTAAGCATCAGTTCAAAACTGGATCCAGCATGAGACCTAGCGTACACGATTGGCAGGTGAAAACTTTTGCAAGTCTACAAGGTTCTTTAAGTTGAATATGAGAAATCAACAAAAATCACTTTCCAATGTCAGGTCACAATGATGCCAGGTAAACACCACATTATACTTAGGCTCAAATAAGTCAGCGAGTTATGACTGTCCCCCACTTGTACTAAAATGTCAAAAATAGAAATCATTTGGAATTTAACACAGGAGCTAAGAGAGGGCAATTTCATTCCAGCCATAAGAAAGGCAGTAACTTCTTGAGTGGCATCTGTTGGCAAATGTCAGTCATTTATACACTTATTCAAAATTATATCAGAGTATATTTTGAAATACTACTGCAGAAATACTATACAAGGTTAGGAAATGCTGTGATTTTCGTTAGATGAAGAGGTCACCCTTAGACTTTCACACCTATATTAAACAGAACTCATGGAAGTTTCTTTATCAGGTTATGATTATTATTGGAGAGATAACAGATTTTCTGAGAACAAAAATTTGTGCAGAAAATGCCTCCTGTGTCAAAATCATTTGTGCAATTTTCTTTTGTCTTTTCCTCCCCTTCACTCTACTTTCCATGGCAAGTTAGAAAAACAAAACAGGAAAGAAAGAGGAGAAGAAAATGTAAAAGTAGAGAGTAAAATGTAAACATTTTAAACAATCCAAGAATATAACTGCTTACAATTAGAAGAAGTAAATTATAATTCCTTTAAAAGGACAATGGAATAGAGTTGACACGTTAAAACATTTTTGCAAATGTCTTCATCCTTGTTAAACAGCAGTTAAATAAACATTCAAATATACATTTAACAGTGTAGCAGAAATCACAAGTTCTTAACTTGTCCTATTCAAGATGCAAAAATATAGGTGTCGTCATGTCATCTAAACTTTGTCTCCTGTTTAGGAGACTACTCAGCTTTTTCTATAGGTCATGGAGAAAAATAACCTTTTCCACAATATAATTTATAGCTAGAGCCCAATACAGGTGCCTGCTCTCACTTTATTAATTGTATTGGGAGCCCAACCTCCTACAGCAGACAGGGACATGAAGTTCTTAAAATGAGGTGAGTACTGGTATTCCCTTGCTGTCTCAATGCCCCTGTAGCATTAGTTCTCTCGGGAGAAATCAAGACTCCACGGGGCTGTGTTTCATGGCAGAGCTGAGGAGCAGTCAGTCTGCCTGTGTGCACTGCCCCAACAGCTCTTTCCATCTGGGTTTCCTCCTCCACCTTTTCCCCACATAAATAGTGAGGCTGTGGAGAACAAAAATCATAAAAAACATTGATTTTTCCTCTGGCTAGGTCACATAAATGCCATTCTTACTCATCGTGGTACTGCTGACACACAGCTACACATTTAGCTCTACGAAGAATCTTGAGGAAGAGGTGGAACCTCTCCAGGAGGATCAACTCATCTGCTTGTCGGCAGTTTAAAAACAAAAGTATTGCACTCCCAGATGTGAGCAGCAACACACTGCATTTGATGAGCAGAGCTAGGAAAGGTGCTCTCCCACCTTTCAGGTTGATTCCAGCCTCGGGAAGCACACGTGGAATATTAATTCACTCCCTAGAGCCAAGCCATTGATCCCTCCTACTCATTCCCAGATTTTCTTGCCAACGCAGGAGGGGAGAAAGAGAAAAAAATAAACCAACTTTCACATCCAAACTGCAAGCACCGGTTCATACGCCTCATCCTTTCTTCATTCCATTATGGGGAGTCCAGAGATGGGACACCTTAACTAGTTACCAAAAACATTGTTTGTGCACAAGCCACATGAGCTTATATTGAAAGAGGAACATTATCTTTGGCTCTTCCTGACTTTTATTTCATTGATTTAAACACCCGGCTGCTCTATTCCACAAGTCATTCAAAATTCATGTTCAATAATAGCACAGTGAGTAACGGTTGCCTCATGGCACCAACATTCATCATCGAAGAGACTATGCAGAGCACTACGTGCATCAATCATTTGGAAAAACAGAAGAACAGTTGTTATAATAAAACCTTGTCACACGACCAGCCGCTCTCGTGTGAAAAAAAAAATTACATAGTCTTTGTCTTACCATCCATTATCTATAACTATTTCTGATTCATTGAGTCACAGCAGCTGCTGCCAGTTACCTTTACTAAATAAGCCCGATGATAGTTTGTCTTTATTGCATTCCATGTATTTCTATGCTTTTTTAAATTGTCCTAAATGCAATCATAAAGTTAAGGCCAGGCTGTTCCACTGAAGGGCACCTGGACAAATTTATTAGCTGAAAAATTCTGTTTCAGGGTGGATGAAATAACTTCAGAATGCAACCAAATTCACAAAACCATTTTGACTGAAATAAAATAATTGCCACAAACTTTTAACGTGCAATGTTCCACAAGCAATGGAAGCTGAGGGCAAGATGCTGACTTCCTCTCTTTACCCCATAGACTAGTCATTGCAGCAAGTGTGCAGGGTTCACTCACACATACCGAAAATACTGACTCTGTCAGGCTACTGACTAAAAGAAACCTACTGATACAATTATCAGACCCAATTTAAGGAACCCAGTTCATCATTTACTTAGCTTTTATTATATCTGTCTGTTTTGTATGAATAAATGCTATTTGCAACCAAAGCATGTTCTGTTTGGTTCTGGTTTAAAAAGTTCATTATAGACTGATCAAGACCTAAATTTTGATTATTTCTTTGTTTTTCCTCCTTTTCCTTTCAAGCTCAGAACTAAAAATTTGCACAGATCTACCAGATGTAGTTCCACTGAAGCCCACGGAGCTAGTTGTAGGGGAAGCAGCCGATTCCTGTGCATTAAGGAGCTCCCAGGCCAGAAGCGAGGTGTTACCCATTTCTAATATTAAGGTGTCTTAGGACCATGGCTTACACCACAAGCAAGCCGGGCTGTAGCTCAGCCAAAAATTCCTCAGATTACAGTCATCAGCACAGCAGTTACAAAGAACTGGTTGGTCACACAATATTAGTTCTAAATCTAGTTGTTTAATTATATTAAGATACATCTAATGCCTTTCTTAATGAGATTTCCAAGGAAACTATTCCTCCCATCTGCAGATTCTCTGTGAGTACGTGCCAAATATTATATTAAAAGTTTGAAAACCTTTGTTCTACAAAGTTATTACATGTTTTAGTCCTTGGAATAATCCCTTAACCGCCCAAAGGGAAAGCCTAGTATAAAGAAATGCTATGCATTTTAACTTTCTCTGACCTCACAGGGAGGTCTAAAATCTTGGAAAAGGGGCTAGACCACTTCCAGAATACAGCCTCCCACACTGCCCTGCCAAGGAAAATATCTGTATCCACTGTAAAAACCTCTGAGAGTGTCTGCAAATAATCCCACTGCACTCAGCAGAGAAATACATTTGTTTGAAGTAAAACAGAACCAATTTTTCTGTTCTGTAATTTTACAGAAAATCTCACCCAGGCCTCTTCTAACTCTCTGGAATTAACAGCATATTGTGGAGAAAACTGCTCGTTCTCAGAGTGAGAAGACTAATGTTTGTACTTCATGCCAAGGAACGGTGTGCAGAGAGGCCCTTGCTTATAGTTATTGCTGTAACAGCCAAGGGCAGACAATTCCCTTATTTGCCCCGTTGGAGGGTCGGAAACAGAAAAAGCATAGAAGGGTGACATCTGTGGGGAGAAGGGGGCAGGAGAGGTGACCCCAAACCTGACCAACTGGGGTATTCTATCCCATCTGGCCCAAGCTCAGTATAAAAGCTGAGGGATCAAAGGGTCAGCCCTTTTTCTTCAATGGCCGATGTCCAAAGAGGCATCTCAAAGTCTCTGTCTGTTCATCTGCCTTTGATCCCGATCCATGTGTTCCTGACTCCAGAGCTGGAACCCAGTTCCCATCCATCACTGTGTCCAGTCTGGGACTGCCCCAGTGCCTGCCGGTGACGTGACTGTCATCCTGGGAGCTTGATATGGTTTTGTATATATTGTATCTATTTTCATTATTTTCTTCTTCTTTTTTTTTTTTTTAA
>JAOXJK010000012.1:52715165-52728391 GCA_025774025.1 Xenus cinereus | reverse complement strand
ACAAGAATTTTATTTTTTTTTTTTTTTTTTTTGTCAGGACAAATTGCCCCGCTCTGTATAAACACACCAAAGAATGAGATTTAGAGGTTTACTTTCCTTAGCGTTTCACTTGTGGTCTCACAACATGTGAAGAGAAGATTTACTTGTATAACTGCTCTACGTGCACAGATGGTGCTTTCTGAACTGATTCAAATATTGATTACCCAATATATTTGAAAATAAGGACCACTCAGCTGATGAAAAAATAGGCATGTGTGTGACCAAAACATGTTGAAAAAACTAAAAAACAGAAAATAAAATGTCTAATATATTTAATTGTCTTTTGACTCCTGAAATCCCCAGATAATCAAGTCTTCTATATCTATGAGGACTGAAATTCTCAAATTTTTGTTTCTGTCTTAAATATAGAAAAAGAAACCGATGAAAAAAAAATTGTGAAAACTGGCAACAGCATATCTCCTTTGGAGAGTAAAAGTCACTTTGCAAAAAGAGTGCAAGTACAGGCGTTGCAGAAAATAAAGTTAAAAATATTCCTTGGGGAAAGCTAAATAGCAAAAGAATCTCTTTTTGGCAAGTAAAGCGCGAATGGGTCCACAGATGAGATCAAAGCAATGCACTGAAGAGATCACATGAAGTTCCACTTGCATCTTATAGGCTGGGGAGTGATCAGAGGGTTTATGATTCCCTTTCACGCTTCGGAATAAAGGAAAGAGAAGTGTTCTTCATGAAATTAAAGGTCTAGAGAAGAATTCAAGTATAACATTAATCATAACTAAACAACATGCAAGGTGAAATTCAGCTATTCTTACTCATGATAATTGCCAATTAAAAATACCAACTCAGAAAAATAATGTTCATTTACTCCTGGCAAACAAAGAGTGACAGTGTCTGACACCTGTACTGCAGTATGTGCAGACACTATCTGTCACCAGGATACATCCATCTAGAATGACTATATCTTGAATAACAAAGCTCTGCAAAGCCTGTGCTCATCCCTCCAGTCACTAGTCCTTCCTTCATATTTCCCCCACATCCATGTCCTATATCCCAGCTCTTGGATACAGCCAGCATCCCTCAGGGAAATCCCAAAGCAGAACAACTTTGTCCAGTGAACACTGGTCATCTCCTCCTTCTAGCCCGCCATCTTATACAGTACATAACTCCATTTCTCCAGTGTCCTCTAGTCCCACCATACAGGGTCCCACCTTATCAGCAAATTATTATGGATCACAATGTAGTAATGCAGTCTCATGCTTCCTGACTAACCGACCACCTTCAGCCATGGGGAAGGCAGCTTCTCCCTACTCATCATCCATTTGCTGCTCAGATAATAAATTCCTGTATTCCGGTATCCCAGTTTCTCTTAAGCATCCCATAACCAAGTGTGCCAAGTACCATCTATTTAGCCCAAAGATTTAAATTCCCTACATTCCTTATGTTACACCATGCATTTCAGGTTTCCAATCTTCACATCCCAACTCCACAGTCACTTTGTCACTGACTTACCTACTCACTCAGCACTGTTTCATCTGTGACAGTCACCACTAGAATTATGTAAAATTTTCAGATAGATTGTTTTTCCAAAATGGCCACTCAAACCAAAATTATTTATTGAAAAATGGGACAGGTAAGAAATGTGCAATCATAGAGCTGACTCCTCTGCTACCGTAGGCAACTTCAGCTTATAAGTTGCAGAGAAATTTATCAAGTTCACCTTAAAATTTATCTTATTTTTCATTTCAGCTCTATTGCTACAATCGGAAAAGCTACTTCTGACGTGCAGTCTTTTGGAAGTAACAAACCATTCTCTAAATTCCAGCCTAAATCAGCTCATGGTTTCCTTATTCTTATTTGTACTTATGTCAGCTCTCATTTAGCTTAAATATTTTACTCTCTCCTGTTTTTACATCCCTGATAGCCTTCAGTTGCACCTTGTCTCAATCTTCATTCCTTACACTTAAACTCTTCTCCTCTCACATGACAGATGCTCCACCCTCTGTTGTCCAATGATTTTTTTCTTCACCAGCTTGAGCTCATTCTTCTTGTTCTTCCATACATTTGTGTCAAATTATAGTGGCAGTCAAAAAAATGGGGAGGGGAAAATTTCCTTTCAAATTTCTCAGAGTGAAATCATTAACCGTAATAAAACGTTTCTTGAGGAAGAAAAACAAACAAACCTTTTCCTTTCAGCTGAACACATTTTCCCTTCCTCCTCTTTCCTTTCATCCATCCATTGAATCATAAAAGTCAATTTGTCTCAGAGGTTTAATAACCACCCAAGAAACTGCAAAAAACCTGGCAACTCCAACAGAAATGACTATTCAACAAAAAAAACCTTGCCTTACAATAAAAAAAAAAACAACTGATGAGAACACCAGGAGGGGTGCTGCACTCTCCTGTGAATAGTAAAGGTTTTTAAGAGGATCTGCATTCTTCCATTTCAGTGTAAGAACAAAGCTGCCTGCCCTCAGACTCAGAGCAATCCTGTGGCCTCCAGATAGAGAGATTACACAGGGATTACTGAACGAAGTATTCCAATTTTGAAAAACTAGGTTTTAATGTTCCCTAGTCAAAGTATTTTTGAAAGGAAACAAAATACCTCAAGTGACTGTTATTTATTTCACCAGCCACTGTGAAATCACAATCTGTAACCTCAGAGAGATGGTAGCACATGTGCAAGAACCTGCTTGGTTCCATTGCATTACCAGCAACATGAAACAGAAAGGGAGCATGCTATCAAGCGAGGCCAATTTCACAAGAAGGGGCATTAGAAAAAGACCTAAAGACAGCACACAATTTGCTCTCATCCATAGTATTTTTAATATGATGCAGCAAGGGACACACTCTTTTGTTGATACGTAGGCTTAACTCCATTGTACTCATCATAGGATTATGCAAACACAGCTATGGTCAAAGAACACACAGTTATCTGTTAAGCATGTCAGAGAATTTGTAATCTGGCTGTACAGATAGATGCTTAAGCAGGAAACACAGTAAAAACTGTGAGTTTTTTCATGGAAACAGAAATCTTGTCTAGCTGAAATCACAGCATCGATTCAAATGGTATTTAACTGGAAACTGACTAGTGTTGACATGTTCTTCTGTTGACAATCTCTCAAATGACTCATTAATTACTGACTGTGATGCCTCAGAGATTGTGTTTACTGAAATAGCGCTATTTCATTGTCTTCTGAAGTTTTAAATTGCAAGATGATAGCTGCTATAGCAAAGAATTTGGTTTTTATAGTATAATGCTCTTTTTCAAAAACATTAAGATTAAACTTCTCCCTAGAGGTGGAAAAGTATGCTTGAAGCATCCACTTTGGAGGGTAAAAGCCTGTACGATATACCCAAGGGTGCTCACACCATAAATGGGTAAGACAGACATGATTTCGAAATAATCTCTGCCCACACAGACTCCAGCAGGTGTAATCATTTGTTTACCTCCCATCGGTGAAAATGTTGTGGCCGTAATAAACAATGTCAAACACATTTTCCTTCTTGTTAGTCATTACTATTTTATTCCCAACAAGAGGAGATGACAGTATACAAAACCACTTTGTCTCCACTTCATCCCCCCACTGGGGAATTATGAAATCATCATTAGGTTGTAAAAATATTTTTACAGCAGTGAAGTAGCACCAATGTATGTGAGAGTGCTTCCCACTTAACCACTTTCTAAATCGGTTATATCAGTGCAGGCACAGAACAGAAAGAAATCACTGAGCTGAAAACAGTCAGCCACTGGCAAAAGCAATCATATCATTTCTCAAGTATCACATCAGATTCCAGATCATCTTTCTCAAACATGTCAAGCCCATCTGAAAACTACTTGTGTGTCTGGCCCTCCATTACCTGCTGAGAAATCAACTCCTGAACTTCCTTGCTGTGATGGTTAACACCGTCCCTTCTCCGGTCAGGGCTTACTCCCGGCCAGGTAAAACCCTTTATTTCATCAACATTGTTCATGATCTCAAATGGCTCTTCTCCTTCTCTTGCATTTACTTCTCTGATGTGTTTCCTGGCAGCAATCACATTCACTCCAAGATTTCATTTTGGGATAGTGAGCCCAAATCTTCTAGTCCCCACCTCTACCTGTTCTTTTCTGCCTTTGCTCAAAATGTCTTGAATATGAATAGTGTAGGACTCTACATGGGGACTTGAGTAATGGCTTCTTCAAAATCTTGCCTCTAAAATGTCCTGCTGACACTTCCTAGGGTGGCAATTGCCCTTTTTCACTACTAGTCATTTCATGTGAACGAACAATAGGCCTAAGACTTTCTCTTCTTCTGTCATTGTCACATTATAAAAATTATTAAATATTTTCTTGTTATTAAAAATACAGATATCCAACTTTGCACTTAAATTGCTAAATTTCATCCCATTGTAGATAATCCATCCATCAGTCATTAAGTGTTTTTCCTATATTGTCCTACGTGCCTCTGCATTGATAGAACTTTCTGAATGTTTGTAATTACTATTTTTTTTTGTTCTTCCATTCTGTCTGCCAAATTCACTAATCGTATCAGCCCCAAGAATGTGAGGAACTCCTGTAAAAAAACGCTGTAACTCAACTTTCCTCGCATCCTGTTGTTGCCTCTCCATCAGCCACCTGCCTTTTCTAATTTTTGTCCCCATCTCCTCCAGGTTAAAAAATCTCACATAACACCGTAATTTCACGAAGTCTAAGTAGATTAAAACTCCCATTCCTCATTTTTCTAAAATATTACTTATGTAGCCAAGAAAATTGTCATGTAGTCTGATCAAGTTCACCACTAACAAATACATACTGAATTCCATCCCTTTCTGCCATGCCCTTCTGCGTCTTCAATATTCTTTCTTTCAAAAGTCATTCCGAAACCTGTAAATTTCCAAAACTAATTAAGTATTTATTTCTGCAGGGTTTTTCAAATACAGATATACTGTACACTCCAAATGACCCAATCGCAGAATTCTGCCCCAATACAGCAACCCAATCATAAATCTGTCACTGAATTTGGAATTTCAGCTTTCTGAGAACAGAGTCAGAATTTCACTTCTCCGAGTATTCTGAGATGGAAAATACCCAGCCTCTGCTGCAGACTAAATTCATTTTGGTATCTCTCTGGTAGCAATAATTTCCCATTTCAAACGTTCTTTCCTTGTTCTGCCTTTTCACTCTGTTCTCCAACCTATGAACCAACAGCCTATGTTCAACCTACACGGCCAGTTCCTGAAGTTCATGAACCTCTCCTGGCCCAGGAGGGCTTCTCCTGGAACAGGAGAAACTGGGGGCCAGGTGACAATAAAAATCTCTTCCAGCTGTTCTCCCTCTCAGTCTTCAAAGGGCAAGGGAAAGCCAACACTGTGCATGGGCTAGGTCAGTAAATCTTGCGCAATGGTATAATACTGTACAAATACCCTTACCCCGATAGAATGATAACTCTGCATTACAAATCGATGGAGTTCATCCTGCTTTGAATTAACAGAATCAGGCTAAAACTTTGGAATCAAATCTATGATAAGCCAGACCAGGAAAAACAAGTGCAACTGAAAAACTATTTCCTGTGGCTTTAACATTTGCCAAAAGTGCCAAAAGCTTATAAGAAAAGGGGCACAGATGCTACAGTTGGTAGATGTGAACACACAGCGCCAGTGCTGGAGGGATCAGAAGAGAAGGGTGATGCTCCTTCTCCCTCACTGAACTTGGGATTCACGACAAGCAAATGCTAGGTCTTGCAGGTGAGCAAAACCATGGGCACGTTTGTGTCTTTGCAGCATTGAGGGTCATCATTTATAGAGCTGATGGTGAGGGGACAGGAAAAGCAGGGCCTAAGCACGGGGATGCAGCTACAGTCCCATACAGAGAGTCTTGAATGTTGGGTTCAGCCTTCAGCAAAGCGTTTCTAAATCACGTATTTTATTAATTTGCTTTTCTTTGAGTGTTCCTGGGACTGAGGTAGAAACACTGTCATTCAAAAGCCCTTTGAATACGTGGAGCGTCTCCAAGACTAAGCTTTCTTTATATATAATACAAACAAAAGCTGGTTTTAATTGCAGCAGAGACAAAGGTTCCTCCTTTCTTCATCTGATCAGTCGTCATTTCAACTCTGCCATATACTGGAAATGCAATTAAAATATTTTTCCACATGCACCCACTCTCTGGCAGGAGTGACAAATCAACATACAAAATTATGCCGTTGTGAGTAACGACAGGATAACGAGTGATTGATATTAGTGCCTGGGACTTCAAGGTAACCGTAATGCGTATTCTAACGCTGTGTATTTCAGCATAACAAGCCCTTTCAAGATTATTAATGACTACAGGATTTTTTTAATGATGGCTGCTAAATAATGGATGGCATAAAGGGCTGAATAATATTTTCTGTTACAGCAAACAAATGTATTGATGGCTTCACTGCCATTGCAATGGAAATACAGAGAGAAAACAAATACATTTAAATATTCACCCCATTAATTATACAAATTGATACTTTCACAAAATAGTCTTGTCGAGTTAACAGCACAACCGACTGCCAGGATTCATTTCAGAAAATAATGTCTTTATGCTACGTCTTTGATGTCTAAAATAATAGAATAATGTTCCTAAGGAAAATGTATGCTCCTTTCGGGCAAATGCATGTACCCTGAGGGACTCTCACAATTCAGAAAGGGCTGACAGAGAATATACCTGGGATATTAGACAAACACATGACTAAGCCATCTATCTGATCAGGAGAATGATTTTAGGTTTTGTTGTTGTTGTTGTTATTTTTTACTTTTGGGTGAGTAATTTAAATGTAGAAACACTTCAAGGAAGTACAAAGAATTTAACAAACTCTGAGGTAACTCCAGTTTCCAGCAACACTCCTAATAAAATTCTGCAATGACAGAAGCTCTTGGTATAATTTACTCTCTGTGTACATCCCCACGTTCAGTTGTTTTGGACAGAACTCACAGGCAGAAAGCACTTTTTCTTGTCAAATGGAGCTCTACTCAAAACTAGCCATCTACTTTTAAGCTTGATGGGTGCTACATTGGAATGGGATAAATACGGGGAAAGGGAAAAAAGCACTGTTGAGCTCAGGAGAGCAGTCATTCAACACCGGTGTTACGGAAGCGAGACCCAAAACCAGCCCAAACCTGGAGAAGTCAGTAGAGTACAGACCTCGACAGCCCTGGAGGAACTACATGTTATGGTATAAATGCTCAAAGGACTTGGAAAAATGGGCCACTTACTTGTCCATAAACACCTGGAGAAAGGACAGGAAAGGTCTCTGCAAACCATGACTGCCTCATGCAGACCTTCTCAGCTCCATTCCTGTTCCTATATGTTCCTTTTTTGCCTGCTGTTTTGGCTTATTCTCTCTCCTGTTTGCCTCTAGCCTAGTATTCTTTCCTTCAGTGAACTTAAAAAAGAGGCAAGATGGAATTAGACCAATACCTAATTTGATTTTAAGAAGTCAGTTCAGTTACTCTATAAAATGGACAACACTACTGATCTAGACACCAAGCTTCACGTTGTACAAAATATGGAACATTTTAAATACAGTTAAGGGGTATAATGGATTAACCGTCAAATTACAAATGGCAGACGTATCATAAAAAAAATTGTATGTAGACTTCCTTCTCTTTTTATATCAATATATTCTTGAAGCTAAGAAGAATAATAAGATAATCAGAAGAGATGCAAATCCATTCACACATTTTTAGAATTATTTGGTAAACTATAGTTCAAAAGTAGTGGGTTTGTCAGTTCATTTGTATATAATGGACAAGCTGAAATAAAATGGCCTTAAATGTATCTCAGCCTTATCTATGTTCCTTTTTTAGTGCGGTATTTGAGGGAGAGGACTTCAACAGAAGTGTCATGATTCCGCTTCTGATCTTCCCCAAAGAAGAGATTCCATAAACATTTCGTTAGACAGTACAATAATTTAACATTACAAATGACAGTCACAGAGGGAATAGCAAAGCTGAGATACCTCCTTACGGAGACATGCAAAGTGAACAGATATTTTGTGGCAGGAACTCAGCATACTCTGCCAGAAATACACACAATGGTGTTTTTTGCTTTTACATTTACATCAGATCTGTACCAAATTAAACAATGGATTAACTGGGGTTAATCCATCTTCTCCTCCACTCTTAGCCTTCAGATGTCTTTTACTCGAGAAGATATTGGAAAGACTTGGAATGGGACATGCAGATCTGGATGAGGGGATTGAGTGTGTCCTCACTAAGTTTGCAGATGACACCAAGTTGGGTGGGAGTGTTGACAGGCTTTGCAGAGGGATCTGGACAGGCGGGATGGATGGGCCAAGGCCAATGGGATGAAGTTCACCAAAGCCAAGGGCCAGGTCCTGCCCTTCGGTCCCACCAACCCCCTGCAGCGCTACACACTGAGGGCAGAGTAGCTGGAGCTGCCTGGCAGAAAAGGACCTGGGGGTGTTGGTCGACTGTGGGCTGAACATGAGCCAGCAGCGTGCCCAGGTGGCCAAGAAGGCCACCAGCATCCTGGCCTGTGTGAGGAACAGTGTGGGGAGTAGGACTCGGGAAGTGATGGTTCCCCTGGACTGGGCACTGGTGAGGCCCCACCTTGAGGGCTGTGGCCAGTTTTGGGCCCCTTCCCACAAAAAAAGACCTTGAGGGGCTGGAGCGGGTCAAGAGAAGGGCAAGGGACCTGGTGAGGGGTCTGGAGAACAAGTCTTGTGAGGAGAGGCTGAGGGAGCTGGAGGTGTTCAGCCTGGAGCAAAGGAGGCTGAGGGGAGACCTTCTCGCTCTCTCCAACTCCAGGGGGGGTCGGTCTCTTCTCCCAAGTCCCAGGCCATGGGACAAGAGGAAATGGCCTCAAGTTGTGCCAGGGGAGGTTCAGATTGGAGATTGGGAAAAATGTTTCCCTGGAAAGGGTTCTTAAGCCTTGGACTGGGCTGCCCAGGGCAGCATCCCTGGAGGTGTTTAAAAGATGGGCTGACTTGGTGCTTAGAGACACGGTTTAGTGATGTTTTTTATCAGTTAGGCTGACAGTTGGACTAGATGATCTGAAAGGTCCCCTCCAACTTAGACGATTCTATGATTCTATATTTGCATGCCTAAAATCTCACCAGCTAAGTCTTTACACCAGCTTATTCTGGCTATAGGAAGACAGACAGTAGAAGGCCAAAGCAACACAGTTTGATTTTACAGAACATCTTTCAAGGTATACATGGAATGGTTTTGATAAGGAAGACACCAATAGGGAACAAATAAGAAAAATCTATGATGTCATTTCAGAGAGTCTCTTTCCTGATCATAAGCTCTAATTACAGATTGTCCTCACAGAGCACTGTATAATTTACTCAGCCAAATTAAAAAGAGGGAGCACATCATGGAAAATTGAAAAGCAAAGTAATTAAATTAGAAAACGGAATATGTAAGTAATAAATGCCCAGAAACTATTAGAGAGCTAACACAAGATGAGAAAGAAAGAAATTTTTCTATTTAGTTCCAAACAATAAGATTTATGACTAAAGTGATGGAAGCAGTTAGATTGTGGCTTGGTTAATAACAAAGAAAGAGGTTGCTAAATCGATACCCGACTAACAGCTGAAATGACAGGTTGCCATAACATTAGAAAGATCTATAAATTTGCTTTTGCAGTTAAACATATTAAAATGGGTCTAGTTCGAAAGACTGCCTAGTAACATAAATAGAAGGGAGCTAAATGAAAGAAAAGAAAATATTAAAAGGAGAAAAACACTTTGGAGAATTGCACGCCTCAGTAGGGAAAAATATTAGGGACATGATAGCAAACCCAGGTGCAGCACATGTAATGACTCCAGAGGGAATTCTCTCTCAACAGCTGGCAGAAACAGGTCTTGGTTTGCCAGGAGGAGCGGGTGCTTCACTGGAGAATGCATTCCTTATCCACCTCCAGGTGAAACGGGTCCAAGAATCTCAGCCCAGGCCCCAGAGGACAGAAGCTCTCCTTACAAAACATCACCAAATAAAAAGTTAGGTGCAGTGAAGCACAGGCTGGTCCAAATAAAAAGTTAGGTGCAGTGAAGCACAGGCTGGTCCAAATAAAAAGTTAGGTGCAGTGAAGCACGGGATGGAGCTGAAGGCCCTCCCCACTCGAGGGACGACTGCCCACCCCAGGACAGCCTGTGCCCAGGGCAGGTGCAGCGTGCGGAGCCGTGCATCACAGCCACACCACTCTCCTCAGCACGTGGGTGAGAAAGAGGAGACTTGCCACATCTATCAGGCTCTTCATCTTCACGGCTACAAAAAATAAAAGGATGGACCAAGAGTAGCTCCTTGTAAGGAGACGCTGTGAAGAAAGCAACTGAGTAGGTGAAACGGGTGAGGAGAAGGCTTTATAAGAAATGTGTGGGTTAATTACTAGAAGAGCAGGGAAGCCCCTTTGAACAGAGAATTAATTCAATTAAAAATTGCTGCTCCAGAGCAAGAAAACTGATGTGACATTCCAGCCAATTTGAAACATGCAAAAATACAAGCAAAAATTTCTGAAAAGTCAAAACCCATCTTATTTCTAAAGCAAAACACTTCCATGTCCATTAAAAAAAAAAAATCCCACTGTATTTTTGGGAGAGTAAAACAGGTCCAGAAGTAAAATGTTTGTTTTCAAGTTAAGCAAAATGTTTCATTTGGCTCCACAAATCATTTTCCCCAAAAGTACTTCTCTTCAGCAACAGAATTAAAAAAGCAAAACAAAAATAACCTAATTATTCACACAACTTTAACCAGAAAGAAAGGATTGCAAATGTGTCAGTAGCAGAAGATGAGAGAGCTGAATTCAAAGCAATAAGGAGGGGCGGGGATGAGGAATTAATGTGAAGAAGAGCGAGCGTTGCCATAATTCACATAATCTCATTAGAAAGTCATATTCCTTTACCAATATTCTGTTTACTTCTGCTTTGTACCTGTTGTCAGGTTAGACTCTGTGACATTCAGTAGTCTCCCCTGTATGTGTAGCACATAATGACCAAATGATTTACTAAAGACACGAAAGCCTGTCATTCAGACTTAAATATTCTTATTTACGCTAAGTTATTCAAAAGATTATGCTCAGAGGGGAAATAATAATCATAGTGCCTAGGTGATGGAAGAAGAGATTTGAAAACAGGTCTGCAGCACGTAGGAACGCATGCTGGCTTTTCACGGACAGGACAAATGAGAAATGGTTTATATAATTTACATTCCTGTTAGATTTAAAATCGCCCTCACAGCTTGACAAGACCAGCCTTCAAAAGCTTCTCAATGTGTAACGGTGAAAGAAATACTGGTTTGACATCTCTGTTAAAGCAGAGGAGTATTTCTGCAATGAGCCTGAGTCCAATCCTTACAACAAGTGAACAAGAACTAATGAGCGGTACTTTCCTAGTCAGGTGCGATTACAGGAGCAGAAATATTTAAATAATAACTATTCCCTAGAAATACATAATTGGAGATAATGAACAATGTAAAGGGGTCGGTGGGGGGGAAATAACACCTTTCATTGTTAGAGCTGCATCTAACCTCTCAAGAAACACTATGGGAGCACACACATAAGCTTCAGCCTCCAGGAAAACCTTATTTTTACTTGCAGTTGTTAAGAGTAGTAGTAGCTCTACAGCCCAAAGCTGTCTCAGTTTCATTTACTGGCAGCACTGAGGTTACTTGCATGAGTAAGCCTCTGAAAAAATCTCTGTAAAGCAACTCCAAAAATACCACCACTTTCCGAAAAGGTTACTTTCAAACATGGCAGAGAGGACACTTGTATTGGCCCCACTAAAAGGTTGTTTTGTCCGACACCTATTGTTGAAAGAGATGGTCAGAAAAGGTCAGTAGTTACTTGGTGTTAGAAATGCTCACGGAAACACTCAACTTGAGGTACTGCGTCTTCAAAACCCCAGAGATTTTCCCTTGTGCACCTTCCTCATGCACAAAGAGATGGACGTGCTCAGGGCGCACGTTTCCAAGAACTGAAACGCCTGACTAGAAAACACGATAATGAGCAACAGATGCAGAAGCGTAACAGGAAATTAAGATGTTCTTTGGGAACGTGGGAATAAATGGGGCTTTACGCAATAAATAATCATAATACAACTGCTCATTTATACACAACAGCCTTCAATTATCAAACATTTAACTAAGAAGCCAACAGCTCAGAGAAAAGCAAAAATCAACGTGGCCTGACAAAGAGGGGATCCACTGGAGGAACAAGGAGCCCACGCCTTCTCTTGCTGCAACTGAGCCAGTCTGATAACAGAGCTGCAGTAATTGTCCGTCATGAAGGCTGGGGTGGACTCACAAAGGCTAGCTTTGGCATAATGAGCATAATCATCCATAATGAGCGGGAAGGAGAAGGTTCCTCCAGAGGGCAAATCGAAGCAGGAGGAGAAACTTAATGTAGCTCTTCAAAGCATCCTCTGTAAGAGCTCTTCTCTCTCCCACACCGATTTTAGACGGAGACAAGGAAGACTTGCCCGTCCTTCATAATTCAACAAACAGTTCATAATAGCTTCAGATTTTTATTTCATCTCAGGCTAAACTTTGCTGCAACTTTTAAGCGAATGATAGAAAAAGTTCCTCAATAACCACACTCTGAACATGGAGACAAGCAAAGATCAAAACATCTTCAGCAACTTTTTCTGTTGGAAACCCTTTTCAGCACAAAACTCTGTGATCATAAGGCTGAGTCTATCGGGTTCCCTCAGGTGAGACTTAGGGTCCACCAATGGATATTGTATTTCACAGACTGCATCCCACACCACTGGTTCCATTTTTCTGCACCTCAGAGTCCTTCAGCTACAGCTTTCACCTGACTTGGAGTCCTCTCCTGTAAGATTGACAGCAGCCAGAAATCCCAGACTTCCCCTAGATCCCCTCCCTCCCCATAGAAATAACTTGGTCTCCTTAAAAGCAGGTGGTATCCAAGGGGAGATGAAGAAAAAGCAACTCAGAAGGAGGAAGAATGCAAATGGGGATTGCTCAGAAAAATACCAGCGTGTCTCAGGAAAGCACCACGTTTTTCTAAATGCTGCGCATCAAGCCTCAACTCCCTCTGGCCGTGCCTGCACTGCTGCAGTTCTACCTGAACTACCTTTAAATTTGGGCATTGGCCACAGTCCAGCCCCAAAAATACACTTCCTCCAAAGCAGGCTCTAAGTTCATTCAAAAGGTAGGAGAAAGAGCCGTTTAGATGCGGTATTGGGGGATATGGTGTAGGGGAGAACTTTGTAGAGTAGGGTAGATGGTTGGACTCG
>JAOXJK010000012.1:52700014-52715065 GCA_025774025.1 Xenus cinereus | reverse complement strand
CTGGAAGAGGCTGCCCAGGGAGGTGGTGGAGTCTCCTTCTCTGGAGACATTCAAAACCCGCCTGGACACGTTCCTGTCCAGCCTGCTCTAGACTCTGTGGTGAAGCTGCTTTGGCGGGGGGTTGGACTAGATGACCTCTGAAGGTCCCTTCCAACCCCTACAATTCTGTGGTACTGTGAATTGGGCATTTAGCAATCAGCTCAAAAGCCTAAACAGGAAATCTTGCTCAAACTGAAATAAGTGGAAATTTTTTTTTTAAGATCCAGAGTTACACCCTGCCTATTTATTTCTTTCTCTCTAAAGGCACATAAACAGGCTCTTGTCAAAAACCTAAGGAAAAGTTTTGCCGTCCTGCCTTCAACCTGTCCCACCACACTCCACACCCGCACACAGTGACTGACCATATGTGAGTTATCAGACTGTGGAGTCACACGTGGCGACCGTTTCCCACAACAAGCTCCTGAGGGATGTGCTCTGGGCAATCCTGCTTTAGCAGGGGAGTTGGACTAGATGATCTCTAGAGGTCCTTTCCAACTCTGAAAATTCCGTGATTCTGTGAAATAAAGGAAGTCCATCAACTCTCCAGCATTTATCACAGCACCTTTCTGTAGGGTCTGAGAAGAGTCTGAACTCTGAATGCTTTTATAAAGGCCAGTACAGCATATTTTGTACTTTTCAAGAGACAGGGTGTAACTCTTAACAAGTTGAACACTGACTGTTAGATGTCCTTGGGCATTTCTACAGGGGAAAAAATTAACAAAGTCTTTCAAGCCTCTCATGAAGTTTCAGTGAGGGCTTGACTGATGACCCTTAACATTTTAAAAATCCTTCTTTAAAAATATGAAGGAAGTCCACTCTTTCTTTCCATAAATAATACCTTTCAAAGTTTTATTCATGCCTGGAATGGATTCAGAATTTTAAGTGAAGTAAACATTGTTTCATAATCTGAGGAGTGCCAAACAACAAAATATTTTCCCTCCAACTTACTTCTGTTTCATAACATTAGTTTATAATGTAACAGGCAAGTAAGTGGAAAACATCCGGTAGACTGATTTTTAAGACATCTTACTAGATCGGCAGTAGATACAGGGGTTTTAAAAATTAGTATTTTTTTTAAAAATATAAGGTGAGGAAAGATCAAATAATTTTCATGATTAAAAAGAAATAAAAAACGGTGGTAAAAAATGACCAATCAAATTTAATAAACTGTTTAGCTCATGTTTAGAGGGACTCGGAACCAACACTAAAGTGAACCAACTTCAATTTGAGAAAGCTCCTGCAGATCTGCAAAGCTGCTGCTGATTATCCCAAATCAACAAACAGGAGGACTGGAATGTTAAACAGATCGCACAAAGCGAAGGAGAAATACATCTTCTAGGCAAGGTCACGCTACCCAAACTGCGATGCTTCCTTGCAAATGTGTTTGTCCAGAAAGGGCAAACATAACTTCCCTTCTGCAAGGTCTGGAGCTTATTATTCTCTGCGATGATTCACACCGTGTGACAACATTCCTGTTTGAAAAACAGAACCAGTACAACTTTAAAACGAGCACATATTTCCATTCAGGACGCTGTAAGTTTAAGCTGATGAGCTGTTTGAACCTTTGAAGACCTATGCAGTTGCTCTATTTGCTAATATACCCAGCTGCCTGGGTTGGTTTTCCCCTTTTATTATGACAGCATCCTTTGGATGGAATACCAGCATCAAACAACTGAATCCTTATACGACTCTCCACATGGCCTGTGGCATGTGTTAAGTCAAAAAAGCAGGTAACAAAAAACATTACTGGAACTAGTCAGCAGCACTGGCAAAGTTTCAAGCCGAAAGTTTCCAAACAGTACAGCTTGGGAAGTGTTGATAAGAGCCAGGCAGTAAACAGACGCCGAACAAATGTCTCAGGAATGGCAACGTGAAGCGACAATTCGAGCTAACTTACCACAATAAGATTATTTTATCTCTCTGTACTGCGAAAAATAATACGTCAACGCTGTTCTTAGTAAGTGACAGAATGAGGTGCTGCAGCCCCGTGCAAGAGTAAGTCGCTCACGGGGAGGGGGAAAATGCCGCATAGGACGCAGTTGGGTTGGTTTCTTCCATTTCTCACCAAGGATAGTTTTAATCAGAGGTTTTGAGCAGTCACCAAGCCGTACCCACACACGACGGACGAGGCTGTGTGCTGTCTACAAAGCGTGCTTTAGTGTGGCTTAGAAACAGTTGGTGTGAAGGAAGACAGTTCACTGATTCGAGGGGCAAAAGACAAAACAGCTTTAGGGCATCTTCAGTCACAACCATTAGTTTCACTGATGGCTGTAAACGCGTAACGAGGACATTTCTGAGAAGATGATCTCCCGGAAGCTTTCTCACCGTGCACACTCCTGGCGTGTCAGGAAAATGCCACGTGATTTCTGCGCGTTGACACAGTCACAGAGCTGCATTTAGACCGAAGCAATTATCTGCTGTACGGTTCTCCTTCCTAAAAGCTCTGTTTCAAAAACATCAGCTTTTAAAAGTTAATCACTCTTAGATGGAATAGTGATTAATCAACATTTGCTAATTTGCTGGGTCTCACTGAGAATGTGGTGCTCATCATTATAGTTGCCTAAGAAGTATTCTCGGAGATGAAAGTTCCTTGCCTTTCCCAGAAAATTTTTGCCAGTGTCTCCTCACAGTAGCTTGGAAGAGCGTTGAAAACAGACAGTAATTATATACAAGTTAGGACAACGGGCTTTTGAAATAACAGGATGAAAATATATATTTTAAGTTTTAAACCACTGGAGCAGAGAGAGCACACCGAGTCTCCATGCGTTAGCCAAGAGAATTCTGCGTTTCTCCTTAAGTTGGAGAGTCCTCTTGAAGCCTTATTTTAAACACACCCACTAAGATAAGGTACATAATGCATTAAACCCATCTTTTTCTCATCTAGACTAGGCATCATAGCTTGGTACTACTTGTGGGATAATGGGTATGTTTGGGAAAACCACTTAAGTCATCCAACTGATTTCCTATAAACCACTTAGCAGCACTGACTGCAAGCTGGGCTGGTTTTCGTATCATGCAACAAAGCTGAACAGCCTGGACTCCAGCCTTGCTTTTCCAGTACTGCCCACTCGTTCCCTCCTTCCCTCCTTTGCCTACCAACACGGATTCACACACAGATCACACTTCCTATTACTACTACTACTTTTGTAATATTATGTATGATTTTGATACTACCAAACTTTTAAATATTACCTTCGCCCTGATAGTGACCTAGGATATCTATATAGAATCTAGAAGCTGTTTGGTTATTCACCAAAACCCAGTTTGCAACTGCATTTCAGCCTGGATTTACAAAGTGACAAGGGTGTTGACCGATCACCTAAACAAACCTAGGTCAGGAGATTTGAAGTTTTCTCAGCATTCAAAGCACCTGCAGCAGGTTGGCACACAAGACATACAGAAGACCCATGCCCTTTTGAAGACAGAGGCCACGTGGTTAGGTGGTAAACATCGGTAAACATCCTATGTGAGACAACATAGGATGCTTATGTGTCAGCAATTAGTCCTCTATTTGAGACTAAATCTGCGGGAGTTCAACTGATAGAGCTGGAAGACGCGTTTCTGGACTTACAAGTCCTTCTTCAGATCTGAGAGACAGCTAACACCTAATAAATGTGATACCTGTTTTTCTGACCAAATAACAAGCTTTCTACTTTTCAGCGAGCTGAGCTCCAGCTCAATTTCAGAAGAACATAAATAACCTATATTCTTTCAAGGGAAATACTCCTCGGATCAGGAAATGCTCCTGAACTGACATACAGGTTTATTCAAAGCTATATTACATGGTTACGGCTCTTTAAGTGCCTTATTCTTCAAAATGTTTGTCAGACGTCTTTCTTACGAAGAGAAATGCCTAACAGTAACCTAACTTCATTTGGTGTCTTTCTGTTTTCCCTTGATACAAATCTAGCAGCAATTGAAAGACTCCTCTGTGCATTCCTGACCAAAATATGACTGTCTTTTATTAATCCACTGAAAATGCATGTAACTTCTAAACATTAATAATTTTAGTTCAAAGCAAAAATATTACATTTTTCTGTTTCCTATTGACTTCATGCTTCCGTAATGTTCAATGTCTGTTCCTCAAGCCAAGACCCTTCCTCAGAGAGAAACCCATCATACGCTCATAAAACCTGAAGCCTGGGTAGCACGTTCCTAATTCAGATTGAAAACGTTCACTGAATCCCTGTGCATATGATACTTTGGAGAAACACACTCTCCTAATTACATCCTGTCAGCAAACAGCTGGAAGAATAAGCGGGTGAATGCTGCAAAGTCTGCTCTTATTATAACAAAACAGTTTTCCAAATTAAGAACGGGCAGTTACACATATGCAGACATCACAAAGCCTGCATCAAAAAAAAAAGCCAGTTTTCCCCATTCTCTTCAGCACGTAGAACTTAACTTGTAGATTCACCAAGCAAGTCCCTCATCCATGCTCAGTATATGTCAACCCAGATGTTAATCACAGCCCTAGAGAAGTGTTATGCTAGAGGACAAGACAATTTCATATCATTTAGCTTATGTTATTCCTGCTTCTGCTTCTCTCTCAGCTTCTAACACCTCCTTTCAGATGAAGGCACTGAAGAAATTTGTCACCTTTTCTTCCATCTACAACTTTTGCAGCCACAACTTCTCTGTGCGCAGGTCTGTAGGCAGTGTGCAAGGTTTCTCAGAGCCATCCATATTTCCACCACTGGATTAATCAGAGCAACTCACAGCTTTCCAGCTGCACACGGCGGAGGAAAGTGCTTTTGCTAGTGATGTGACAAACTCCCTGCAGGTTTCAAACATCTGCGAGATTCTGTACCACCTTCTGTCATTATTTTTTTAAAACTGTTCTGAATTGGCCCCAAACCACCTAAGACAGCAGCCCCATCTCCAAGTGTAACCACTGCACAACTCTTATTAATGTGCTAGTATTAATTGTAGCATTAAAGGATAATGAAGCTGCAATTCAGAAATACCTTTACATCTATTCTTTAAATTCTTCCCAAGTGAAGGTTACTGGACAAGTAATGATGAGGAAAATTCATCTCTAATGATATTTTCCTTCCAAGATATTTCAGTTCTGAATTCAGATGGGAGCACAGTGTCAAGGCTATGCCGATAAGTAAAGGCTGAACATTGCTTTCTAGAGATAAAAAAGGTGAGAGTTGATGTTGATTGTCACTGGTCTCTCGCTGTTTCTCAAGGACGCTGACAAAAAGCATAACATTGGCCTGCCCATAAGGAACGTAGGCAGAATAACTGGGGTGCTGCACTCCCAGTATTCAGACCAGCCAGCTGAGAACTGGGGCGAAATGAAACTGAACTAAATCAGGACCAGAGGAAATGGTCTGAAGTTGGGGCAGGGGAGAACTCCTTTCCTGAGAGGGTAGTCAGGCACTGGAACAGCCTGCCCAGGGAGGTGGTGGAGTCACCATCCCTGGAGGTATTTAAGGAACGTGTAGACGTGGCACTTCAGGGCATGATCTAGTGCCCAGGATTGTTGGGTTGGTTTATGTGTGTGTGTATGGTTAGACTCGATCTCAAAGGTCCCTTCCAACCATGAAGATTCTGTGATTCTGTAAATCACATGCATCTGGAATGGTCATTCGGAAACTTCCAAGAGATTTGGGAGAGGCTGTTTCTGCCATCAATGGACTTTTTCGGGCTTGGTCCCAAAAAGAGTAAAAACCTTCAGGTATTTAGGATTTTCCTGAAACGAATGCTCTGCTAAACTGTTGGGGTCTCCAATGTCTCACTTTAAAAACAGGTCAGATGCATCTATTCCACGTATCCTTGTAACTCCACACTGATACTCACCTCTTGCAGTGTGAGATAGCTGTGACAATCTTTCCAGACCGTGATGTTGAATGGTCTCCAGCACTGTCCTCCTCTAGGCAACTGCTGTGCACGCTGAGGGCAGAGTCCTTCAGGCTCTGGGGGTAGAACTCTCACTTCTGGAAGCTGTGGTGCACGTCAGCCTTCCAGACCCTCGCCTTGGCAAGCTTTAGGACAGGACCGGAGATGAATTCATTGGGTCCAGCTTTTAGAGTTTTCTTTAAAGCAGCCATCAAAAAGCAGCGTTGTTTGATATCATAGTGACAAGGCTGCTGATTAATGATACCTACTAGTCACTTCAGGCCTTGGTGTCTTTAAGCTCTGTCAACAAACAGATCAGTGCTCAAGCTCTTGGTGCCTCATGAGTCATTAAAATTTAAGCTATAACACGAAATAGAGCAAGTCGTTGTTGCCATTGTTTATCAGTGCAGAAACTCCCAGAAGGAGCGTTTGTCATCACAATCTGAAAACGTTCACAGGATTGCAAGGGGAAGAAAAAGAATATTAAAAAATATCACACCTGCAATCTGTAGGAAAACTGAAGTACAACCATTCTTATGGCTTAGCCAGTCTAAAGAAAAAACAGCAAGCCGATAGCTTTTCAGAGCATGAACAACATATTTTTATGACAGTCTTGGTTTTCTCTTCTAAGCAAACCTATTGCTGGCAAAAGGTGTTGGACTGGCTGCCTAGGGGATCAAACTCAGTTATTTCTCCATGTGCAACACAGTTAGCATTCATATTCCAGATTTTAATTTCATGGCTATGTTTTAATCATGACCTACATGCAAGGTTCAGCCATGGCCGGACAGCACCTGAGCCTCTGTGCCCATTCGTTCCTTGAGCATTCTCATGAGAAACAACATGTTGTTTCATTTTGGACAGGGGCTTAACCAGGTTTTTTGATGCCAATAACTTATTTCACAAAACCCTGAGATGTAAACCACAGGACCATCGCTGTGCTGGGGCATGGATCCCACCAGATCCTGCAGCAGGTAGTGGGTAAGTGTTTCTGTCTTGACTGCATGACAAAACTGGAGAAGTCGTCCTTGGTCATTAATCACTAAGTACTGCTGGAATTTGTTGAAATGTTATTAGGTAGCTGAAAAATGCCTCCAAGAGGGAAATTATCAGCTCACATGGAACTCAGTTATGGTAGTATCTGTTTTGATAGGAATAGGAAAAAAAAAACCAACCTAGAATTTAAAACCATCTTTTAGCAGACAAAGAAAACAGAATGAATGGATTCCATGCACAGAATTGGTTCACTTGAAATGTCAGCATCTCTCACTTTTTAAAGATTTTACTCCTTTTTTGGGGGAAAAAAAAAAAAGTGCTATCTGCTGTGAATTTTCCCACTAAGAACAAGAAAGAACCCAAGAAAGAACCACTTACATCCTATCCTTTCATTACTATTAACATCCCAGACTCTGAAAAGCAACCCAATTAAGACAATAGTCTGCAAGCCTACAATAACTGTGTATCACTGATCAGCAAGTCCAGAGAACACTTTCTGTACTGCATAAAGCATTGTTTCTGACAACAAACTTGAGAGGATTCCCCCCCTCCCCTTTTAAAAATAGCTTGTACTAATCAAAACAATAGTTAAACATAAGCTGAAAACATGCTTTATGTAAATATTAGTCAAGAAAGGTTGCAAAGCTATGAACCTTAATTACATGCACCACTAAATCTGAATGTGTTGCACAGGAGCACAGAAATTAGGTACTTGTACATGTTAAGAGTAATAACCTCAGAAAGAAAGCATGATTTAACTGTAGTCTGTTATGTTCAGACAAATGTTATTTCTTTTCACTGAAGGTACAGCTGTAGCTAAGTGAGAGAGGAAGACAAGTTTAAGTATTCTACGAATCAGAAGGAAGATTAGGAATAAGCAGCTGTACTGAAAAAAAGCACAGATTTAAGAAAAGGTTTTCTGACCAGATGTCCAAAGTCCCACCCCTACATCTTGTGAGAAAACAAAGCTACTGTAATTGTTCCCAAAATCTGGCTGAGAAAAAAAAAAACCACCCTAAAACCAGTACAACACAAAAAACCCACAACAAACACGTGTTTGGAAATGATAGTGCCAAACTGTACCCTTCAGAGCTTTGGATCGGTCTTATTAAGTTGGATGCATCTAATGGACCTATCGTGCATGTACCCACTCATCCATCTGTGCAGTCAGGCATATTAGTGTCTCTGAGTGTGGTCAAACAACAAATCCTCAATATAAATACCTCAGATACTTTATGAAGCCCTTGTGAAGCATGGTATGTGCAGGTAAATACGTAACACCTGGATATTTCTACTCGAGAACTTCCTCCCCAGCAGGAGAACAATTGTTCTTCTGCACGATGACAGTCTAACATCACCATCCACTGGAGCGTAACGTTAATTCCAACCCTGCAAAAGTACACATAAAATTCTGTAACGGTGTCAGCGTCTCTTCCGACTCATCAGTAGATGGATGGGATTCAGGGAAGGAGATACACCAGCCAAGAACTACAGTAAATTGCCTCTTAATCTCCTCTGTGGTAGTGCTCATTGAAATGTGTATTAACTATATTAATGTGTGATTCCTTTTTAAACTAATGCACACAAAAAGGAAGCCCAAGTCCTTTTTTTTTTTTATACTTAGTGCTTCTTTTCCTTTTTTTTTGGGTGTCAAAATGTGGAAACCAGTCTGTCAAAACACATTACTAGCCGTGCTCCCCCATGTCTGTGGAGGTGGCACGGCAATCAGCAAGGGACTGCCAACATTTTCATGAGACTCTTGATGTTTTCACCTCCACGTGCGATAAATCCTTTGACCTAGAGAGAGCACAATGTCCATGCAGATATGGCATAAAGATATGGAGGACTTCTCCCCTGTCATCTCATTAAAGTTAAATGCCATCCACAAGTTCTCATCTCAAAATAGGCAGGACAACAGGGCAAGCAAAATGCATTTGTTGGGGGAAAAAAATTTATTCATGTTACTTGAATAGTCTACTGAGAATGTGCTAAAACAAACACAGAGCTTAATCAGTAGAAATCAAACAGAGAGACTCTCTGACGTGGCAATGAGGAAAGAGGGTTTATAGCTTTCCCAGATTTTTATAAGACTTGTTAGTGGCTCCAGTGTAATCCACATTAAAAGTGAGAAATTTCTCATGAGAAAAAGTCACATTGCCAGGAGATAACTGGGGGCAAAGTATCTCAGCAAGGATGCCTCATCCCTTGCATTTGATATATTTTTAACAAAATGCCTTAGGATTCCCTCTTTGTCATTTGCAAGGGAGACACATATTTAGGAAGTGAGAGATTTTGAAGGCTGGACTTCAATTCTATTGCCTTCTCCCTGAGTAGGTCCCCAAGTGAAAGCTCATTCCCACATTAACTGCCAAAATAATGTCAGTCACTAATTGGGTTTTTTCCCCCCCTTTCTCCCTCTCTCCTCCTTACCCCCCTAAAAAAATGCTGTCCTTTGGCCTGACCACTAAATCAAAGCAAGGAATTCAAACAACTCATTATCAATTCAAATTGAATTGGAGACACAGCTAAGACACAGGAATTCCGAGTTAGTCATGGAAATGCTGCATCTTAGGGTAATTTAAATGACCAGCTTTTTGTAATTACCCAGTGTATTGAAAATTGCCTAGAAGTTGCTATAGCTCATATGTTTTAAATAGGATTGATAGGAAAAATCAATGGAGTACTTGAAGTACCGGTTCAGAGGTGTCAACTCATTAGCAGCTGTTGGGATTATTGGTTTGACCAGATATGATTTAGCATTCCAGTAAAAAAACAACAACAAAAAAAAAAAACAAACAAAAAACCCCCCACAAACCCATTTACATTATTTTTTTTTCTTCCCTCTTTTGGCACTTTATTCCCCAGGAACTTCTAGATGCTCAACTGAAAAGTAGCATGATACAGCCTAGGAGCAGCAAGTGGCAGTAGGGCCCCAAATCTTAGGGTTTCCCACTTGTTTCCTGAGTTTTCCCTTAGAAGGAAAGCTTCTCAACAGACAAGACTGTGCTTCTGTGTGTAGTGTGGAATACAGAGAGTCAAGACTAAAACTGTCTTCTTTATGCTGTGGATTACAAAAAAATCACAAACAGTTAGGAAAGAGGGATGAGGAGGACCAAGGGAATGAGAAATGGCAGCTGGGGAAGGAAGGACTGAAGACAAATGTGTTAACATTTGTGTTAACACTTATTTTCAGGAAATAAAACAAGATGTTTTTTTCAGGTATTTATGTAGATCTTCTGTGAACATGGAGAGATTATCAAGAAATTGCAGTGCAAATAAGAAGAAAAGGACAAAAAGAGAAGCTCTATAGAGTAGCCTCTGACTTTGCCAACAGTTACATTAAGCTCCAATAAAAGAAGGCCCCTTACTAATGTCATAAACTGTTTTCATCCAGACTTGGGAAACGAACAGTCTGATTATCCACAGAGGGACTGCATGAACAGAAACGGTCTTAGCTTCCTCCCTCTTAGGCTACCAACATGACCCTCAAAGTTAATGTCATTTTAACTAAGGAAGTTTCACTGAGTTACATGCATCAAACCTGAGCATTTCCCTTCTCAGGGGCAAAACAACAAAAAAGACTTTAAAAAAATCAATAATATTTTACAGGAAGATCACGTCTAATAGGCAATAATATAAGGCTTAACTGAATTCTTCATTAAGTTTTATTATCCTTGTTGTACAAATTACGTGTAAATCATGGGAGGAGAACTCCCTGTTTCATCCTCTCATCAAATTGTAATCTAATTCTCTGAACATGCTTCAGTACAGGATCTCGGATTAACTAAAAGGGACATGAACACTTACTGTGCACCCACAAACAGAATTATATTCCATACATGTAAAAGCATGAACACCACAAAACCCCAAAGGAAAAGGCAAACCACTTCAATTCAGCAAAAAATAAGTCAGTGAGAAGAGCACTAGATATCCCCAAAAGCAGCCAAACTAACCCGACAGGAAGGTACCAAGAGACTGGATTTATTCTTCTCCATGCAGCTTTCCAGATTCATATATGTACTATTTTGTGTGGTTCCAAATGGGGGAAACAGAAGTGCCAAAATATCATAAGGCTATAGTGCATCTAACCTATATTACCTATTTTTAGAGCGTTAATCTCCAGGGTGCGTAGCTAGTGAAAAAACTATTCTCCAGCATCTTTTTTCTGGACAACTTTTCATAGCAAAGCCTAGACAAGGAGTAGAAGGCACAAGACTTCTTCTGCTCTGCCCTCTCCCCAAGACCTGAACCAGGAAAACTTGTCCAGTGGCAAAAATTTTGAAAAAGAAAGCATTTCTAGAGGACCAAAGCAAAAGCGGGAACTTCTTATCAGTTCTGATGAAATGATACTCAAGTTTATGGCTGAATTTCACCTAAAAATGAACACGGTTAGGAAAAACCTGAACATAACTCTCTTTTGATAGATAAGGACACTTGCAATCATAGTATTTGAGTAGCGTAAGCTACTCTTTTTCAAATCTGACAGAGTCCATCCATTCCTTATCAAGCAAGATGTGTTAGTGCTAGAACAAATTCTGCACAATCAGTAATTTTTTAGGTATTCCAAGTCAGCTTAAAAAATATGCTCAATAATATTCAATATTTTAGTAGTCACTGACGACTTGCATTTATTGATAATTATTCAGCACTATATGATATATGGAATAAAATTAATTTTAGAAAAATTAGTTTTAGGAATATATATATATCAGTAAGAAAGATTTGGTCACTATTTAATCGTGTTTCATAATTATTTTGAACTTCCTCCTGCTCTGGATAAAGATAAGTCCCTTTACTCATGTCAGGAATCCAAAATTCATACCTTCCTCTACCAGAGCCATCATATTAAAACATGACTGCCTCCTTTTGGGGTAGAAAAATCAAGCAAGAGTTCAAAAGCAGGGAGGAAAAAAAAAAAGCAGCTTGTGTCTGTACAGGGTTCGATCTCATTGCATATTCCAGCTCTCTTAAACTGAGGGAAATAGGAGAAGGACAGAAAGCAGAAGGGTATGCAAAAGCCTGTCATTTCCAATGTTTTCCTCTTTCAGAAAGTGTTAGGAGAACAAAAGCTGGGGGTTTGTAGAAGGTGGGTTTCTTCCTCTCAACATGAAGGTTCCCTACACATAGCCAAGTCATATAAACTTCCGCATGAATTAAAGCACAAATTCCACTTGCCTTTAACTTGAACCACGGCCTCTTTTTCGGAGCTGTGTAAAGCTGACAGTATCTGATGGCACTAAAACCACATTAGAAGATCACTCACGTTGCAAAGTAAAGCACCCAGAAAGCTAGGAAATACTGAATTAAGATTGCCAATGTCGCTCTGATTTGCCCTGTTCACATATAGATTGATTATAAGCTTTACTTACACGACCATGTTCAATTTTTTCCCAAAGCACCTATGATTCTGCAGTGCAACGAATACAGAGCACTCAACAAATCAATACCTTTTTTACCGAAATTAAGCGTTCATTCAATTTAACAGAACCAACTCCACTTGTGATACTGTAGAAATGTCAGATCTCTTTTTGCACGATGCAGGTGTGATGAATCAATGAAATGCAAAAGTGATACCATAGAAATCGGCAGATCTCTTTTTGCACAATGCGCAGCAGCCCTGAACTGAAAATTTAACACCAGTTTCCCTGAAGTGCAGAGTTTCAAGAAGCCCTACTGAACTTACAAGGAGTCAAGGAGACCCCAGCATCCAAACGGCCACAAAGAATTTTGGCACATCAAGTCGTACATTGTGTGTGCATGCTACTGATTAGCCTATCAACCTTTAACGCATCCTATATTGCTGGAGTTGCTCAAATACTATATATATATATAAAAAACTTGAGCTAAGCAGTATTATAATTACTTGCACAGCTTAAGGAATTAGGGGTATTTTTATTATTTGTAATTAAGATAACCTTGCGAGGTCAATAGATAAGCTGTGGAAATGAAATGGCATCAGAACTAAGAACTAAGTTGATGAATGCCAACAGCTAATCAGGGCCACAGTGATGTTCTCAAGTATTGAGAGCTGGAAGAGATGACCTCCGAAGGTCCCCTTTAGTCTACGTTATTCTATCAATGGCAGTGACAGCTACCACCGTATACAATGCCCTCACTCAGACGGTCAGTTTTGAGAGGGCACTGATGCTTCATTCCAATGAAAATCTCTTTAGCGTGTCCTAACAGCGCTGAAGGATGACATTAATCCCCAGCACAGAGTTTTCCTCACAGGACCTAGTCCCAAGCAAACGCCTAACTTAAAGACTACCCAGAATGAGACTTGACCTGCATTTTGAAATAATAAAAAGGAGACAGTGGATTATTTAAATCTAAAGAGGTATCAGCATGAGTAACTCTGAAGATGACCATGAACTAAAGTTGGGGGGCGAGGGAAGGATACACTTTTCCACTTATTTTGTACGTAACACCATTTGTGCACATATGGTTTACCTCTTGTTCTATACCCTAACATAAATACATCACACACTTTTATTTTATTTTTCTACATTTATGAGCATGTTCACATTCACATTTTCCTCCAAGAGTATACTAGCTAAATGCAAACTGGAATTGAGAAGCACAGACACAGATGAGAAAGAATGGGAAAGTGTGGGAAAGAGATAGAAAAGATCTCTGCTTATGAGTTTCCTGCCTGACCGTCTGAAGTGGAAACAACAAAACCCTTATGAAAATTAGGGATGGCTTGATGTTCCGGCCATGTGGTTTGTATCAGATGCCAACCTTTTTTAATTAGAGTACAATGTTTTTTTAAAGAAATCACATTAGTATTTTGCAGGGCCCGTTAGGATGCTTCTTTCAGGGTCACAGCCATATTTCAAAGGCACTTCGGTTACATTTCCTTTTCTGCTTTGTACTTCATGTATAGCATTAAGAGATGCTTAGAGGAAAAAAACCAACAAACCATCCATGAAGGACGGCTAAAATATCAGGACTCTTTTTACTTGACTTTTATCTAAAAAGAGTTCACTGTGAAAGAAGCATTTGCATCTTAATAGAAAATTCAACTGCACAATTAACCAACATGCAGCTAAACTAAAACACCACCACATGCAATTCTGTGTTACTGGCGCAGTAAAATGCATGGCTGTGGATCGTAATGGATGAAAACGTATGCCATGTGAACTAACACAGATTACTTATCTAACAAATTTTGAGAAGATAAGTAGGACTTCAGTGAGTCCTTAGACGTGCAGAACTGATTGCACTAGCCAAATGTCACCCAAGCAGAGGAACCTGATCTAGGAGGGGACTGCTAAGGACTACTAGAAAGGCTTATTTTCCCTTTTGATCTCCTAGGGAGCTGAAGGTGCCAAGTATCTCCCAGAAAAACACAGGCAGCCCACAGCCAGCTGTCTTCAGGGTAACCGGGAGTCTCAACGGTCAAATCAAACATTATTCAGGTCTCAAGTGCTCCAGGGAAAGCAAAACCAACCCAGGACGTGAAAGTTCAAGAGAGCTTTGGCTTTCTGTCTAGCTCTCCCTCGTGCTGACTGTCTCTCCAGTCTCTATTTAACAAGCCATCCACTATTCACTTACCCAAGGAGAATGATAGATGACCCAATTCTGATTAAACATCCTGCTTCTCTGGTATTGTTGTGATTAATCTACATCCCAGTTCAGCAGCTCAGGTGCAATTACTAAGTTGGGACTAATGAAATTAGCATTGTCTAGACAGCTGTGAAACTTCCAAGTTTATGAGGAAAATCATAGCAATATGTTATTGTTACAAAAGCACTGGAGTCACCACAGTTAACAGGATGATCAATGCAAGAGTCAGTGCCTGTCATTTCCACTTTAGAGTGGCTCAGATTTTACTGCAACTATTTCTCCTCGAGTTTTCCTGCATGTACCCCATCTTCCTCCCAACAGGTCTGCACTCAGGGGAAAATTTCTTTACACTGCAAGGCACAGAGGACAGCAGCGTTTCTCCTACAGGGCTAAGCGCTCCTCACTATCACCCAGGTATTCACAGAATCCCATGGGGTTGGCAGGGACCTCTGGAGATCATCTAGTCCAACCCCCTGCCGGAGCAGGTCCACCCAGAGCAGGTCCCACAGGAACGTGTCCAGGAGGGTTTGAATGTCTCCAGAGGAGACTCCACCACCTCCCTGGGCAGCCTCTTCCAGGGCTCTGCCACCCTCACAGGAA
>JAOXJK010000012.1:52605922-52619436 GCA_025774025.1 Xenus cinereus | reverse complement strand
ATCCCTGGAGGGGTTCAAGGCCAGGCTGGATGGGGCTTTGAGCAACCTGGTCTGGTGGGAGGTGTCCCTGCCCAAGGAAGGTGGGTTGGAACTTGATGATCTTTAAGGTCCCTTCCAAATCTAACCATTCTATGATTCTATGATAAAATGTGAGAGGTGGCAAAGGAGGAGTCCTGCAGGTCCCTCTCCACCATATGACTGGAGACGTGCTCTTGCTATGACTCAGGCAAGGCGGGGGGAAGGAAGGCTCATACCCCTCGTTCCCATTGATGCCACCTTGACTCACACAGTTGAGGCTTGCAGGCTGACTCCTCGCACGTGGTGCTGTGACTGAAGTTTTCACATTTGGAGCACTGCAGTATCACCTCTCCTGTAGACCAAGTGGCCAGTAGCTGGCATGAGCAAGAATTTACATCACCCATGACCAAAACAGAAGAAGATTAGCTGCCAGTGTGATTTAAGACTCCTAAAGCAGAACAGAAGCAGATAAGGAAAGCAAAGTCCTTGGAAAGATAAAGAAACTTTGCAGCTGATGTAGGAAAAGCAGGCATTAAGGTAAGCAGGAACGTTACCAGCCTCAAGCTAAAAGCTGGAAATATTTTGAAAGGTGACAAAAATTAAGAACCCATACAAGCTTTGAGCTTAAAAACACTCTGACCTTGAAGGAACTGAATCTGCCTTTCTGGTTCCCAGGACATATGGCCTTAGTAACTGACAATCTATATCTCTTCCTAGTTCAGCATAGCTCCAGAGGTATCCAGTAAGGCTCATCCGGTACGGGATGGAGGGTCGTTGCCTCATCTGCTGACTGTTCAGCCACCTGCTACCCTGATTTATCATTTTGGGAACAATCCCACCCCAAGTTCCCATGTACTAGACAGAGCCAGCTGGACTACTCCACAATTCCAGACCAACTTTAGGTGTCACGCATGCCCTGGACCAGGATGATAGGTTGCACTGAACATTTTGTTTCAGATGAGCATCTCCATTCTTCCCCGGATGCCTCAGTCACCTCGTACCATGAGATATCTCCTGCCACAAGATCCAGCACAGCCGTTACATCCCATAAGCACCACCACCCCAATGTCACAGGCCTCCAGACTCAATATAACATCCTATCTCTCCTGTACATCAAAACCAAACATGTCTAGGCAAAATCATGACACTTGGACACATCAAGTTTTCAGGTGGAGCAATGCCACCCTGGTGACTTGATTTACTCCAGATGACAGTCTGGGGACAAATGCAACAGTTTCTTTTGTATCCTCCAACATAAAACAGTTCCACAAACTTCTAGGTGGTGTTTGGAGAACAGCACCCAAACCTGTCTCTTGTTTCTCTGCTCCCCCTGGTGGGTGCCAGTCCAGCACAATCACAAGGTCTGCTCAGGCTGTGCTGATGGAGAGCCGCACACAGAAGGTAAAGTTATGACACAGTTATATTACTGTAAAGTTATTACACAGTCTCCTTAAGAGCTCATTAATTACCACCGTTATTTCTTACCACTGTTCATTATAGGGACGTAGCAGATCAAAAAGTAGATCTAGGAACAGAG
This sequence comes from Xenus cinereus, assembly GCA_025774025.1. Taxonomy (NCBI): domain Eukaryota; kingdom Metazoa; phylum Chordata; class Aves; order Charadriiformes; family Scolopacidae; genus Xenus; species Xenus cinereus. The sequence continues at coordinate 52,617,881 of JAOXJK010000012.1, read as the reverse complement.
TTTCTGAGTTATAGACTTCAGTGTCAGCAACCACCGGTACCTCCAGATGGCACAGCCCTGACAAGACCATACACCCACCACCCAACATTCCTGGGCATCAGCCCACAGCCGCTGCCAAGGACCGTACATACATGGATGCTGATCCATGCACAGCTACTCAAAAAGAAAGCGATCACAGCTCCTGTAACTGTGAACTTGCATATTTGTGCAAAGGCAGACAGTGGATATATCAGATTTGTTGCATAAAGTGTCGGCCAAGAAGTTAATTGCTTCTATGTGCCTCATTATCCCCTTTTGACAAGGAAAAAAAAATCTGCCATTCTCCATATTCCACTGTATTTTTAAATGTAATTCAAACTGGGGACTCCCTTGCCTTTACTAGACAAATAGACTAAATGCCAGTGAGAATGGATTTTAAAAATCTATACTTCAAGTACCACAGTAGTATAACTAGTCAAGACAGAGAATTACTCAGAAGGGCTCACTCAGTGCAATACTGCAAACCAGTTATTACAAACTCTTTCAATTCTCTCTTTAGAAATGTATTCAACCTTTTTTTGACCAATCTTTGCTTGTTCTTGGTATCTTCAGAAAAGAGATAGTAAAATAATTGCATAAGAAAATAAAGACTATCAGAATACTTTTAAATTATGGCGAGATCATGCACTATCCTTATTTGGGGTGTAGAAGAGGGCTTGGGTTTGTTTCGGTTTTGCTTTACATTTTAGAGATGGATTATTACTGCAGGAAAAGTACAAGTGAAATGACTGAAATAATCACATTCCCCCTTTTATGTTTAAATGTGTTTCAAGCTCATATCTAGATGTTGAACAAAATCAAATATAGATCTCTTCCTAATTTTCCAAGTTACAGCACAATAAGTACTGCACAGTAGAAAACGAGATCTAATACAAGAGGTGGCGACTGGGATTTCATGCTGCTTACACGTATTCACATAAAAAGATCTGCAATCACAAGGAAGTGTGACTCATTTGACACTGGAGAGACATTTTCTTTTTAACTACGCATGAAAGGGATGGTATCGCCATACACTGCTCTAACAGCGGTGAATCAAGTAGTAAGGGAGTCGCTGCATTTTACAAAATGTAGCAGTCATGTTCAAAAATAAGACCTCATTCTTCTCTCTGTAAAATCACACGTGCCCAACGTTGCCCCACACACCCCCTGAGACTCAGCCACCAGATTCCTAATTAAGACACGCTGGACCGGATAACCTGTAAAGCACATTTCATTCCCCAAAAGGCAACAGGGTGGGAAGCTCTTCCACTAGCGTGTAGTAAACAAGAAACAAGGAAAGCTCGTGTTTGCAGGCACGACAAGCACGCAAGACACACCAGTCCCACTTTGTCAAGGAAGCATTTGAAGGTCACTACACACATGCAACCCACCGTACAAAACATGCTGTTGCCTCCTAAGCCCCGGTATGCACCAGAACATCAACGCCACCCCAAACACCGCAGTGTTCTTATTTTCTCATGTCTTCAGACAGTAATTGCAATGTTCTCTCTTATCTTCCGCTCCCCTCCCTAGTTCTTAAACACACATGGGGCTTCCTTCCTTCATAAAACTAGACAGTCACAATTTACTTTAGAACAACAATTTGTTTGTATTTCCCTCTATAAAAGCCCCCCCAAATGCCGCATTGTACAGTAATTTCTATACTGATGAAATACAAGGGTTCTGTAACGTTTATAAAGCCATTTAAACTGCACTAGCGACACTATTTTGCTAAATCGCGTTTTCCAACTCATCAGTCCTTATTACGCTATATACAAGCTCGCTTCTTTCAAGTCACCCCTACTGACATAATCGAATCATGCCATTCGAAACGCTGCGACATTATTTTCTCATATAAAACGGTTGAAATTATCTTGACAATGGCAATGTAAGGATTGCTGCTACCCAGAATTTGCTATGAGAAGTAAAAGCTGAGAAAGAGCTAGATCTCTTGAAATTATAGATTTTAAATATCAGAGACATAAAGCGTTTAAATGCCACTAAATACCACAGGTCATCATGAAAGGAGAATCCAGGTTCTGAAGCACTTGTCCTGAATCATTTCAATAGAAATATTAAAGAATGAAAATGGGCTATGGAATTAAAGGATTTATTTATATAGACTGACATAAACTCACTTAATGGTAACGTCTTTCTGAATGTCAAGCAGTATAAACAAGATATCTGAAATTACTATCTAATATAATGACTTCATTAAGTACCTTCTGAATAATGATTATATGAAAACTGAAATAAGTCTGACAGACTGAGGTATAATCAAAATCACTGCAGTCAGAGAAATTTACCCAAAGCAAAAGCTCTTTATGCTTGCACATGTGTTCATTTAATATAGAAGAAAAGTAGACCATGTTTTTTCAACAACAACAAAGTTCAAAAGACACTTGGAAAAATCTGCTATTTACTTCGCATGTGCTGGGCACACCAATGATCACGTTTTGGTCAAAGATCCACTGCACGCACCTAGCTTCTCTATTTTACCTCATTTTGAGAAAATTATTTTCAGAAAAAATGCCTGTTAGAAGCGTCCGACAGCTGTACGTCCATGATTAAATAAAAGAGAGGAAAATGCAGCAATAGATACAGCATGTACTTTACAACAGCAGTAACTGCGGGCTTGCAAGCCACTGGCCAGAATCCTTCTCCTTGATAAAATTAATGCCAGACAGTTCTCAAGACATTACATCAACAGAGAAAGGTTTAGCTCTCACTTGCATCAATAGAGCACATCCTCTGACCTAAAGTGTATGTCTTCATCACTAAACCACTCTCAAATGAAACAATACTGACCTTCAAAGACACCTTCATGTAATGAGCTGTCTTTGTTGACCATTTTGGCTAGTTACAGTATTTATATCTGTTTAGTCCATAATCTTTTAAGAAGGCTAATGAGCTCTGAGAAGCAAAAGACGAGTCCAGTCAGTATTATTTATGGACCCCTTTTTTCACTCCTGTTCACTGCAAAGATATGCCGCATCGCAGAATCTTCCAGCATCAACTTCTCCCACCAAACCCACACCGCAAACTTAATCTTAAAAAGATACCCTCTCGAGGATAAACAAAGTAAACTCATATCTGTCAGACCTGAAAGATGTTTTCACCAACGCCTCAGGACTGTCCACTGGTGGTAGCTCATCTGCTAGGATTTCCTCAGGAGGTCTAGGGTCACTGATGATGGTCGGCTTTGGCCTTTCCTTGAGGTTTCCAGTCAGCCCATCGATAATGGTGTTCCATAAGCAGTTTTGTGATTTAGACCCTGCAAAAACAGAGAGCAAGAAAGAAAAAAAATTCATAGGCTTATTGTCCAGCCTCTCTGGCAGTCTGGAAAACAAAAATGGTCTGTTATCCCTATACCTTTGCATCACCACAGTTTGGGACTAAGCCTGAAAACCTGAAATAAAACTCAAAGTGGAAATAAGCACTAATACCCAGGTCATTCCAAATCCAAGACTGTAATGCTTCTCATAAAAAGGTTTGATTACAGAACACGGAGTTTTCACATGTCGGTAAAAAACATTCTCTCCTCATTATACTTAGATTATAGCTTAGCGTGTATTGATGCGGCAGTGTTTTAAGCCAAATAACTAAGCAAAAAACAAAGTACCACATCAATTCAATACTAATCATTGACTTCTTTAAAGTTAATAGTGGTTAAATTCTAAAGATATCACTGAAGGACTATTATCAGAAAACATGTCTTTTCTGTGGAAACTTCAAGTTTTCTCAGTAGACATTCAAATGTTAAAATATTTACATGGATGATCTTTCGACATTTATTTAAAAGTGTCACCAGGTGCCTCTTGCTTGTCATTCAGAGAACCCACCCTCATCTGTAAGTCTAGTTCCACTGACAAAATACAATTCACATCCTTCAGTTAGATCTCCTCCTTGCCTTTGGAGAAAAGAATACGTGGCTTACACTTCATAAAGTTTAAGTATCCATTTCATATTTTCAAATATCTTCTGAATAAATTAGGCACTTCTGAAAATCCCGGTGATACTCCCATAGTGAACACCTGTGTCACATTCTAACTTTCAGTTATTATAGAATATACATGAGTGAGTTAGCAGATCCCAAGAAAGAGCAGTTAAGTATTGAAATAATAATTATTTCAGGTAAGAGACTTCCCACAACACAGGTGCAGCAAGCATTAGTCTTACTGGATTCCAAAGCAGTAAGATTCTGCTGGTAGTGATTCTCCATGGGTTTTTTATCAATATACAAAATTAAAAAAAAAATACTCTGACAAATGGGATATTTCTAAAGTCAGCAACTGATTTTTATAAGAGACTGTACAGGTAAAATTTTCAAATATTTTCCCAGCATTCAGAGTTAATTGTCCAGAAGAGACAATTTATAAACAAATAATGGACCTAACGCATATGGATTGAAGTTGACTTTTTGTTGCAGTACACGCTAGGCACATAAGGAGAAACCAAACAGAAGAGCTGTTATCTCGTGTCTCCTGGGAATATATCTCTTAGAATCAGCAATATCTGCTGCCACGGAGAGGCGATGGCAGCCTTATTTTGCTGGTTGTCTTCAATGTCTTGTTTTCACACAGCCTAAACGGAGAAAAGACAGATCAGCAAGATCTGCAGCAAGACAGATCAAGCAAGAATCCTTGTCTATCTTCCCTATTCCAAAGTGATTTTCAGAGTATCTCTCAGCTAATCAGGAAAGTTCCATGCTCATAGGCTTCTCTGCTCTTAACTGTCAGCAGCTATTTAACATGCAAGGACCGTATTTACTCAGATTTACAAGTAGCCTTGCCATCCTGTGCTGAGTTCTGTGCTACAATAGCTAGAAATAGCTAGAAAAATTACTCCTCACACCAACTAGTCCAAAGTAATGTCTACACAACCGCTGCAGCAACAAACATAACATCCATACATCTTTATCATTCAAGGACTTGCAACGTTATGGCAATGCCACTGTTTCTGTTCATTAGATCACCGTGCAATTTTTCCACAATTTCCTCATTTTACTTGAATAGGTAAGAATGTGTTTTCCCATTCTGTAAGGGGATATATAAAGGATGTAAGAGTTTTAAATTATCTGATCATACAATGCCACCTGTGACAGAGCCAAAAATATTGTGACTCCCTATAGGATTTTGAGAGGATCATTTCTTTTGTAAAATTATGGCACACTCAGCAGAGTTGGAACCAGAAGTTCAGGTCTCTGTTAAGATATATTCAACAAAGGAAAGTAAGTTGCCATCCTGGCGGCACACTAAGACAGGAGAGCAGGACATCAGCACTTGCAGAAAAAGCTGCTGTGTGCTATTAAAACCATGTTTTGTGGAAAAGAAGCTCTCTGAAGCGACTTTTAAAATTTTGATGTTTCCCCCTGCAATTACTCCAAGGTATCTGCCGAGCTTGACAAACCACCATCTTCGCCTTATTTCCTCAGCTCTACTCTTTCTTTTATTCCACAAGCCCTCCAGCCTGTCAGGCTCAGGACAACTCCACTGTCCAGGAAAAAGACATATTTGCCTTTTTCAGCACTTATAAGTAGCTTCTTGTTTGCACTGCCACTGAAAGCCAACAGTGACAGGTTAACTAACTGCCACTGAAAACCACAAAATCACTCAAATCAAACGTTTTTTTCCTTTCTTTTGTCCTTTCTTTTTCTTCAAACAAAAACAATGCAGAAAATCAAGTACTTATCTCAGCATATATAGGCTTTTCCCCCTACGTCCTCTACACATACACCTACACCTCTCCCTCCAGTGTGGATATCCATCCCATACAGCTTTCCCCTAAGATGAGATACAGACTGGAGACCTAGATCTACTTTGGCCTTCTGAAGATCAACTGCATCAAACCAGCCAACGCATGTGAATTAACCAGCTTCACTGGAGCAATGAGATGCCCATATCTCCCAATCAGCGTTCAGCTTGCCCACAGCTACGCTCAGGTAAAGGGCATTTGGCAAATGATTTTTTATTTAAGGGTCCTGCCTGTACAGATGCCAGCTAGGAGCTTTCAGCTTCCTGAAATGCTGAGAGCTTGAAGAACTTAAATTCCCACAGCCACAATTGCTCAAAGACTCATGTCATAGCGGGATGGGTAGCAAAATGACATCGTGAGATACCAGGCATATTAACTAGTAACTTCTTAAATTCAAAGTCTCCTAAATTGTCTGGAATTTGACACTTGAAAGTATAGAAGATTGGGTGGCCCTAGCATTGGAATGAATAACACTCGATTTTAATTTCAAATCCTTGTGAATAAGTGTAAACATTCACAAAAATGCTTCTCCCTCATTTTATTGTACCCTGTCAAAGACTATTACAGCTGAGCTAGAGGCAAAAGCAAAACAGATTTAGGTATTATAATTTAAAAATCAGTACTCTGCTTAAAGAATCTGTGGGTGGGTGTTCAAGTACTTTAATATAGCCTAAAAATATTGTTACCCTGCAAGTCTAGCTAACTGGATAACCACACAGCTATCATTTCCCATTGCCTCACTTACCGCCAGCAGCCTTTCCCCCTCTGCTGTTCCTGAACTAAGAGGGCAACAGCTACATGCTCCAGAGAGCTGTGGACAACAGCCAGGATGGACAAGGCTCATACGGGTTTCTGTAGGTTATTTTGTGTTTGGTTGTGAGCGCAGAAAGTTAGATCAGGTAAATTAGGTCAGCCAAAATGGATATGGTTTGTTAAGTGTTCAATGACAGCCCGACTGTGATCCCACTGAAAGCTCTGAAGGTTTCACTGTTGACCTCAAACAGGCAGCTGTTACAGAGCAACGTAAATCCTGCTCTCTGTTGTGGAGTTAATAATTGCCTTTGAATTAATCATTCGAGTGAATGCGAAAGGCACGAGCCAGGAAGATACCCAGTCTCTGGTTTGCAACACAGACCCAAGGATAACGATGGTAATCCTCTACGACATCAGTTATGGCTTGAATCCTTGTCCTCAAATGCTGCACCTTTTTCTGCCATTCAGTGAGAATTATTTTGGATGTTTGATTTGCGCTCTACTGTTTGTGCAATGAAACATGGTATGGCAGAGTAGGTTATAGTACTCTCAGCATAAATTTGGGCATCATCCGTTTAACTCACGTTAGCAAAGCACGTGCCTTAGACGTTCCTCCGCCTTCATAACACAGTTCTTTTTCTAATTTTCCTTCTCTTGCCTATAGAGTTGTCGCCTCGTACTGCGCATGACCACGCAGTCATGAATGATACCCTACAAGAAGCTAGCTCAACCTGACTCCTGGATCACTAAATTTAACTCCTGACAGCGAAGGTTTGGTTTACACTTGGAATTCTCTCCCTTCATCCCTGTATTATGCCTCTGTGACTACTTCCCAAGCAGGCTTATCGAAGCGTTCCTCTCTGCACCGCTCTTCTGTTACTGTCTGTGGCCTTGACCCCTCCTCCATGCTTAATCCCATGCAGCACTGGGCCATACGATGAGACCTGGTAAGGGGGTATCCTGTGCTTTCACTCGGTGGATACCCATCTGCTTGTATGTTCTCTTCCATCTAACACCAGTCAGACATTCGCCAGTCAGTTCTCTTCCACGTCCTGCCAGTCACTTCTCCCTCTGCAAACAGGGCTGGGCTGCCTGGCTGGGAGCGAAGATTAAAGCAGGAACAGAACCTGGTGGTTCCTGGGTCTCAGACCCGCACCCTCTACACATTCACCGAAAAGCAAGTTCTAGTGAATGTCAGAATCAGAACTGAAATGCCAGCTCAGTTCCAAATGTCATGACATCACGCTTGACCTACTTGTCAGGCAATAGTGCAGCATGAAGTCCTCGTAACCCAAATATCCAGGAACAAATAATTCGTGGGCTGAATCTTCCAACTCCGTACCTAGTATTCAGTAACCACAATGAACAAAAAGCAGAGGGATAAAGAACTTGTAAATGTCTGCATTTACATTTCCATTTCTCTCCTCTGTGACCTCCTTTGCCATATGCATTTTCAGGGTTGAACCAGCCATGACTGATGAATAGAGCCCCTTTTTAAACTTCACTGTCTGCAACGTGAAGGAAAAGAAACCCTAAACCAGGAATAAGGAATGCCAGTACAATTTTCTTTCAGTCCTGTCCAAGCTGCTCAGTCACCTTGTATGTGACTACATGCAACAGATTTCATAGCCACAGATGTTCCGTCTCCATTATGCACCTCAGGTACCTCTCCGAGGCACGGCATGCTCAGAGTGCCATCCTGTGACTGTGTGAAACACTGCACCACAGATGCAAATTCCTGCGTTGTTTTGATCTGCGCCACCCATAATGATGGCAAAGGCCGCCTTTTAACGATGAGAAGGGGACCTTTCCCTGCCAAGTGATCACAAATCATCATGAAACTGCATGCATTACGGAAAGAATTTCCTATCTTCCTCCTCATTCTACATATTTTGTTGTGTGTCTTTTTAATAATCCATATGGTGAAAGTCATGTTTAGCTGGCGCTATATTAGCGGATGCACCCCTTTGTTTTGTTCAAACTTGGGACACTTATTTCAACCCCCAAACCATACCTTTACTTCCTAACCTTGCTCTGAGAAGCAAAAGGTGATGGGAGGAGCTATCAGTAAGGTTTAATTACATTTTTTGTACACTATTTCAAAGACTTGACCCAAATCTCTTTGCAGCCACTGCAGTAAACTTCAGCTGGCTTTGTGACACTTAGAACTTTTTATGCTTGAAACAAAATAAGGCCACAAAGCCTTCCATCCTTTTAAATTTGCATCAGCTTGATTCAATAAGACTGAACTTCCGTGACTTTTCCAAGTTTAGTACAGTAGAGGAACTGTAATAACAGGGTGGACATAATGTGAGATAAAATAACTTATCAAATGTGTTTATTTCTACAGTAGATATAGAAGTCAGCCAGTTTTAAAAAAAAAAAAAAGGCTACTTACGGGCAAATCGTGAAAGCGGTCGTGTGTTTTTGTCACCTGCCTCGTTTGCAACTGAAAGGAGAAAATACAGAGAAAGATAAAGCATTCGATTTTAATGTTACGTTAAGATTACTGATAACAGCAATTCTCATTAATATGAAGAAGATTGTTCACAGTAACAGCAGTTGGATATATACGTATAGGTATACACACACAGATATACATATATAATACTTTTTTTAATGCCACCAAATATATTACTTTGCATGTCTGGCTTTCAGAGTCAGTGGGGCACACCACAGGCTCCTGCAAACATTGTCCTGCCCCACGTAATAATTGAATCATATAATTGCCCAACATTCAAGCACGAACCACTAATAGTACACGGCAACACGTAATTACAGTCATCTTTACAAATTCTATTTTAGGACTGCTTTCCAAGTCCTAAATAAAATGACATTTTTTCCATTTGCATTAATGAATACAGTATGAAAAAAGTAAGATTATTCCATCTATATAAGGAAATACTGGCAATTCTGGAAGACCAGAGGATCATTTAATAGCAAATTAAATGAAATTTAAGGATCTGTGCAAAGGAATCCTCTGACATTCAGAACTGTGTGTAGATATCACCTAGGATAAAAACAACCCGGTACAAATCCTGCTTTTTTCTGCCTCAGATTCAAACTGGCAGAGCTCTCAATATTTCTGTGACCCAGCCGGTATGCAGTTAGGCAAGAGCATAAAGGACTCTCAGGGGTTCTCCCAATATTAAACTACAGCTGAAACAAGAGGAGAGTTATTAAGGAAAGAAATTACCAGCCATAACTTTATTTTTTTTGTAGCTAGAATAATCATGAGGAACAGCATTGATGGGCACATAGGGAGGAGAGCATAAGAGCACACAGAAACCTTGCCAATTCTTTGCTTGCTTTAAAAACGCTGTGCTCTAGAGACAAAAGCTAAGAAATCCCACAACAGGATGCAAAAATATGACCAGAACTGAGACTTACAGAGTCCTAACAAGACGTCAACTAAACCAGAATGGACTTTTTGAAGCCAGAAAAGAATTTTGATGAAATTTAATTCTTCTGACAAGTGTCAAGGTTGCCAGTTTAAGTCTGGCTTTATTTAAGACCCATATTCAGTGTCACTCCAGCTTTGCCTACTGCCTCTCCAATCTTCACCTGTTGCTTAAGGTGGCTCCAGCACCCACTGTAGTGAACAGAGGGTCTTCTTGAACCGCCTCATGTTGCTCCCATTAGCCAGTAGATGGTGCCCTTAAAACACTGGTGCTTCTCTACCAGCCCGGGGAACTCGCTAGGTTTTCGGGAGTGGGGGCCCTGGGGTCTCCCAGGTTCTACAAGACAATCTTCCTTGGCTTGAGTCCATCACAGGTACCTGCAGCACAAGCCCCAACTAAATAAGCTCTCCCGGGACATTGCGTGGAGGGACACCGGAGTGACTGCACAGAGTTAGGCAGGTTCAGAGCAGTTCATAGTTTCAGAGTGAAATCTGGCTCTGCTTGAGGCGATGAGACGGTGAAGAAGAGGCAGCAGCATCCTCCATGGGGCACGGCTCAAAAGAGTTGGACCCAGTGAGATCAAAAACCGTGTCAGAAAATACTGCTATAACCAATATACAACGGTGAAGCAGCCAGGCTTTGTCTTTAACTCAGAGGTGATGGCTTACATGGGGTAGGCTGAGAGATCACCTCCCAGACTGGTCCTCTCTGGGTCCCTAGGTATCTCTCCATATTGCAGCAGAGCCTGGGCAAACTCATAACATGCACTGATGTCTAAGTTGGGTCATCAAGTGAACTATTAGACCAACGAGGACAGAGGTTGCTAAGGGCCTTTTAACCACACTATTATCTGCTTTAGAATATTTCTTCCACTCTGGTGGCAGATGACACTCCCTGGTCACCAGGGGCTTCAGGTGGACACAAGGTCTCATCTTTGTGCCACCCTCCAGCTGGATGTAGCAGCAAGGGCACTCCAGTCAGTATCTGTGCTTGGGCAGCCCAGCTCCCAGACTCACAGCATCCAACACAACAGGTGCCGTTAACGCCCTTAAAAATAAGCATTTTCCAATACCAGGTCAGAGCACTGAGCTGACCTCCTCTTTTTCCTTCTTGTCCCTGGGGCAACTTGTACCGGCGCCCATGGCGTTTGAGTAGAGCGCACCATGGATGTATTCCCACACTTTGTCAGTACCGATCTGGGGAGGATGTGATGATGATTCACTGACTGTAAATGAAGTGGGTAACATAATGCAGCAGTATGAAGAGTCCCTTTTGTCCCCTAACTGCAGCAGCTGTGGAAAAATTGACTGATAAAACTGAGAAAATGATTGAGAAAAATGAGAAACTGTTTGATAAACTCTTTGATAAACTGCCTAGGATGGAAGAAAGATCCTGTTCTTCCCCTCCGTGGACCCATGTTGCAGCCGTTAGGAGAAGATGCCCTCCTATGAGACCAACTCAGAGGAGACAGAACACACTACGAGGTATCCTATGGCCTCTGTAACTATGGCGAAGACAGGAATAAGTGGGATAAAAGACCTACCTCAGCCCTACAGGCATGAGTGAGTGAGTTGCAAGGTAAAGCAGACAGAAGAAAGAATTATTCCAGGAGGACTGCTGCTCCAGTCTGCAGGGGTTGGTTCTCCAGTCCAGGTAGAAAAGGTAGAAACTCATCTGCTAATTATAGACACTGAAGGTGCCCTGCTTCCAGCCAGGAGGAGGAGAGGGAAAACCGAGTTTATTGGACTGTGTGGATTCAATGGCACATTAGAGCCACAAAAATCACCAGGGATGGTGCCTCAACCACTGCCCTGGGCAGTCCAGTCCAAGGCTTGATAACCCTTTCAGTATAAAAATTTTTCCTAATCTCCAACCTGAACCTCTCCTGGCACAACTTGAGGCCATTTCCTCTTGTCCTGTCACCTGTGACTTGGGAGAAGAGACCGACCCCCGCCTCTCTACACCCTCCTTTGAGGTATATAAAGCCCTGGTGGATACTGGTGCACAGTGTATCCTATTGCCATCATATCATA
>JAOXJK010000012.1:52575511-52586783 GCA_025774025.1 Xenus cinereus | reverse complement strand
CAACCTGGTCTGGTGGGAGGTGTCCCTGCCCAGGGCAGGAGGGTTAAAACTAGCTGATCTTTAAGGTCCCTTCCAACTCTAACCATTTTATGATTTTATGAGTCTATCTTTTCATCTTCCATTTATTTCCAAACCCACACAAAGATCTTCCTGACACTGGAATAAAAGACAGGACACTGATTTTATCCAGGGGCAGTTCCTAGTCCTGGTGCTCTGCCGAGATGCAGCACCATCTGCAGTGACTAAAGGCGATGTGGATGCAGCTCTTTGGAGGGAGATGGGCAGAACTACTTCTTTTAATGGTGCCCGTGGCTTGAAACACCTTGAACTGCTCAGTAAACTTTGTTCTGACTGACTGACTTATACCAGTAGAGGGGGGGAAAAAAGCAATACACATAGGAAAAACATCCACCGTCACATTTCAAATCACCCCACTGCGAAATATTCCTGTTAAAACAACAAGTGAACTAGAGGAATGAGAGAGAAGCTTTTAACTTTTGTAGTTTTTTTTTAAAGCACCATCGAAGATTGTTTTGAGCCATGTGAAATCTCCCTCTGATGTCCTGTGAAGCACTTAGTTTGTAGATATTAACTATGCAATTTTTATTGCTTTTGTGATATTTTCACTCTCTTCTTCAGATTTTATTTCCATTCAAACACTGTATGACACTTCTAGGCAACCAAATCTTTTGCAACCCCCTACCCCACTCAAAACTATAAAAAACATTGCTAAAAAAAATCCCTTTACAAAGAAGAAAAAATAAAGAGAAAAGAAGAAAAAAACTGTTTGCTTGGGGTATTTTTTAATACATCCTTGAGAAACAAAGGGAGGATACACAACCAGGTGTTGTCTTGACAACAGGAAAGAAGTCTATCAGTAAGTACCTTTCGGTTAAAGTAGAAGGCTGGAACTTGTAGAGTGTTGGAGCAAAAAAAAATGTCCAGTGCTTCCAGAAAAAAAAAGTAGGTAATCAGTACTTAGTGAAGCATCAGTGCCTCGCTGTCATTACTGGAAGTTTTTAACTCACGCCTTTTGTCCATTTCAACCACTTTTCCTTTCTTTTCAAAAGACTTATGTGTTTGAAGACTGTTACATGTATGCCCTTCATTTTATCTTTTCCAGAATATATCATCACTCATTTTACCTTTTTTTCCTAAAAGCATATTTTCTACACCTCTAGATTGCAAGAGCATCTGGGGAGTGGGGGGAAGGGGGGTGCCATTTCTTCAGATCTAGATGTAGTCATCCAGACTCCCTTTTATAGTCAATAGGAACAAAATGGATCTTTTAGGGCACGATTCAGCCCAGCCGATGTCTAAAACAGGTCAGACGAGCAACACCTTGCAAGGATCTATTTCTCTGCATTGATTATAAAGGAAGCCAACGTGGTTACCTCAGACAGGGATGCCTTAAATTAGGTGAAATCCTGCCCTGACCTGGTTTCATGTGCTGCTTGTACAGATTGTGCTTGAGGTTCTGTCCTTGAAAATAACTGGGCTGTGTAAAAATCACCAGTAGCATCATGTGAGGTTATACCTACAGCATAGGAGCTGCTTGACCTCACAAATATCTAATCTGGTGGAAAAAAGTTCTTCTTGGAAAGGTTTTCAGGCAGACTCATTAGAAAGTTACCATGGAAACATTTTTTTTTTTCCATTGGTAGAGCACAGTTTGACAATTAGCTCTTGTGGGTGTGACCCTTTGGATTTGAATTTTGTAATACTAGTAAATGAAGCCTCCTGCGAATTTCTCACAAGCACCTTTATTCCCTTGCTGAATACCAAGAAACAGGAAAGAACGTCTGCTGCTGTTCCACACAGGGGTGAAATAGAGCAGTATTACAAAAAGAAAAAAAAGAATATATCAAAAAGAAAATGACTGAGTTGTGCACAGCTAACGGAATGCCAGACCACAAGCTCAGCCTCCAACACGGGTGAGGTTTGTGTTTTCCTGTTCACCAAAGGAACTGGCTTTAAAAATAACTGAATCCGTAACCATCGCGGAGCAACAAACGGCTCAGCCGCATGTACCTGCCGGCTCTGATACAAGAGCTTGGTCATAAAATTGTGCAATGCAGCAAATCAAATGAGTCTCTGGCAGGGGGGAATTGCTCCAGAGCCCTTTATTAATGGGTGCTTAAATCGACAGTGATACAACGGCATCCTCGCTCAGCTGACCAGGCACTTCTTGTCACCTGGAAATAGAAGATTGATGCAGCCATTACTCTACATCAGTACTAAGATATAAAAGCAGGTAATGCTTTGGGAGCGCAAGTCCTACTCTTAAAGATCACTGAGATGTAAGTCCTTAAGTGCTTGTATCACACCTGAAAGCAAAGCCTCAGCTCCCAGATCATTTGGAGCTTTAGCAAATGTCATCTGTTACGAAGACAGAGAGCTACTTTCCTGATAGCCATCAACAACAGCACACCTCTTTAGGGTTTTAGCGCAGACAGGCTGTAAACAAGTTGTTCCTGAAGAACTGAGAGAGCTAGAGCCTTTGTATCCATAGCAAAGGTATCTTAGGCTACTATAACAGGAACATTCAAAGGAAAAAAAAACCCAACAAAAACAAAACCAAAAAAAACCCCAAACCACTGTACTTTCCACTTGCCTTTTACTCCTCATTGCCACGGATTGTTTTCAATGGCCCTGTAATAACGTCCTGTACTTATACTGCCCAACACGTGCAACAGGACCGAACAGAAGAGGTCACACAGTATTAGACTGATTTCCTCAAAGCAATTCTATCCCAACCATGCACATCTTTTGCCCGGCGACCCCGTTTTCCAACGCACAGCCCAATGCCATGGTAGGTTTCGTGGCTGGAGAGGAGCTACAGCACTGAAGCACAGCGTAATAGTACGTTTTCCAGCTGGGATGCTTGGAGAGAGATGGGCTAGTACACTGTGCACTGCCACAGTTTCTCTCTTGGGCTTCCTGGTCCTGGCTGCTCCATGGCACACAGGTTCATAAAGGAGGGGAGATGTCACGGCAGCGTCATGCCCAAGTGCAAGGCCTGGCCTTGCTGATGGCCTCTTGAGCTCCTCTTGATGGCCTCAAGCTCCTCTTGAGCTTCCCGAGGAGGAGTGTTGCCAGCAGGTCGAGATGGGTGATCCTTCCCCACTGTGCAGCGATGGTGAGGCCACGCCTGGGGTGCTGGGTCTAGTTCTGGGCTTCCCAATACAAGAGAGACATGGAAAAACTGGAGAGAGTTCAACAAAGGCCAAGAAGGATGATTAAGGGACTGCAACACTTCATATAATAAGGAAAGGCTCAGAGAACTGGGATTCTGCAGCCTCGAGAAGAGAAGGCTGAGGGGAATCTCATCCATGTGTAGAAATATCTGAAGGGAGGGTACAAAGAGACCGGAGCCAGGCTCTTTTCAGTGGTGCCCAGTGACAGGACCAGAGGCAATGTGCACACACTGAAACTCAGGGGCTTCTCCCTGAACATCAGGAAACACTTTTTCATTGTGAAGATGGCCAAGCACAGGTTGCTCAGGGAAGTTGTGGAGCCTCCCTCCAAGATACTCAAAATCCATCTGAGGCACAGTCCTGAGCAACTGGCTTTTGGTAGCCCTACTTGAGCAGGGATATTGGACAGGATGACCTCCAGAGGTCCCTTCCAACCTCAGTCCCTCTTTGATTCTGTGTGCTGTCACCTTTTGACACATCTGCAAGCTGCACTGAGCAGATGGGCCTCCCTAGGAGCTCGGAGCATAGAAGGCTTTTGTGATCCTTCTAGATCTGTTAGGTGGTTAGGACATAATATAGGGACATATGTCATCTTTCATCCTCAACCTGTGCAGATTGCAATACTCAACGGACTGGGCTGCTTTCTCATGACAGTCCATAAAGCCAAACATTTCAGGCTAGTCTTTTTACTAACAAAGATGCTACACAAGCAGGAAAATGGCTGACACAGCTGAAAATTTCTAGCATCCCATTTTAATTTTTAAGATGTGTGCACCCCTGGGGTCATCACTCCGTCCACTCAGGTTTCTGTCAGAAATGGACAGGTTCTCTGCAGAGAACAGAAACATGCTGTGGGCTCTGGCTTGGTTCTGAGCTCCTAGGAGAGTTCACTTTAAAGGAACTCCAAAACATGCAGTCTCTGGAAGCTTCATTCACAAAATATTTGGTTTTACAAGGCAACAATCCCATTGTTTTCAATAGGGACCAATTAGACACCATTTCCTTTCCCCTCCTATTTCGGTCTGCAGCCCCAGGGGGATCCTGGTTTAGCCCTCTGGCTGTGAGTGGGACTCCTGAGGAAGTCCCTCTGATGCCTGCTTTCCTTCCCTCCCCTGCCAAGCAGGGACCTCAGGCATCATCCAAGCGCAGAGGTGACCCAGAGCACAGCTAGATAGCGCTTGAAGAAGTGTGTGCCCGAAAGCCCACACCTCGTTCCACCTTTCCCTTGGAGGAGACTTACATCAACTTCTTAACGTGTAATTTGCCCCATTCCTCTTTCCCTGCATGTCACTTCTAGTGTTTTCCTGGGAAATCCAAAAAGTCAATGGGCCGAAAGAGTGTAGCAAGGACAACTAAGGGGAGAATTTTGTAGAGTAGGGTAGATGGTTGGACTCGATGATCCCAAGGGTCTCTTCCAACCTAAACGATTCTGTGATTCTGTGTGAAAAGACACCGTTTAAGTAACCCTCTCCTCTATTTGGCCCTTCCTCAAGTCATGAGCTCTCACTGCCTTATACCTTTGGTCATCTATACCTCTGCTCGATTTATGTACAATTGCTGCATAGTTCCTTTACCTCCCTCTTCTTCCATGAATTCACACAAATACACGTACCTGCACTTAAAATGAGGCCTTGGAAATTCCTTTCTTTCCCCAAAACTTCAGCAGTTCAGCTGCGTGCAGACAGAAAGACAAGCAGAGGCAGACAGACCTACTAGCTCTTTTAATCACAGGAGAGATGAGCGACCCCTTAACTCTGCAGCAAATCGGTTTTCACCATCAGAGAAGCGTCCCTTCTCCCTCTCCTGTGCGCTGTCTCGGGAACAGGAGGGGCTGGATGAGAACAGCAGGACCACTGGGGCTGCCCTGGTGCCACGCAGCTATTGTCACTTCTCTTTTGTCACAGCCTTCCTGCTATTTGTGGGGAACAGAGATACTGCACCAACTTTGCCCATTGCCCGCGATACTTTCAAGAAACTCTGTAAGAGAAGCTTCAAACTAAAGAAGGTTATGCCCTGCTTTTCCCTCTAAATGCAATGTAAATGCACGTCTCTCTGTGCAAATCCAAGCCTTGCTCCAACTGAAATAAGCAGAACTTTTTGCCATTCTTTTCAACAGGAGAATAAAATCCATTCACGATGTGCAGAAAATAAGAAAGGAAGTAGAAAATGAAAGAAAAAATAATTTTAAAAGTATGATTTAATTTTTTGTCTGATCTTAATCTGGAGAAACTTTTCGTTCGCATATAGTATCGCTGAAGAACTTTGGTTGGGACCCACCTCCAAAGCTCATGAGGTCCAGTTCTTGCTCAAAGTAAAGCTAACCTAAAGCACACGTTGCCTGTGAGTTACAGGGTGAAACTAAATACTTAAATTTTTCTTTCAGTTACAACCCTGTGCAGGATGGGTCCAGAAATATTGCAAAAGTGGTTCACCACTGGAAATACTGTGAGTTTGTGGCGGCCTTTGTTCACAGTCAATTTGCAGATGTTGGTCAGATGCCACAACGTTCCCTGTGTCCTTTGGCACCAGCGCATGCACACTCCTTATGCCCCCTCCCCACATATAAAGGACATTTTGACCTATATCAAGTGGATCGGCCAGGTAAGAAATACTGCCCTGCAGCAATAAAACACCCTGCACTGCGTAACCTTAAACCCAGGATATCAAAAGACTTTGTGCTTGGGAAAGCAGGACAAGAGCAGGGCAGGACTGGTTTCCTCCAACTCTGAAGTCAAGTCCCATCTTTCATTAGCAAAACCCACTCTGGCCCACCTGCCAGGTGGGAAGAAGCTAGGGGAGATAATGCTGGTAAATAAACTTCTCGTTATTGGATGGATGGGCCAACGTTAATGGTATGAGCTTCAAGAAGGTTAATGGTATGAGCTTCAACAAGGCCAAGTGCCAGGTCCTGCACTTGGGCCACACCAACCCCATGCACCACTACAGGCTTGGGGAAGTGTGTCTGGAGCTGCCTAGAAGAGAAAAACCTGGGGCTCCTAATTGACAAGTGCCTGAATATGAGCCAGCAGTGTGCCCAGGTGGCCAAGAAAGCCAATGGCATTCTGGCTTGGATTAGAAATAGTGTGACCAGCAGAAGTAGGGAGGTGGCTGTCCCCTTAGTACTCAGCACTGGGGAGGCCACACCTTGAGTGTTGTGTCCAGTTCTGGGCACCTCAATACAAGAGAGATCTCGAGGTGCTGGAGCGGGTGCAGAGGAAGCAACGAAGCTGGTGAAGGGCCTGGAGAATAAATCATATGAAGAGCGATTGAAGGAGCTGGGACTGTTTAGTTTGAGGAAGGGGAGACCCTTCCTGAGGGGAGGGGAGAACTCGTCCCGAGGACCCCCCTTAGGGGAGACCTCATCACTCTCTACAACTACTCGAAAGGACACTGTAGTGAGGTTGGTGCTGGTCTCTTCTCCCAGGTAATTAGAGATGGAACAAGAGGGAATGGCTTCAAGCTGCAACAGGATAGGTTTAGACTGAACATTAGAAAACAATTCTTCACGGAAAGAGTGGTCAGAGACTGGAATAGGCTGCCCAGGGAGGTGGTTGAGTCACCATCCCTGGATGTGTTTTTATGAGTCGTTTAGATGTGGTGTTGGGGGATATGGGGTAGGGGAGAACTTTTGATGGTTGGAGTCGATGGTCCCAAGGGTCTTTTCCAACCTGAATGATTCTATGATTCTATGCACAGCCACCTTCTCCAGTAAGCCCATCATAATTTTCTCATCATGCTCAAACGCAGGATCGACAGCAGTTTAGGGCCAAAAATGATAGCAGGATGCGGATGCATGGACTTGGAATTCTAGGAAATAGAAATGATAATGGATAAATCATATAATCTATTAGTGTAATGTTTTGAGATACTGGCCTACTAGTACTTTCTTATCAAGAGGGCTGGGTATGGGGTTTTTGTTGTTGTTTTTGTATATTTTAAGGAGAACAATGATATTTCTGTAAGGGAATTTTTATTTTTAGGAGAAGGATTATGAGATAGTGTGGGGGAGGATATGAAATTACTCTCTGAAAATTTAGCATGTAGGTGATGGAGGCTGGTGTTTGGTTTTGTGTTGTTTTGTTGTTGTTGTGTTTTTGTTTTTTTTTTTTTGTCTGAGTTATTGTTGAACTCGAAAGTTCAGTGCTGAATGCAAAATGAGAGCTAAGACTGGGAATAGGCCAAGGCAGACCTTGAAAGTGAAGACAAAGACCCTGTTTATTTCAGGGAACTGTGGGAGGTATTTAAAGACAGGAGACGTGATCCAGAGAGATGGATTAGTAAAATGACCTTTACAGCAGCAGGATGAGTGAGGAAAAAAAATTGCATTTATCAACGTCAAGGAAAATAATGTTTGAAAAAGTCAAGACATAATTTTGATGTAAGTTTAGATGAATTTAAGCAATGCAACTAGATAGGAAGGGCTGTCTCTTAATGTAGTTGTGAGGAACAAATCTGCGAGGTTTTGCTGTACCTGGGGGAGATGCCCTGGGGAGGGTCTGAGGTGGTGTCACAGCACAATTTACAGTCACCGCAAAAATAAGTCATTGCAAATGGCATAGTTTTAAACTCTTTCGTGTTTTGTGAAATTTTTAAAATTATATTTATTGATGGTCTGCATTCATTGCACAGAGCAAACAGCTTTTTTGGGGGGATTGAGCCATTTGCTGTGTTTCTAAACCACTGTTTAATAATTTTTTCTTCAGTGAACTATTGCTTTCCCTGATGTCTTTTTGATTTCCTGATAGATAGAAACAATGCCTTGGCTTTTAGTTGTATATTATCCCATTTCCAGTTACATGTTTAGTCCTTTTTTTTATTGTTAGACTGCTTTTCCTTCAACTTCTTAAAAAAAAAAAATATTATGATGAATTCTTCCTCAGACGTAAGATTATATCTGAGTCAACAAGTTGTTGGTTCCCTCTTGCTCTTCAATGTTCCCTCAGCTGACTTGGCTCATAGACTGCTCCCGCTCCAGGATCTCATTTCCTAGCTAGTTGATTTAAACTAGCTGCAAAACAAACTGTACTTTTCAATCATTGTGACTTGTGTGAATAATACTACAACTACACAAGTCTATAAATGCTTCTACAAACCTGAATGTGAAAAAAAAAAAAAACCCACCCAAAAATTCAGGGCTCAATTGGCCAAGCCTAGTTGTGTTGGTGAGCACTTGCACACATAACTAACATCAGTTACCTCCTGAATATGTGCTTATCAATTGGCATGAAGCTGATCATCTGAATCCCTGCCAGCTTAGGAGACATTGGTGATGCTTGCACCGAAAGCTTTCTGTGCAACACAAACTAGTGCTGTTCCTCTAATAATTTTCTTTTTTTTTTTTTTTACAGTCTTACGGTAAAGGGGCAAGAAGAAAAAACCGATTTAAAGGATCAGATGGGAGTACGTCTTCTGACACTACCTCGAACAGTTTCGTACGTCAGGTATGTGCTTTTCAGCTTTTAAAAGACTGGAGGACTTGCTGATGTTAATGTTATCATCATTATGTCAATTAACATAATGATGTTAATTTTTGGGGAGGGTGAATTGTCAAATCAAAGAGTGATACTGTAGCCTGAGAAATAAATAAAGTCGCTGCTGGCACAATGAAAAATATTTGGTTGCTATTGTTTTGATCTTGGCAGAAAAATATTTTTTCATTTCTTCTTCATTTCCACGTATAGTAGTTTGCATTAGTTTTCTCACTATAATGCTGTCTGGTGATTAAAGCTGGAGGAGGAGGTGGAGTCTGATGAAGTGCCTGCAGTGGCAACATTTGGGAGAAAGCATCAAAACCCTAGTTTGGGTTTTACCTGCTTAAAATAGTGCTCTGTGAGGCAGTATTAACTCAGATGCTTTCCTCCCACATCCCAGTGTGGCATGGGCTGGAGGGGAAATCCCTGGCAGCATTTGTCCCCATCACGCTGATGCTGAAAAGCCAGTAGAGGATGGAGCGGTGCTGTTGGCTCCCGTGACCTGAGCCGACATGTCTCTCTTGAAGGGGGAGACCCAAGTGGATCCCAGACCTACGTGGGTGCTTGGAGAACAGTTCAATCTGGCCAACAAAGGTGACAAAAAATGCAGAGGAGGATATCCTGAGCCAAGTGTGGTCTTTGGCTGCAGAACGGTGCTACTGAAGCTGTGCTTTTGTGGAAGGAGGGTGTGTTTTGATGTGCTTCTGGTTGACAACAACCTGGAGAGCACGAAGGGTGCCCAGAGAGTACCAGTGACTGCGCCTGTGCAGGGGCTGGAATACAGTTTTTCATGCCCTGCTGATTTAAGTTGTGGTTTTGCAAATGCAGACTTTGCCATCTTCTTTTGGAGGGGTTCGGCAATTTGGGAGGTTTAATTGCAGAGTTTTGGGTTTTGCCATAAGCAGGCACCAGACCTCCTTCTCTACCTGCTTGTCTTGCACATTCCTCCATCTCAAAACATTTACTGGCTCCGCTGCTGTTGCATTGGTTATATCAGTACTGACACAAGTACACATCTTTGCAAAATTCTTCTGCTTTGTCCCGCTGTGATTATGTTAGCGGGCTGTGGATTTCATAAAGTCAGACCCTTATTACATTTCATTGAACATAGGTGTGATTGAACATAGGTGTGATACTAATTGGCCATGGGAGTTTTTCAGTGGCAGTAAACAATACGAACGTGGAACCCCTGGATCAATATGTTTTTTGTTTGTGATATTTTGTCCTGTTTAAATGTACTCTGAAAAAAGCAATCCAAGTATTTTTTGGGAGCAGCAACAGGATCTCCCAGTTCCGAGAAATCTGTGTAAGGAAATTTGTGTTGCTGTTTCCCTTAGCTCCTTGTAGATGTTGAACTCAGCCTGGAACATTTTTAGCAGAGTATGAGTGTTTATTTTACGCCGACTGCGCACAGTTCTTTGCCTTTCTTGTTTACCTAAATGAAGCCTGAAGTTGGTCTCGAGTATGTCTTCTTGCTGTCGTGAGGGGGAGCAGGGCAAAGAGGATGTAACACAAGGAGGTGGATCATCAAACCACATGTAGATGTTGGGGTGGACTCCTGTAGCCAGTGGAGAGCTGGTGTGCTCTATAGACTGTGGGGTCTTCAAAACAGGCACAGGGTTGGTGAGCTGCAGTCTAAAAGTGTCTTTCCCAGGGCTGTAAAGGGAGCATAGAGTGTGACAGCCTGAAGTGAAGATCTTTACAGAAGATATCTATATATTTCCCTGAAATAAATCCAAATTTAGTAGTTACTGAAGTGATACAGTACAAATGACTGAAAGGTAAAAAAAAGGCTTCTGCGAAAACCCAGAGATTGATTAGATTGCTGAAGCAAAACTAGTTTTTGAAGATAATGAAGGGATGTTAATGGATAAATATGTTGTGTGACATTTTCTTTTTGAAAATTTATTTTGGACAATCATCACAAAACATTCCTAGTAAGTAATGTACAGAGAGAGCTGTTCCAGTTGTAGCAGATGCGTGAGAGAACTGTCTCTTTTGTCACTGAGAGGTTTATTTTAGAGTTTGGACTGCGTCTTCAACAGGCTTTGTTGCTCTGATTCTCTTCCTTGGACAGCTTCGTTTTCTTCTGGACTAAGGAAGGATTGCCACCAGTGTGACCAGGGTGGCCAGTGCCCCAGATATTAAACAGAATGAGTGCAGTCGCTTTCTGCCGGCTCTGCTGCTGTGCCCTTCCCAGAAACTACCTCAGTGCTGCAAATTGCTTGCCTCCGTCTTTCTGGGAGGATATTTTACGTGGTATAAAAGAACATAAATGTTTTGCCATGACCATTGATTTGCAGGAGAAAAAGTGACTCCAAGAATTTGGTGGTTCTCCTGAGATGATTGAAAGCTGCAGAAAAGCAGAGTGGACAAATGAATCCAAACCCAATAGAATCAATGGTGTACCTATTTATTTTATGTTATGTTATTTTATTTTATGTTATGTTATTTTATTTTAAAAAATATTTTTATTTTATTTTATGAAGGACAGGGAACTGCTGCAGAGGGTACAGCAGAGGGCTAGAAAGATGATGAGGGGCCTGGAGCATCTCCCTTACGAGGAGAGGCTGAGGGACTTGGGGCTTTTTAGTCTGGAGAAGA
>JAOXJK010000012.1:52552868-52564418 GCA_025774025.1 Xenus cinereus | reverse complement strand
AGGTGTCCCTGCCCAGGGCAGGGGGGGTTGGAACTCGATGATCTTTAAGGTCCCTTCCAACCCAAACCATTCTATGATTCTATGAAACTTATATTTCCCAGTTCCTAGATTTCAGATGACAGAATTTTCCACTGTTTACACAGAAATCATCAGTGCTTCCTGCCAGCTCTTATTGAGAGGGTATTCTCATCGTAAGGTCTGTCAGAGAGAGAGAGAGAGAGAAGGGGGAAAAGAAAAGCTAAGGTTTGGGGGTTGTATTCTAGGGTTTTTTAATCTTTTGTATTGTGTCCTAACAAAGAAAATGACACAGAGCTTAGGTACGAAGACAAGGAGATGCTATAATCCACAGCAGGAATGGTGCTCGGGCATTCTCCCTTCACCTTTTTGCCAGGGACGTCGTTCTTGCCCAGGCAGAGATATCTTCTCCCCTCCACGAAAGCGGACTGGCCCCACAGACCCTTCTCCCAAACCTCCTTTGAAGGAAGGCTGCGAGTGACGCACACGCAGAATTAGCAGGAGATCTGTCAGCGCCTTATAATTACAGTGTGCTTTCAGTCAGAATGACATATTTTTTTTTTATTATGAGCAACTAAGGGCAGAATTAAATGTAAATCTCCATGAAAATGCACTGCATATAGGCCTATGGGTGTCTTCTGCTGAAACCTGCCTCTTGTGGGTTGCAAAGATGCCGTCGCCCTCCAATGAATGACAAACTCTAATAAGGCTGAAAATCAATACACAACATCAAAACGGTTAACTTAATTGCTACAGGGTACACAGCTCTCTGGCCAAAATACACCACAAAAAATGAAACTGCTCTTATTTCTCTGGTTTCTTTCTAGAATCATTTAAAAAAACCATTCCCGTCTATTCCCTTCTAACGGACAACATTTCAAGAGGGAATAGCAGAAAATCCACAGCAGCGTTTTCTTTAGAAGTTAAGCATGCGACACAGAGGTGAAGGTATTTTTCCTTATCCTAATAAAGCCCAGTTCATTATTTAGTTTGCTCCCCATCTTCCCCACTCCAGCTCAGACCGACACGGCGCATGCACCTCCTTTAGCAGCATTTTTTTTGACCAAAACACAGAAGGTGTTTATGAAGTGAACTGTCAGAGGGACCAGCAAGAACTACTTTGGCTCTTCTACCTGTGACGTTGAAATGGGTTTCAAGCAGTGAATTGTAACACGAGATACTCCAGCAACATTAATAAAACCACATTTTTAAAGAATTATTTCAAAATAGGGACCAAAAGCACCACTGAGCAAAACTCAGATCTTCTGTAATACTTGGAGGGAAGAGCTTTTGCACGCAAAATGGAGACAGCGTCCTCCTAAAGAAACTTTCCTGCAAGATTTAGAAACAACTGTTGCGAGCTGGACTGTGTTTCAGTGCCACATCCTTCCCCTCCAATAACACCTGAGTTACAGCAGAACTCCCCATCACTTCAATTCATTCCAACCTATAAAAATAAATTTATAAGATACATTGGACAGGACAAACCAGTGTTGCCAGGTGCTTCTGGATATGAAAAGCAGAGAGTGGGAGCTTTAATGAAGTTAGCTCTTAGTCATAGGGAGGTGATAAATGCAGAAAGAAAATATCCTCTTGTTAATGTTTGTGTTTACCATTTTCCCAGGTTTAAAGACAGTGGATGTTTCTCTGTCTTGCACCTTTAGTCAGTCAATTACAGCAGCAAAGGAGGTAAATAACACACTAGCATTCTGATTTAATGGCATTTCATTTGCACAGAAGTGATGAGACAAGGCACAGGACAGACAAAAAATAGGCCTTAACTCTTAATTTCTTTTCCTTTAAACTCAGCTGCCATGCTGTTATGGTTTACTTTTAGTGGAAGAAGATTTTGCCAAGTTAAACAAGAGCTCAAATACAGTAACTTGTATATACAAAAACTTCGTGGACTCTGAAATTTGCTGACGCAGACCGCAACAAATAAAGACCTTGAAGCCTTCATCTTAGATACATCAAAACTTCCTAGAGCGAACTAAATCGCGTGATTCCTGCCTTGAATGGTCCCACTAATTGGCTCACTCTGTGGCTCCACTATGGTCCATCACACCCCCAGTGCAAAAAAGCCGTAAAAGCGCAATATCCAAAACAGCACATTAAGCCCCAGCAGGTGGAGGCAGCACACCTCCGTCCTCCCCAGGGTCTCCTGGCTCAGGGTGGTGTCTGGAGCAAAGGGATTTGCAACTGCCTTGTGTCTTTGTACAGAAGAAAGCTATCAAGTGTTGGCATACATTTGTCTTTCTGGTGTGGCAGAGCAGATTCTTCCGCAGGGATCTGTGAAGTCCTTTGGAAGTGCCACATTCCCGTAGCTCTCCTGTCCCACGTCCAGAGCTATAAGCAACCGAGGTGAAAATTAAAGCAGTCGAGAAGCTGCTCTAGGTTGTGCTGACCATCTCCAGAGACACAAGGCTATCTAACTGCAAGCCACCAGCAAGGAGCTCTTCTTGCACCAGCCTTCTTCCATGCCCACATACTTTCATTAGGTCCAGGTCTTTCATAAAAATTTTCATTAAGTCACATTGAAAGTGATCACTTTTTAAAACACTGTGAGGGTCATCCTTTCTTAGCAGTTTGAGTGGTAGTGAATCAATGCAAACTGAGAATATTATTGCACGCAAATGGAAACTCAAAAGAGTTTCCATACTGATATTACTGTGTTCCAGTACCGGTCTTCTCTCCCAGTTGACACTTCAATAGCAGACGCATTCTCAAAAATGTGCCCTACCTGAAACTAGATACCTACACAGAATGCTCATCTGATGGAAAAAATAAGTTTAAGCCCATCCCTGACACTCTAAAGTTTGCTGTGGGATCTTGTGGATATATTCATTTTCTTCATTCTAAAGATTAACAAATACATGAATCATTCAGGTCTGTCTACCAGTGCTGGTAATAACAGATAGCATGTTTACAAAGTTTTCACGGTTATGTGAGTCAATCCAATGCACATTTTCCCAGATATAAAAATAAATCTTATATAATGCAGAGTTCACAGAATCAATACGCTGGCTGTGTGCACCAAACACAGAAGAAAATAGCACAGGAACTCCTATGCAACAACTGTCCTAAGCAGCTGAAGAAGCTGCAGTTCTAAACCTGAGTCATTTGATGCAAAATTTGGTCGAGTTGTCGTGTGAGCACGAGTAGCAATAAAGACAGCAGAGCAACAAACACAGCAATCCTCTTGGTTTGTTCATAAACAAACAGAATAATTAGGCAGAGTCGTAAGTGTTCTGCGTCTTCGGATAGTATTCTCTACTGCCTAGGGTCAAAAGGAAATGTTTCTCCTCCAAACTGACACAAACTGATGAAATAACACTATTAATAGTGATGCTAAGAGGGGGAGAGATTATGACAGGGAGTTCAGGAGGGAATATGTTGCAACTTAATCTGGGGAGCGACTACTGCTTTCCCATCAGAGAAGGAGATTTGAAGAGTAGCCTTTTCCTGGCAGCTTCACCTTTAAAATGCTGTACGCACATTAACAGATGGCGACATGAAGATATTTTAATGAAACATACACTTCCATCTTCAATTTATTTTTTTTTTCATCAAGCTTAATGTTTGCACAATGTTGATGACTGCAAAAACAAGTTTTCCACAAAGAAGAAGAATTGGTAAACAGGTACCTCCTCCCACACCAATAAAAGGCTTGTATCCATCATTATTTGGTGAAATTGTGACCCAATTACACTAGTACAAATCAGAAAAAACTTTCCTGATTTCTTAACTGCAAGGAAGTAGAATCTCTATCATCTTAAAGCATTCAAGGGAATTTGTATCAATTGATTATTACATGTAAATTATCTATTTCTGTTTTATCTGTTTTCCGGATTTCAAATAAAAAATGAAATGGGATGTAAGCTTGCTTTGTTTCTATCACCTATAGGGATTTATATATCGTAGCTGAGTGAGACAGGCAGTTTTAGCAGAGCAGTCTGCTCGGGGAATCATCGGATTTTAACTTTTGCACAGCAAGCCTCTTGGAAAAAACACACAGACACCTGTCGCTTTGAGAAGCCTCACTTTTCCCCAAGTCAGCAAACACAAACAATAAACAGCACTCTTCAAACAGCTACACACACCAGTCCTGAAATTCCTAATCTCTCCTCGCATCTTTCCCTGCTCCAGCAATTTTGGTTCTGGTCTTTGAGAGGCAACAAGAACTGTTACATACATCTTTACGCAATCTCAGAAGCGGCGAAAGGTCACCGAATTTGGAAATGCTCAGTGAACAAAGAAATATTGGAAACAAAGCCAAGGCTCCCAGGGGTTATGTCCCTGGTTCATCAGAAGGAAATGCAGCTCGCAAATTGGAAACCTGCAGTCCTGAAGCCCAGGCTTTCCTGAGATAAGGCTCCAAAACAAAAGTTCTGCAAACATTTTGGTGAACTCCTGCCAAAACCCGGCAAAGGGATTTAGGGCGGCTGCATATCAAAGGCAAGTTTCTTGGGCAGAAGGAAATACAGAAAGCAGAATGGAAACCAAACCCGAACGAGAGCTGCGGGGCACCTCTACATTTTAAAGCCATCTGACAGAAGGCAGCTGTCAACAGCTGTCTTTTCCCTGGAAAGAGTAGGGAAGGAAAGGAGGAGGATGGAGACAACAAAGAAGAGGAATTAAATCAGCCTCACCAATCGTAAAGCTATAGCCATCGATGCTGAAAGTAGCACTCCGGCATTTTTTAAATCCTTCCTTTCTGTTGCTTGGCTCTGTCATGATCCTGCCAGCTTGTACTTTCAGCAGCAGCCTTCCTCTCCCCGCTGGAAGCCGAGCTGGAGTTCACTCCTCGCCGCCCTTGAGTCTCTGCCGGTGACAGCACACACACCCCCCAACTTCACACATCTCCCGGCGCGGGGGGCCGAGTCGGAGAAGGCACGGACCCAGCAGCTTTCTCCTCCCCCCGACGCTCTGGCTGGCTTTGTCACCGACGTGCCTGCTCCCAGTTTAACAACCGCTCAGGGGCTCCGGTACCTAAACCAGCAGTCAATTAGTACCAGACTACCCAGTCAATAAGCCAGCTGTGCCTGTCAAATCTCTGTGTAGGAGTTCAGCGCACAATTAGCAAACGAGGAAAGGTTAGATTTTGCTGTGATCTGCCCACTGTGTGTTCCCTCCTATCCTCCAGCCCTCTGGCTCCCCTTAGCTCCTGGGGATTTCTGACGTGCTCGCAAATTGTGCTCGGATTTCAGCCCTTCAAACGCGAGCAGCGCGTTTTAATCATTCCAGCTCCAATGAATCAACCCAAGATGACGGTACCACCATCAATCATCTACTACTTATACCGACGGCAAGTCTCTGCAAACACAACTGGCAGCAGAACGCAAGAGATTATCAGAAAGTAAGAGCGTAAGTGACGGTGGGAAAACAAAAGTCATTTAGCCGTAATGGTGATAAACTGAGCAAACTGTACACGCACACACACACACACAAAAAAAACTCTTCCGAGCTCTTCCTCCTCCTGGTGGTTCATCACATGGTTTGTAAACTCCTCTCTGCAGTTTTTTAACCCGATGATGTTTAAAAAAAAAAGTGATTCAGAGTGCTTTGCAGCAATCCGCTGAAAAAAAGGCAAATCATCCCTACCCTAGGAACAGACAAAATTTAGAGTCAAGGCTGGCAAAGTTTTCACAGAAGGCTAGCAGCAAGCCAAGGTTTTATAAATAGGTATCCAAGAAAACACTGTCAATATCTTAATGATTCCAGTTCACATAAATCTGTGCAATCCTTTTTTCTGCTGTATGTGTTAATATAGAAACATGCTACTAAAGTGCTCCAATTTTTCAGGTTCCCAAGTAGAAAAGTAAATTCCAGGTAAATGTTGCATTGTTCTGGGTGGAAACCACATGGAAACACTGTGTTTCAGGAAGACTGCCATCAAAATAATAGCTGAGACACCGTTTGCTAAAAGCTAACCCAATGCACACCAAAAAGTTTACAAAATATCAGCAAATCTAGTCTGTGTTTAAGGTACAAACCTCAAGCCTACCTTGGTTTCTCAACAAAAGCTTAAGTCAGAAAGAAATATTGCACTTTCAAAATACCCTCTCTTCAAAGGATTGAAGAGAGTCACCACGGAACTCCAGTAGTTAATTTAAATTCCACCTAGTTCTAGCCCAGCGAAGAGCCTCAGCCAAACAGACCTTTTTTGTTAACAATTTTTTTAATGATTTGGCTGCTCAGTAATACAAAGCAGGTTCATTAAGAAAAAGGCCGTTAGTAGCGAGGAGGCTTTTTAGAGGAAGGAGGGCCTGGTCTTCCAGGTTTCTTGGCCTTTCAAGATAAAGCGTGAAACAATAACTCCTAGTTAGAGAGAACGTTTCCATCACTTGCACCTGCAATTATTTTTGACTTCAGAAGGGTAGGCACAGCTCAGTAATTTTAAAGAGCTGCTGCTATAAAGGCAGCCACCACAAAGAAGAATTCTCAAGCGGTTCACCAGACTCCATCATGTATCCCAAACAATATAGAAAAAGAGTCTGAGTATGAAGCGTTTCGAGGGGATCATTTTCTCCGTCACTGGTTATATAGGTCACACACCTAGATAAGCACTGAGGCTCTGCCTAAGAAAGCAAAGGCATAGAGAACTACTCACGCAATATCTAGAAAGCACAAAGTTAAATGTTATCTAAAGGAAAGGTAAATATCGGAACTGTCAGGGTTTGGGGTTTTCTTTTAAAATTTATTTATTTGATGACAGCAATTTTTTCCTTAAGCACTGATTCATGAATAAAAATTGTGGGAAGACACCAGTGATGATCATGAAGTTTCAGTCAAGTTTCTTAGTTCCAGAAGAAAGTTTCTTCCATAAAAGACCAGCAGACAGCATCTCACTTGCTTGGACCGTGTACTCGTGTAGGAAGCAGAAGAGCTTTATTAGCATTTCTCAGGTCACCAAGTTACTGCCATGTTGCTCATCCCTGATGTCCTTCACTGGGGCTCCAGCCACTTTGTACAGATTGCCAGGAAGAAAAGGACTCACCCATTCAGCAGCTATGCACAGCTGAGTAACCTTGAATGAGACCTTGTTCAAGCCCCAACTAATACTAATTTCAAATAATTGTAATAATTTGTTAGGCTTATTTAGGTCAAAGTGAGCAATTCCCACGGGAAGGGCAAAGACAGTAGTCACGCGTCAGGGTGAACTGATCAAATGAGGCACTGGATCTCCTCCATCCCTGGAGCGAGCCCAAAACGGGCTGTTTGCAGCAAGATGCTCTCTCCCTTCCAAACTGCAGAGGTACTCACCTTGGGGTGAAAAGGGAAATCTTTTGACCTGCAAGTTTTCCAAGGAGGAAACAGTTTCTTTCCAGGCCTAGTAAAAATTTAATCCGGTAGCTCAAAGAATTACCAAATCCTATCAGTAACGTGATACCTGATCCTATCTGATTCTTTGCATTTTGCCGTTCAGCCCTTGGCCACGTTTCAGCTCTGCCATTTACATTCTGCTTCCCCAAACAATCCCTGCAGATTCACTCAGGGTACAGTACGTGTTCTACCTTCCGCCGCCTGGCAGTACCAATGTAGGTGGTTAGGCAGTTCTTGCGGCTGCAGTTCAGTGCCGTGTAGAGCAATCCATGTATGTCATTTGTAAACCACCTGGGGATCCTTTGAGATGAAAAGCACAGTGTGAATTGAAAATATTTATTATTATTGCTATAAACAGACTGGGGTATCCATGGCAACATTTAATTTGTCAACACATAAAACAGCAGTTACTTTAATATCTTCCCTTTACTTTTCAACTTGTAGAAGAGTTTGCATGTTTTCAGGAAGCCTATTTTAACCAAAGACCACATCAAATTAAACCAATGGTCCATCCAATCTGCCATCCTCCAACATACACCCTAGAGGAAGTTATGAGAAAACAGCCACCTGTAACAAACAAATATACAACACCGTCCTTCCTATCCCTAGGCAGTCTGTTTCTGCCCTGCGGTATAAAAAAGCGTATTATTTATGTAAATTTGTCTCAGCAAGACTGAAAGATTTTTAATTGCAGTTTACACCAAATACTTTCCCAAGCATAAACTTTGAAAATCAATTGCATGGAGAAATACTGCTATCTATCAGCTCAAAGGCATGAGACTTGTTATTTCAGCCCTGTATCCCCTGGCTCTTGTGGTATGAGAAAGGGAAAATAAAAACATTTAAGTAAAATCCTAGCCCCATGGAAGTCAAGGGCAAAACTTTCCCTCACTTCAGCGGGGCCAGAGCTCTATTCTCCTGGTTTTCCATGCCTGTGCTCCTACTGCCCTGGTTCCTAACACAACGAAGTCCCACCAGAGCAGTGATGGTTTTGGACCTCAGGCATCCATATGCTTTTGTAGTACCCGGCACTGAAGTTAGCGCTGACTTAGGATCTCTGAATTTTTGATCTTTTCAGAAGTGTCCCAGGTACCCTAAACCAACTGACGACTTGACTTTGACTATTAAAAATAAAAATGTAGCCCTCCTGCGTCAGACCAAAGGTCCTCGGAGGCCAGTGTCCTACGTCCAGCTCTGTATCATTTCTCCATCACTGCCCAAAAATAGATGATACTAGATACCCAGCCACCTCCAGCTCAGGTACCTCCTGAGCCAGCTGTGTTTTCTGTATGTTCATAAACAGTCAAAAGTTTTCTGTTCAAACAGCTTAAACCTTCAGCACCCTCAGCATCCTTTGGCAGGAAGATCCACACCTTAACTAAACATAGCACAAAGACTTTTTGCTTTCGTTGCTTCTGTTGGCTTTAAACCTTTCTTTTTCTAGCTATGTGGTTGCTCTTTACCCTAATACTGACTTTGATAACAGTATCGATTCTGAAGCCTTCTGGCTATGAATCCAAAGGTGAGGAGGGGTTCTGTGAGAGGCAGAGGGGTCCCCAGCATTCAGGATTTCTAGGGGCAAGGAACCCCTGAAACTGTGGGTTCTGGGGAGAGTGGGCCACAGAAGCACCAGGCAGGTGAAAATATTGTTTGGAACACCTTATTTCCACAAACTTCAACTGAATCCATTTTACAAGCGGATATTTTTCAGAGCAGTTTTAGAGGGCTCTCTCATCCCTGGTATCGGTGTCACTTGAAAACATTTAACATCCCAAAGAAGAGCTCAGCACTTTCCAGGACTGGGCAATGATGTGCCAAGATCGGATAAATCTCTTAAGATAATGTTCTTCCAGCTTCAGAGAGGAAATTAAGCTGAAGTCCCCTGAGGTGCTTGGTATATTTCTCACAAGCAACAGTGCAGTTATGTACTGCAGGCTGTTTATGGAGAGATGGCATTCTTCCCTGAAAGCTTCTTTGTTTTACTGTTTTCTAGAAGTACTCCATCTGCAGGTTGTGACGATTTTATCAGACATTGTCACCGTCAGGAATATCCACTACATTTACCTTATTTTTAGGCGTGACAGCCAGAAGGCAATATGACTTTTTAACGCAAGGCTGCTCTGATGCTTTCTGCTTGCTTCAAGCTTTGCCATTTTGCCCCTTACCAAAAACCCACAAAAGGAACAGTCACCAGTGTGCTGGAGTATTGTCTTGGTTTATGCTATTTTCTCCTCCCCAATACACACTCATTTTGTCTTATTTAAAGTGACTTCACACCACGGATGAATATCCAAATGCATCCAATAAATTCCGGGCACAGGAAAGAAAAAAAAAAGTAATATTATTTTGAGCTTGTACTTCATCTTAACTATTTCAAACACCTCTACAACTCAGAGGAAATGTGTTGTTTTCTTTAGAAACACAGGAGGAATCTACACCATCTAATTTTAGGCACCTAGCTGAGGTGCCTAAGTGAGGAACCCTGAGGCTCCCCTTGCAGTGAGCAGGCAATTCCAGAGGAGAGGTAGAGCCCCTAAAATCTGAATTGCTCTTTGGAGAAGCTGTTTTTCTCCTTGGAGGACAAAGAGAGCCTGAGGCATCTAAGATCTGGAAGAGGTAGCTTAGTGAGGAGACTGAAGTTGAGCAGCAGGATCCCTGGGAGTAGCTTATACTTTCTCCAGATTGCCTGCAAACAGTAACAGAGAATTGTCTAGGTTGGAAGGGACCTTGAAGATCATCTAGTCCAACCATCACGAATCATGGCAAATCATGATCCTCTTCCAAGTAGACACAGCGAGGTCCACCTTTTGTGATGCGTCCAGGAAAAATGCAATATTAACAAACTACCGTGCCATATACCTTTCCAGTGCTACTCGTAATCGGGTAAGACTAAGTGTCAAAAGAGCATCCGGTCTGGACATTTGCAAAGTTAAATGATGGGAAGGAGGCTGTAGCAGGAAAGGAGAACGTGAAGGCTTTGAAAAATCCCCTGTAAATGCACTTACTCCCCACGTATTTCCTTCACACACTAACTTGTAGCCCCTAGCTCTGTGAAAGCCAAAAGCATCCCTGCCTCTGGGTGTAGTTCTGCTTTTTAAATGAGGTCTTTCTCCTTATTTGTTTGTTTAGGTTTTTTAAAATAAATAATAGAATTTCAACATCAAAACATTTTTAGTGCTCTAATTCTACCTCTGTCTAAGCATTGCTGCTGATCAGATTTCAGTCTAACTTTCTGTTTTAATTTGATTTTTTTGGTCTCATTTTGCACACTACTGAAGTATGATTCTCCAGGTAATGAGATTCTTCATCTTACAGCAGCCATTCTTGAAAGCAATTCAACCAAAATCAGAACCAATAAGAATTATACCGTTATACAACAAAGTAAAGTTTGGGGTAACCATGTTAAAAACAGGTTGCAAAAGAATTAACACTACACAATTTTGCCATATAAATGTGATGACGACAGACTTCTGCTTCCCACAGCATTCTCGGGACTATCCCACAATTAAAGCAATACTGAAAGATTTTATTTTCCATTCGGTCAGAGAGAGATTTCTGATCCTCATGGTACCTGCACCATCATTTATTGAAGGATTTGTCTTTGTTCCTTCCCACTACCCTTCTTGAAAAGCAAGGAACAGCAGTGACCAGCTAGCGCGTGCACCCAAATCATTGCATCCATTTGATTCCCTGGCAGGCATCGTTCTCCCTGATGATTAGGGCTGTGGCCAGTCAAATCATAAAAGCCATTATTTTGCTTTCCAACTCGCTCGTTAAACCAAGGAGTTGTTCCCCTCCTTGGATTTCCCTTTCTTCTTTTCTCCCTCCTCTGCAAAGTTAAAGGTACTTCGTTGCGCTACAGTAATCAACAGACGTGCTTTATCGATGATGCGAAAATGTTGAGGGTGCAATAGGGAGAGTGAGGAAGTAGCTCTTTCGATGGGGCAAACCAGGGCAACTTCACCTGATTCAGCAAAGCTGCCTGAGCGCTTAAGATCAAGATCTGCTCCTTCCCCTCCAGCCTGGAGGGGGAACTGAGCTGCGGTGCTTAACAGCTTCTTATCAGCCAGCGTCCCTGTTATGGTTTGAGAGAACCCATAACAGTCTATTGTCGTTTAGACAATTATTCTATCACCCGATGACCCCTCCCCACCTGGAAAGGGGAATCGGGGAACACAAAGAAACACAAGGGTTGAAATATAAATAGATTTA
>JAOXJK010000012.1:52441581-52451607 GCA_025774025.1 Xenus cinereus | reverse complement strand
TGCTTGCTCATTGTCATTTTGCTGTCTACCAGGACCCCCAGATCTTTCTCTTTGGAACTTGTCTCCAGCAGGTCCACGCCTAACCTGTATTGGTGCCTGGCGTTCTTTGATCAGATCCCCCCTCAGCCTTCTCTTCTCCAGACTAAAAAGACCCAAGTCTTTCCTCGTAAGAGAGATGCTCCAGGCCCCTCATCATCTTTGTAGCCCTGCATTACAGCCACTGCATTATAGATTCAAGGAGGCTGTTGGAAAGTGAAAAGTAAGGAGGAAAAACCAACCATTTAATCTGAAAGACAGTGTTGGCACAAGAACAAGTGGATATGAGCCGTCTGCAGACATGCAGTAGATTGTGTATGAGAAACTACTAATTGCAGAATGAAGGTTCCAAAGCAGCTTTCAAATGGCAGTAATTCAGAATGAATTTGGGGAGCTTATGAATGAGACATCGTACAGCTATCCTGCCTGTCCTAACAGGAATTTATCTGAGAAGACTCCTTTTGGGTTCTGTGTTTCCATCTCATTAGCTGACTTTCCCTCTGAAAGGGAGGGAAAGCTGCTGTATGGAAGGGGACAGAAATACATATATGTGGGATAAAGCTGATGTGTAACTTGAAACTGAGCTCTGATTGAAACTGGATTCTCTGTCTGGGATTGCTGTTGGTAAGACACAATTGGATTTTTATGTGTTCTTAGACAAGTGTTGTTC
Organism: Xenus cinereus; assembly: GCA_025774025.1. NCBI lineage: Eukaryota > Metazoa > Chordata > Aves > Charadriiformes > Scolopacidae > Xenus > Xenus cinereus. The sequence goes on along the minus strand of JAOXJK010000012.1, from coordinate 52,450,901 downwards.
TGGTTAAATCATCAGGTCTGAAATGTTCAGCTCCTCCTGTTGATTAACTTATAGTATAAGAAATGTTTAACGTATAGAGCAAAGACATCTATGTGCAGCTTGGAAATACATAGGAACATCTTTTTCTTGCATAGACTTTAAAACCAATCCCTACGCGTTTGTTTATGAAAGAGAAGGAGTCAAGGAATTGGTCCATCTCCTTGTGCCTTTTGCCTGATAGCATGAGCATGGTGGTTGTTCCATGTGCTCCTTCCAGGGGCCCACCATGAGTCTTCTTGCTGGGTGAAGTAGGACAATGTAAGAAACAAGGTGAAGGTTTACTGTACTTGTTTAGTCTGAGGATACAGTTTCACCTGCAATTGTTTAAAAACTTGGAGTTGCCACTCACTGTTAGGAAGGCTTTGTGCTGTGTGAAAGCAGCACGTTGCGTTCTCCAACTAAACCACCTCCCTGGGCAGCCTATTCCAGTCTCATTCATTTTGAAGGCAAAGTTAAAATGAGAACTGATTTATTTGAAAAGGAGAGGAAGGAAAGCTGGAGAAACTCGTAGGTAAGGGAATTCTGCAGAAGTCCCTGTAAGTCCTCTGGCTGGTTGTTGGAAGAAGGAGATGGTCCCTTTACTACTGCACAGCCTGTCCCGGCACAAGAGTCCCCGTCTCCTCTCGGTTGCTCCGAGGCTTTGAGACTATTACGTGGGAATCAGCTCGGGCCCTGTGTCAGCCCATCCATAACCTCACCTCACTTGGGGCACGGCCCGGTTCTTCTGCGCTTGCTGTCCTGAGCAGTTCTGCAGGTCTCCACTGACCTTGTCCCGTGGGTGACCACTGTCTTGTGTATCCTCTCAAGGGCTTGACTGTCTTCCAAACCACTTTCTGACTTCAGCGTATGTGTTTCCAACTGTGCTGTGGAGAAGGAAAAAAGGGGGGGTAGTGGGGAAAGTGCAGCAATGTCCTGGACGTCGCTGGTCACTTTTGTTTGCTTGGTGTCCTTGTTCTGTAAAATAGTGGCAGCTGATCTTCACCCACTTCTCTGTACGCCAGTGGACAATGACATTTCAGGCTCGGTGTCACAGACACGGGGTGGGTTATTGTAAATAAAGGCATATTCCTGTGGAATCCCAAAGTTTGTCCTAAGGATCTTCACAGTACTTAACCATTTTATGTGAAGCTGATGTTTCCTTTCTCCCAAGTAGTGTCTGAGTTGCCTGTCTGTGTGGATGTGTATTTATTTGTGGGGACTGTGTTTGAAGACCAAACTCCCTGTCTTGCCTGACCAGAGTTTTTCTCCCTGGCACGCAAAGGAAACGTAAGATCAGAACTAAGCTGAGACCTCAGTTCTCTGGAAGAGCCTGAAGATGACCTTTGAGAGGGAAGAATGCTCTTTAAGATGTTTTCCCTTCCAGAACTGTGTATGTGCTCCTGCTGTCGTGTGGGAGCTTCAACTGCTTGAGCCCTGGCAGGTAAAGCTTGTTGTGATCTGCAGAAATCAGGACATGCCATAGCCTGAGCAATCCGTGCCCGTGGCCTTTTGTACTTATGCCTGAGGAACGTATGAGGGATGAAGGGGAATGCCTCAAAGCAGAACTTATGGCAAGTTAGACCTGACTTTGTGTGCTGAATTAGGAGGCATCTGAGGAAGGAGCAAGTTCAGACTGCTCTTTCTATCAAGTCTTTTGAGAACTGCCTGCCTTTCCAGGTCTGCTGTGCCCTCGATGGTAGCACTTGTTTCCAAGACTGAAGTCGCTCTCTTCAGTAGGCTCTGTGGGCAGGCTTTTGGGAGGCATCTTTCTTTTCTTCCATTCAGGGGAACAGTTTTAGCCTGTCTCAGTCTCTGTTTGCTGTTTTTCTTCTAAAGCTCTGCCTTACTGGAGAATTAATTTTTCCTCTTCTCGATCCCTGCCAACCCAGTAGTTGCTGTGATTCTTTTACATGGTTAAGAGTATCAAGTATATCTATGAGAAGCATATGCTTTGTTGTCTTTAAAGTCCTTAGCTCTTTGTTTTGGGGGAGCACTGTAGGCAGGTATTATACAGTAGGTAATCTTCCCTCGTGATTAAACAAGATCCTGTTAAAGGAACAACAGAAACAAAAAATAACTTGAGGAGGAATCCTGGAATGAAGCCAAAGGGCCTTGCTCCTGGCTGTGCTGGTGATAACCTGTAAACATTAGCACAATTCCTTTGGGTTTGTTCCCCGCTTGTAGTAATATTATTTAAGCACTTTAAAGAACTATTATGAGCGTGAAATCTCTCGAAGTTAATCATAGCATGCATTGAGTATCAAAGATTAGCCTGTTGTCTAAAATATATGGATTTGCTTATATTCAACAGGTTGAAACTTTGAGAGAAGCTTTTATCCTTTATTAGAAAGGCTACTCAAATTAGCATAGAATGCTAATTGCTTTAAATACACAATGTGTGGCTGAGTACACAGTGTAATTGCTGTCTTGCACTTCTGTAAACGCTACAGATTCTGGTCTTGTGTGTAGAATTCATGATGGATTCCACTCTTTGCACGTCTATGTAAATCCACTTATTTAGTATTTTGTGTTCATTGTGCAAGGAAAAACTCCCAGGTATGGTGGATTTTTGTTCCTTTGTTTTGTTTCTTTGTTTAGTTTTTCAAGCTTTAAAGAGTGCTATGTTTTGATAATGTTACGGTTGAATAATCTTGCTTCCTTGAAGTCCCGGACGGGAAGCAAAAGTATTTCTTTGACGGATTCCATACTGGATATTTTCTCCATAGTTGCCCTGCTGTGTGAATTGAGAGAGGATTCCTAAATACCCGTTTGCAGTTACGTAACACTTTCCATAGTCATCATCGTTAACCTTCGCGTTATGAACTGTCTGTTCTTTGTATGTGTCATTTAAACATCCTGCACCAGAAATCTTGACCTTTCTCGTGAATAAATAAATGAATGAATGCTAAATTTGTAAAATGTCTATTTCTGTGCCTCCGTCACACCTTCCATCTACCTGTTTCAGAATGCTTTGAAATACTGGGGTTCTTAACACTTGTGTAAAGGTCGCAACATAATTTATATAGAGAGATATATATATAAAATAGAGGGAGGCTCAAAGCTGTAAAATCACTGAACAGAGGTCTCTCACGTTCAAGTAAGTTGGAACTTGAAAGTCTCACCTTGTGTTCCCTGTCCTAATATTGCCGTATTTTATGTCTCTAGTTTTGGTAGTCCGTCCCGTAGCTCGTATGTATTACTACACCTCGGCAGGCACGCTGTTCCTAAAAGTGCTCTCGGGAAGCTGTGGGTACAAGATGGGAAAGCAAGTTCCTCGCCTGCTCTGACATGCCGGGGGGATAGGCCTTGGGGTTACCTGGAGCAGAACGTGTCCTTTACTTCATGATGCTGCTGCCTTTGTGTAGTTTCTCAGCCTCGTGCTTGGTAGTGAGCTGGATTTGTCCACTCAGGAGTAAATCTAAGGATGTGTGGCTGAGTCTGGTGTGTGATGAGGTCTGGGTGCCGTCCTGGGGCAGAGGAAATGCCACCGGTCCCTCTGTGTGCCCATTCAGAGCCAAAGGGCGTGTGGGTGGAAAATTGGCTGCTGCTGACCCCAGTCTAGACCAGTTGCTGTGCTGGGTAGACACCAGTTAGGAGTAGAGCCCTCTCTTGTTTCATTAAGGAAGCTGCCCCCTCTCGTACCTTGTGTTCTCCTAAGAGTTCATCCTCTATGAATTAGATGTGGTGTTGGGGGATGTGGTGTAGGGGAGAACTTTGTAGAGTAGGGTTGATGGTTGGACTCGATGATCCCAAGGGTTTTTTCCAACCTGAATGATTCTATGATTCTATGAATTCTAAGTTACTTTCTGCAAAACCACAAAGTCTTGTCTTGAGGGCACCGAGTTCCCTGGCGAGTCCCCTAGGCTGGCGAGGATTGCAGTAATATCACGTTCCTTTTCTGGGAGGAGTGCGGGGTTTTGTTTTGCTGTTTACTTTCTTTGAGGAGACTGATAGGAGCAAAAATTCCAAAGCACAGGATTTATGTCTGACTTGAACCATGTGACTATAAAACTAAAGTGTTAAGTAATTGAAAAGAGTGTCTAAAATGCACACTAGCGTGACCTTGAAAACAAATAAAAAGCTTTCAGTGTTTCAGGTTATTTTATCTTTTAAGGGCCTAGGAGTCAAAACTTTACTAACGTAGTCAGAGTTTTAGAAGCAGACTTGAATTGTTTTGAAGCAAACTTGGTTATAATGTCCATCTGTGGCAATACAAATGCTGTCTTAGAACTTGTGTAGGTGGGTGCTCTATAGCTTCAGTGATACGGGAACTTGAGGAAGTTCCAGTTTCAGGAACTGGAAGGATAGAAAAGACTATTCATGTAAGTTTTACAAGGAGGTAAGTCAATGAGAGATCAAGGTTTAGGTGTCATTTTAATCTGTTGGGTTTTTTTGGTCACAGCTGCTTGGCCCTATACTCAATACTCAACATCCTTCTGCTTTTCTGTTCCTCTTTTCTTAAATGAGAGAGGAAGAATTGGTATTCTTGAAATAAATGTGTTGAAATTATTTATGAAGGGGAAAGTTTTTTCTAAATAGGAATGTAATGAGTGGGTTTTGCTGATCTCCTTTTCTTCTTTTGAAGTAATTATTCTACCTGTTGGTGCAGTACAATGGGAGAGATCATCAAAGTAATTGTTCAGAGAATGGAATGGGTTTGCTCCTTTAAATTAGATCCTTACTCAAAGCATCCTTGTCTTTAACATAATAGTCATGCTAAGTATTTCAGATTTTTTTTTTTTTTAAAGATTAAATCCTCTCTGCATTGAGCCAATGGAAAAACTTATTTGGGTTCAGAGCGTTTTCATTTCTAGTCTGAAGGGAAATTTTCCAAAATACCCATGTTAAAAAGGGGAGCTTATATTGTGGCTGTACCAAGTAAGAGGGGTTAACTTTAAGTGGAATAGCTCGAAGGCATGAGGGTGGATAGAGTGAGGAGTTTATACTGACTTGCTAGCACATTTTAAATTATCACTGTTTAGTGTTCACTGAGGATCCTACTCTTGCTGTGATTGCTAACACATAGCACTTTTCACAGATAAGGCAAACAACCTAACCTGAGTATAAAGTTCATAAAAAAATTAATGCCAACTACCCATTTAATATTTGAGTGTCATAGTGTAGCTGGACATGCACATATATTTTGGAAATTCCTCTTTTATCAGTGTCCTTTTTTAACCTCTCTCCTGACTGTGTACTTCTAATTTAATAGGAGATAATATCAATGCATTTTTAAAACAAAAACTGTGATTTAGTTACTTCCTGATGTAGGAAGTGAAATGCATTTTTGCTTGCCTTCATTTGTTTTTTCTTATTGTGAGTTAATGAATGTCTAGTAAATTTATTCTGGCTAGGAAGTCCCTTTAAAGACAAGGAACCAAAACAGATTGTTTAGACTTTTTTTTCATTCCATAAACAAGATGGGACTGTGTACCAGTAGGTGCTTTGCATCCAAACTGTGAGATTTAATACAAACTGCATATAAAAGGTTAGTTAACACAACAGAATTGCAGAAAAATAAAGATGTTAGTTCCAGAAATTCAGTTGTACTTCATTTTAGGGAGTTTTTTTAAAATTATATTTTATTTTAACTTGGTAATCCACTAGAGTCGAAATACTTTGTGTCAGGAAGAGCACAGTTACTCATTTCTTTGCTAAATCATAAAAAAAAAAATCTATATTGATTTTTAGTTCTGAAATCCCTCGAGAGCTATGCACTTACAGAACAAGACAATCTGAGCAGGCAGAAAGCATTGCTGTCAAAACCCCTCGACAGGCATAATCAATAGTTCCAGCTCTAACGAAGATCCCTGAGACTTGGAAGAGTTAAGAAGTGAGTGGAGATTCTAGTTCACGTTTTATGTAGTTTGTTCTGAAGTCTCTGAGAAGTTCAGCTTTGAACTTGAATTTCATTTTGTTGAGGAGTCTAAAATTCACTTGAGACAAAATACTGTAAAATCTGTGCCTGCAGACAGCTCTGAAAACTTGCACGTATGTCTTTGTTCCTCTTGACTACTGAGTTTTATTAGAGACTTTATTTCTCATGTTTGCAGGCATTTTTTTGTACAGCATACATGTGTTAATGTCAAACAAGGAAATTGAAGTGCATGTTCATGCATGCACCTGCATGTAAGCGTGGATTTACATAAAAATCCATTGTATTTAAATAAAAAAATGAGTTCCTCTTTCTTCGTTCTGTTAAGAGGGAGAAAAAGATCTGTGAGACAGGTCTCTTCTGTAGTTCCATCCTCCTGTCGTGGTTGGTCTTGGATTTGAAGTGGAAGATGAGAAAAAAAATAACTTTTTTTTAAGTTGCCTTACCTGGAACGCTGTGCTGTACAGTTTGAACACACAGGCCGAGAGGAGAATTTTACTGAGGCTCCAGTTGTTGAAATACTCAGAAGTGATAGAAATGAGATTATCTCTACCCCATTATTATCACTTTTGTACATGTGCACTGCTCGCTTTCAAGATTTTTCAAGAACTGTGGGGCTTTGGCTATTTTTTTTTTTTAATTCTTTAAAGGCTACTCAATGTTCTTACACTACTTTGGTTTTGAAATAATGTTTTTTCTATGCAAAGGATTCCTAACTGCAGTTGATGCAAGCCTGCAAATTGAGCTGTAGAAATCAAGTAGGATGTCTGTAAAATGAAGAACAGCGGTGAGTTTCATCTGCGTTAACTCAGTCATCTGCAAGATAGACTTAGAAGTCTGAGCTAGCGCTCTTCAGAGGCGATGGAAAGAACCAGATTGGATGAATCATCCTCTGCAGGTGTCTGTCTTCTCTGACTGTGCAGAATGCTTAGGAAAACTGGCTCGGAGATCTTACTTTTTGAGATGTAGTCAGCAGACGTGAATCCCACCTGCAGTGACTACTTGTTAAATCAAAACTTTTTCGCTCTTTGAAATGAAATCCCTGGGAACTCTTAAGTCGAAGGAGGACCGAGAGGAAGTTCTCCAGGGCATTGCATGCTGTCCTTGCTGTTGGGTTGTCCTTTTTCTTTTTCCTGCTTCATTGTTACTCCCACCCCATCAGCCTCTGCAATATGAGGCAGTACTTCTACAAGCAGCGATGTATTAAACTACGCAAATGTTAGTCCTCCCTAGAAACCAGAGTAATTCCTCCATGGATCCTCTTGGGGAGGGGAAGGAGTAAATCAGGTCTATCATAAAGTATATATTTAAAGTAGATAATTTAAGGCCACTTAAGCAATCTTAATTCTGCTTTATCTGAGTTACTGTGACCTTCTCTCGCGTATATAGTCACATGCATACAAAAATCTCCATATTAGAACATGTATTTTTGAAAGAAGCAGGCTGATATAAAACAAGGTTATAATCAGCGTCACTAATGCCTGGTCAATTTGTTGAATTTGGAACAGTCGGGGCCTGCAGAAATCCCTGTTTCTGGGAGTATCTGATTGCAGCTGAGGTGTCGATAGCATATTGTGAGCTAGAACAAAGTAGTTCTTCAGAAAATTTCACCCTGTCAGAACAACACAGGAGCCAGATCTCTCAGCTTTATTCTGGACTCGAAAAAGGAGTATTCGGTAGTGAAGACATGGTTTTTCTTATAGCTTGAATTGTCCTACCCTTCTTCCCTTTAAATATGTCTTCTAGTTCATTATTTTGATTGAAGTGTAAAATGCAAATGTAATTCTGTACGTGCTTGGAAGTAGTGATGTCTTAGATCCTTACTTACAATATTTCCCTGTCAGGAATGATGCTTTGAAGGTATTCACTAAAATCTGAGGGGCACAGGGTTTCTTCTGTATTCGATGGAAGGAAGCTGCTGCAGAGGGTACATCGAACCCCTCTGTGCGGGCCACGCAGTGATAAAATACCCGATTCAGGATGTTAGTGTAGAAGCTCCTTGACAGAATCTATGTTTTAAAACTTAGGAACCGTGCTTTATTTATTGCTGAGGTTACACCTCCTGCAAGAATCCCGTAATAATTCTGTAAACGGTATTTTAAGCTAGACAGTTTGAATCTGGACAGCGTTAAATGGTATGGTACAATCCTCTTCTGTGATGCAGACATTTACATGAAGGTTCTAACATTTTAATTTTTTTTTATAATCTGTGATTTGAAACAGCAGGGAATTCTTGGGATTTGTGTGTGTGCTAAATGGCAGGCAGTTTCTCAGTTCCTTGTATGGATGCCAATTCCAGTATTTGTCTCTCCTTTGGAAGTCAGATGCTCTTCTGTTTTGCTTAATGGCATGTTTTGTTTAAAAGGCTCTATGGATTCTTGGTAACTAACTGCTTCCACTGCCAGAATTAATCCTCTTTCTATCACATGTCTCCCTTTCCACCCCCTTGCTTAGTTATTCTTTGTGAGTTACTTACCTTCAGCGCAGGACTTTGGTCATTCGACAGACCTTTGGTTTTCTTGTGGATATTTTCAAGATCTCTTCTATAATGCAAGGAATAAGAACGTTTGAAATGAATGCAGCAAGTAGCAAGGCTAACTTTTTGTGTTTTCTTGTCCTTTGCGCTTTTTTTCCCAAGAAAAGCATGACACCATGTGTTAAGGGGAAGAATTTCACTTTTCTTGATTTATTTTACATTTCTTCTTCAGTATTCTGCTCTGTCGCAGCGGTTTTATTTTATTATCCATCAAACGTTACGATTTTCTGTGTGCTTGCCTTGTCATGCTTTTTTATTTTCCGTGTATACATCTTACAGCTCACTAGTTTAAAGCTAAATGTCCTTCAAGAGAAGTTGCAGTATCTTTGAGCAGTTTCTTTTACTGATAAATTTGTGTTTAGGTTTTCTCAGGAATTAAGAAATGCACGTCTGGAAAAAAGAGTTGATGAAAGTGGCTGGAAACCCAGAAGGGTCTCCATAGGAAAAGAATATGAAAAGATAGTGCTGCGAAGATGCTAATTATGAGGATCTGTGGTAGATACGTAGTGCAGTGTGAGTCCCTATTACTGGGAAAAAGAGGTAAATGGTGAGTAAATGAAAGGTGAAGTTGAAAGGCAGAATTTCTTGGGGAAAGGAGAAGGAGGAACCTTAGGCCAATGTGTAGCGCTCATTGCAGTCAAGGGCATAAAAGTATTTAAAAGCCGTATTTTGCTGTTAGTGTGGTTTCTGAGATTATTCAACACCCAGTAGGGTAAAATAGAGGCTCGTGTGTGTTAGAGCGTTGCCTGACTAACCTAGTGGCCTTCTATGATAAAGTGACCAGGTCAGTAGATAAGGGGCAACCTATGGATGGGATCTATCTGGACTTCTGTAAGGCCTTTGACACGGTCCCCCACAACATCCTGATTGCCAAATTGGAGGGGTACGGAT
>JAOXJK010000012.1:52421436-52434401 GCA_025774025.1 Xenus cinereus | reverse complement strand
TAGTGTCTCTACCAGCTATTACACTGTAATAATTGCTCTCTTTTTTGGTATCTCAGGTCTGTCTCCTCGGGATCTGGTTCTTCACTTTAGACACAAGGTAGGCATTCTTTGCTGGATATATAAAGGACAGCACTTATTTTGTGGAGTAAAATACTTTGCGGGGAATTGAAAAATAAACATGTCTGGGCATACCTGAGCTAGGAGTAAGAAGACTGTTCCCTAAGTAGTTCTGATTACAGCCTGATTTCCCTTCCGCCTAAGTAAGTTCCAAACTGAGTAGTTTTGTCTGTCAGCTGGATTCCCTGGAGATTTCTAAGTTTGTGTGACATTTCTCTAGTCCAGTCCGAAAGTGCAAGTGGTATCTCAGTTATGGTCTCGTTTCTATTTCCTGCTTCTTGTCAGATGAACGTGGTAGAAGAATATGGCTAAAGTCACAACGTGGAGCATTTTTCCCTGTAACTTGTAATTTTGGCAGCTTCTGCCATCTTGGAACCTGGGGGGACTTGCGTCTCTCCTCCTTTTTCCTAATGACTATTGACATTGAGTGTGCATCCTAAGGTACAAACAGCATTCAGGATCTTTTATTAACTGAGAGGCATCAAGGAAACAAATCTGAGAATCTGGATTTCCTGGTGTATTTGCAAGTGCTCAGTAGATTTTTGAGGCAGGATTCCTTTTTGTTTAACTTCAGATGTCTGCCAGTCATGCCCTAGAAGCGTCTGTGGTTTTCTTTGAGTCTGGACAGCCACTTCTGATCTAGATGCCTCATCTGTAGATGCCTAAAATTAGTGAGATGAATGCTATTCTTGGTATTTTGCTGAATTCTTTTTTGTATTTCTGTGGAGGAGCTCTTTCATGTTTATGCAGTTTACTGTTTTTTAGAATTCTGGAATTACACAACGTGTTCTCTCAAGATAAGCTTTGTATGATTCAAATTACACAATTCTCGTTTGTGAAGGTTTTTCTTTGTGCATTTCAAGTGCTATTTTAAAATGAGTGCTCAGGTGGAGAAAAGGGTACTGGAACACTGGTTTTCACTGGTCAACTGGATTTGATCATTTGACAGTTATGCAGTGATTCATATGAAATCTTGAATAAGAGAATATGCTTGCACGATATTTTTGATTAACTGGTTAACCCACCATGTTTTTGTTTTTTGTGTTTTTTCAGGTCTTGATCCTCTTTAAATTGATTCTTCTAGAGAAAAAGGTAAAGTTTTGTAGGCCAAGGCAGGTAATTGAAATAGAAATGCAATTGTTCATTTTTTTTCCACATAAAGTTATATAGCATATACTAGTGAAAAACAAATTAAAGTAAAATAAAAGTATCTGGAGTCATATCAACAACTTTGCATCCATATACAAATTGGGAAATTATGCTACAAGTAACTTGTACGTGTTGACGTATGAATTTGCCTCCACTTCTGTCCACACTCTTCCTTCTTAGCAGCTGTCCCAGCCAGTGCAAGTAAAATACCATTAAATGCGAGTGGAGAAATGTAACATATTATGTAAGATGGGAAATGATATACATAATGCAAACGGGTACCTACCTGTGTGAAAAAACTGAGAGGAAATGCTGGTACCTAAAAGGGAGTGCACAGCTTTCCAGGGATTCAGTAAGTAGAACTTCTGTTTGGGCTTTAAATAGGCATGCCAAAGGAAGCAAGTGCTAGGAGGTGCCCTTCAGCCCTGGATTGCACAGACATCTGCAAGAGTCAATGAAAAGAGCCATATCTGTTAGGTCAGGCTGAACTCAGATTATAAATTGGCAAAAACTGTGGAATTCTAGACCCAGTGTTTTCTTTGGGCTATCTTACCGCCTGTCCTGCTTTCCGCTGGGACAGAGGTAATTTTTCCTAGTAGCAGCTGTGTTTTGGATTTAGCATGAGAATAATGTTGATAACACATATTGTTTTAGTTGTTGCTAATTAATGCTTATATTAAATGATGGACTTCTTCAGCTTCCCATAGCAGCTGAGAGGGAGCATAGACAGGACAAGCTAAGGAATATTAGCCAAAGGAATATTCCATCTGTAGCCGTCACGCTCAGTGTAGGAATGGGGGTTGGCTAGAATCTGTGATTGCCCAGCCCGTCCCCGGCAGCAATCGATCACTGGGTGGTGAGAAATTGCATTGCATCACTCATTTTTGTATATTGTTTTGCTGTTTAGTATTATTTTTTCCTTCCATTTCTGTTCTATAAAACTGTCTGTCTCAATGCATGAGATGGTTTTTGGTTTTTTTTCTTTCCCTCTTCTTGCTATCCTGCTGCGGGGGGGGAGGAGAGCGAGTGAAAGGCTGTGTGGTCCTAGTTGCAGGCTGGGGTTAAACCATGACACTACCTCAGAAGCAATGCTCTCTTAGCAATTTCAGTGGAATGTGCAAAATGTACGAGCAGATATGAAATAGTAAATAAATGTGTTTTCTTCTCTGTATATATTAATATCCTGGAACAAGAATTTTCAGTGCAATGACTATGTATCAACTCACAGACAAGTTTATGCAGGGATTTCTTTTTTTTTTTTGTGTTTTCAAATTTTTACTTAAAGTTTTATTTCAGTTTCCCAAATCTCACTTTTTCTTCAGCGAACCTGTGTTAACACTCAGCTTCTTCAGAGTGCTGAGAAGGAATATTAGAATTTCCTCTTTGCTGCAACTGGAAAATCAGTAGGACTTAATCTAGAAGATACCAAAACAGTTGTGGGGTTTTTGTTTTTTAAAGTCTACATTAAAGACATAGGTTTCTTTTGTGAGGAAGTAAATACGGCTTTTAAAAATAAAAGTAGCAGCTTCACCAAAGCTTTTGCACTTCACACTAAATTCAGCACGTTAGATATACCTTGACAGTTCTAAGTATTTATTGATGAGAATAAATGTAGTTTCTGCATTAAAGAGCCATATGCTAAAGACTGCTATATTAAAGGCTATGCCAAAGGTATATTTGAGAAAATATGATTATGACATTGTAGGAGTACCCGTAGTACATATAGAAATTTATGTAGTCAAGACTAGATACGCAAGCTTTTTCCCCAAAACAATTTAATATATTCTGAAAGTCTACAGTGATGCTTTTACTTTTTTTTTTTTTAAACCACAAGTGGAAAAAAATATTTTCCAGTTAAGATTTTGTAAATTATCTCTACTGGTCTGTTTAAAACTTACAATAGCATTTCCTCAGGTCAGTTGAGCATTTAGGTGTATATAAACAAAATACTGAGCTACAGTTCTTTGCTGAAACCGCTCAAACAACAAGACACGTGCACAGGAAGAGGGGGGAGAGAGGGTTTCCCAAGCATGTTCATGTGATTCAAGCATGAAATTGTTTTGAAAATAACTGGATGCTTATTGAATAAACCTGCAGGTTGCTTTGTTTTTGTGGTTTTTTTTTTTTTTTTTTTGCTAAGCTCAAAAAGGAGGACAACACTTGCTGTTTCAAAAGGAAGAGGTTTGATTTTCTGACGCTGCCTGTTTTTCTGGCAGATGTTGAGATTCCAGAATAACTGTGGGAATCTGTATGTTCAAAGACCTTAAATACAATATGCAAGAAGCCACTAGTAATCCCAGTTGCCTGAATGCCACAGACTGATTTCCTTTAATCCTCGGCAATTTGGTTGATGCCTTTCCAGAGGCTAAAGAAATGGGGTTTTTTTGACCTCTCAGCTGTTACTAGGCTGGAAGACTGTTTCCAGATGGGGATCACTGGACTTTCTGGGACCACCCAGTTTGCTGATATAAATGTTGTAGGCCGTATAACAGGGTTGGGAGGGGTAAGGAAGCGTGCACCCATATAGATGGAAAGATGACACAGGGACTTGATGAAACAAATAAAAAAAATTATTCAGCCTAAGTAAGCGGTATACCCGGACAAAACCCTAGGCTGGAATAGATTTCTTGAAAACAAGGTCCTTTTTTATAGACTTTATTTCTAAGCCTACAGAAATAATAAGTTTGGCTAGGAATACATGGTATCTGAGAATCTAAATCTATAGGGTTTAGATTTGTAGTTCTAGTTCCTTGCTATTATATCATGTGTTTTTCATACATTATGGCTGAACAGCATCTTAAAAGAAGTCAGACTTTTTTATTCCCATTGGAGTCAGATGACTTTCCTCAGATGAGCTGCTTGTTCTTCTCACCATGCTTTCTCTGCGGCTGTCGCAATTTGAATTCACCTATCTTCAACACAGAAAAAAGAAAAATTGTACGAGATAATGTACGTAGTCTTGTTTCTAGCTGGGGTACCATTAAGCATAGTTTGGTATGTGTTAGGGCTGCATAGGTCTTTCCCTTGGTTCCATCGATTCACTCACTTGTAGACTTGCAAATACTAGTGGAATTAGTAGTAAAAAATAACTAGTAGTCATTCATCAGTCACTTCTGAAGTGTCTTCATAGCTTACAGCAGAAGTCTTTTATTAAGACTCAGGCCTCAAACTTGCACTTTTAATATCATCATATACCTATTAAACTGGCCTGCAAAGCCATCAAGGTGGATCATTATGTATTCCTTTGCATCCTTGATGCCTTGTAATGCTCATGTATTTTTTTTACTAGTATTCTGCTGCTTGAGGATGTAAAAATAGCATTGTTAAACAAGTTGACTTTCATGGGATTGTTTTTGGTTTGGGGTGGGTGGTGGGTTTTGGTGGTTTTTTTCTCCTTTCTTCCCCCCTGAAGGCCTGTCTCGGAAGAACTCCAGCAGTAATATTCAGTCTTCTTTGTGTTTCTTCTTTCATTGCTAGCCTTTGACATGCCTCTTTTGAATTCCAAACTAATTTACTAATCCCAATCTCTCTGATTTAATTAAGGAGATTCTGTTTTCCCATGTTATGCCTTTAGTGCTTTACCAAAGTTTGTATCAGTCATGTCTTCTGCTTCCAAAAAAAAATTTTTTTTTTTTAATCATAAGAAGATACCTGTAATAAATGCATGTTGCATTTATCCTGTTTTTAATTTATCTACATATCCTTAATATATTTTCTTAGAAGAGATGTGTTTTGCATAGTTTTGTGTCAGAAATCTGGAATGGAGATTATTTGGCCTCTTTGATTTATAAGAGAGATTTTCATGTACTACAAATGAACAAGAATGCATGCAATGTGCCAGGAACAACTTTTTTCTGTCAGTCATTTGGTAACTGGGTTAATTTTGGGGAAAAAATTCTGAATGACTGACAGAAAAATCTGAATGATTGGCAAGTGTATATTAATATATTACGCACAAGTGTGTGTATATAAAACACATATGACAAGTATTATAAAATAAAAGATACAATAGAAATATTTAAGTATTTACTCTGAACTGTTGAAAGAGCTTTTGTTGGTAAGCAGACTTTCTAAAATAACATAAAAAGCAATGCCGTGAATAGTTTGCGTGTGTTCTGTTTATCTTTGTCATGCTTAAATGTAATTTTATTTTTCTCATTCTCTCCTCCCTTCCCTCTCTTGCACGCTGCCTTCCATCCACCCCCCTCCCTCCTGCCACCAGGTGCTGTTTTATATTTCTCCAGTAAACAGATTGGTAGGAGCTCTGATGACTGTCCTGTCACTCTTTCCTGGTAAGAAGAGAAGTTTGGACTTCTTTTTATATGTTTTCTGCTGATAACTGAGACTGGCTGCATGGTTTCATTTGGAAAACAACTTCTGTGACTAGAATAAAATTATGTTGGTATGTTGCCTGAAAAATGGGTGACTTGTATGCGTGTCCATGTGCTACGTACACATCTCCTAATCCTTCCCACTTGCACTCTATGGGTTATTTCTGATGCTTAATCGGAGCGAATGGATCTTCTGTGTTGCCCGTGGGTAACGTAGGTGGGACCCTGAATAAGGCACACATTCCTGTGAAGTTCCTTAAAAAACATCCTTCTACATGCACTCTTCAAAAAAAGATAAGGAAAAAAAAAAGCACAAACAAAACCAAACCCCTTAACCTTGCTAATTCTTAGCTTCTAAACAGTCTTCTCAAAGCAAAATAGTTGGGGAAGTTTCTTTAAAAAAGTGTGGGATTGGTTATTTGGAGGTTTTTTTTGTTTAACATTGCCTTCCACCCACCTCCCCCTACCAAGAAGCGTTTCAAAATATGTGATTTCCACTGCGCACACACTTTGTTCATTTTTTTTTTAACAAAAGTCACTTGAATTTCTACGGAGATGCTGACATTCACGCGTGCTGTCGCTTCCCAGGTATGATTGAACACGGTCTTACTGACTGCTCGCAGTACAGACCAAGAAAGAGCATATCAGAGGACGCTGGCTCGCAGGAAAATACACCGCGGTTAGATGACTCCGTTTCTGTGTCTGCTGCTGCTGTGTCACATACAAACTCGGGAATGGGAGAGGAAGGCAGGAAGATGGCAGGGAACCGTTCGGCAGAAGGTCAAAAAGCAAATGTGCCTTTTTCCCAGTCGGAGACGACTTGTAACGGAGCTCAGCCCTCCAACGGGACCGTGCAGTGCTTGAAAGTTCCCTCCCGTGCTTCTCCAGCGTCCTCTGAAAGTGACTGGGAGACCTTAGATCCTAGCGTTTTGGAGGAGTCTAATTTGAAAGGGGGAGAACGTGAAAATACAGCATCAGAACAAGCTGAAAATCTTCCGAGCAAAGGCATGGGCTCAGAAAGCTTTCCAATCACTGTACAGCCCCAAGCAAATACGGGACATGCAGTGCTTGTTCCAGGACTGGTGTCTGGGTTGGAAGAGGACCAGTATGGTATGCCCTTGGCTATTTTTACAAAGGTAAACATGTTGTTCATGATACCTGCTACCTCCTAAAGACATCTGTTTTTCAGAAGTGGCTAGTAACTTTGGTTACCCAGCTCCAAAGGGACAGTAGGGCTCTACAGAACATGTGAGTACGGTCTCTGGGCAGGGACTGTGTTCCCGGGCAGGTGGGAAGCGTGAGTGTGTGCCTGAGAGGGGTGTGCGCACGTGCATTCCACTCTTCTTTCACACGTGTACTTACGTACTATTTGCAATTCTACGTGATGGTAACCCGTAACCCCACTGTGGTTAACAAATAGTGCGTATCAGTAACCACTGTTTCCTTGTACTCTGAGGAATTGTTGATCTAACCTGTATGGGGCAAGATCAGAATACTTCAGAAGGGTTTAGGTACCTTGATCTAACCTAAGATTTCAAAAACTCTATCTTAGCTGACACCTAAGCCTATGTTTCCCTCTTTTAATTTATATATATATGTATTTTTAAATATGCATGTGTGTATATATGCACAAAATGTGCATCTAAACGTGTCTGTGTACATATATATACACACAAAAAATAATATACACCCACACACGTGTATGTATATATAATTTCACTCTTCTTTACGTGATAACTCTTCCTGGTTGTCTGTGGCTCTTTCCCTGTGCTTGATGCTGAGCTGCTGAGTTTTAGGCTTGTGCTGGTGCCTGACTGAACTCCGGGTATTCTGGAGTTCCTCTAGTGACTTTGATGGGCATTGTCAGATAACAAACAATACTTTTACTAGGGCTGGTTTCCTATAAATGAAACAGGGAAAATGCATCCCTTTTAAAGAGACTTTTGTCATTAAAGTAAGCGTCAACAAACATCTGCAGTCTGGTGTTTGTCCTTATGGTCTGTCTAATCAAAATAATAGCCTGTAAATTGTATTTAGTCTAGTTCTGTTGAAAATACTAGACTGAAAGCAAGAAGAAAATAATTGATAAGGGGCTACCAGTGCAAATTTAGTTTGCTACGAAGCTCATAAAATGGACAAGTAAGAAATTTTAAGGAAGGTGACAGTTTCTCCATGTTTACCGTCCGTTCCACAAAGGCAATTTTCATTGGGGTTCATCCAATATAATTAAAGCAGAAAAGGCTTCACATCTCGAAGTTATCAGAAAAATGTGATTTGAAGTTATAGTTTAACCACTTACTGGAAAATTTAAATCTCTTTTAGAGCTCTCATCTCGGGGTTCTTTTATGCCATGCCATGGAAAGACTAATAAATCTGACAAATTTGAATGGGAGGGGATTTGGCCGGATGGCATAATTTTTCGTTATGCCAGAGCATAACGAAAAATAGGTTGTGATACTTTTTTTCTTTAGTACCAGTTGTGTAAGATCCGATACTCGCTTCTTTTGCACTCTTTCAAAAAGAATGGAACAAGTTCATGGAAGTAAAAGTTGTTATACTTACAAGACAAATGTGAATATGGGAACTGACACTTGGTACTTTAAATAGTGAAGGGTTTCCAAAACTTTGCTACCTGAGTATACAGTAATTAAACTTTCCTTTGCCAGCTTCTTAAGCCTTATTTTCTGAAAATTTTCCACTTTAGGTTGGTGATTCCTTTCAAAGCACTGTTGTTCCCTTTGACAGAGGCTGTTTCCAGCTGATAAGTGCTTGTCATTTGGAAAGCCATCCCTGGGTCTAATATAACGAAGTGGAATGGTTGTGCTCCTTTCTTCCATGTGTTTCCAGTTCCCGTGCACTGTGTGACGAAGTGCACGTGCTCTTTGTTTCTGACCAGTGGGCCATTAGCCCTCCTGGGTTCCTGCTGGTGAATAAATTGCTTTGTGCTTTATGCAGTGGAACAGCTGGAATTAGACTTCAGCATTAGACTTCAGGGGTATGTTGATCCTATCTTTAGAAATAAAATTACAATACCTACAGCTGTTTCTCAATGATCTCTCAAGGACTTACCTCAAAGCCTTTTTTACAAAATGTTTGGGTTTTGTTTCTTTTTTTTTTTTTTGAATTGGAATGTAGGAAACTAGATAAACTTGTAAGCATGGAGCGGGTAAAAGCACAGTGCATTGCTTTCTGTCCCGCTCTCCCTTAAAGCAGGCATGCAAATGCTTATCAAAAATTGATTGCTATCTCTGGACCCTGAAAATCTCCATCTATAAAATATGAATAGCAGTCTAGTTTTCCTGCCTCAGGACTACCAGAAGACATCCTGGTATGCAAGTGCAGAGATACATCTTTATCTCCATTGCCTTCTTGCCTCTGAACTGACCTGAGATCTCACTCTTGTTTTATACTACTTATTCTGTTGCCTTATAAATACATCTGATTCCTGTCCTTTGCATTGTATTTCAGTTTCAGTCCTGAGACTGAAAGGCAACACAACCTCTTGAAAAATTTAATTCCTGTGGAATCTGGTTGCTTTGGTTTGCAGATGTAATGTAGCAAAGCAACAGATAGTCGTGGCTGAAATTGTAATAACTAAGATTTGTTCTGGGCTGAGTGTGCTGGCTTTTATTAGGAAAAACTCTGAATATAGACAATTTTGGGGATTTTTTTGGCCTAACATTAATCTTCTAAATATCTCTGTTACTTCAGGGGTACCTTTGTTTGCCATACATGGCACTGCAGCAGCACCATCTCCTGTCAGATGTAGCAGTCCGCGGCTTTGTTGCAGGAGCCACCAATATCCTGTTCCGTCAGCAGAAGCATCTGAGCGACGCGATTGTGGAAGTATGAATCCTTGTATTTGGGCTTCTCGAACTAGAGAGAGGGATGGAGGGGAAAAAGAGGTTGCATTCTGAATATAGCTTTAAAATTTCACGTTCATGCCTAAATTTTGAATTGCTTCCATATGATATAATGCAGAAGCTTGTTAAATTTGTATTATTCGTGAGGATAGGATTAGGTAAGCTGTGCAAAACTAATAAATGTTTTTCTGTATATTCTTATATCCAAGACTTGAATTTGCAGGGCACTTCTTACGGTTTTATTTTGTTGCTGGTGTAATTTTACTTCTCATGTCATGGGCTTTTTTTATTACTTAGTAGTAAGGTCTTCAAAAATAAGTGCTTGCAGCTGAGAAACAGATACAGTTGGATCACACATTTTACTATTGACTTCCTTCTGATTTAGTCAAGAGGTTAAAAAAAATAGTGTCTAAGAAAGCACTGTGTCAGTTCTAGCAAATGGATAGAACTGTATAATCAGCGTTTGATAACCTACATATAACTTATGATAACCTACATAACCAACTTAAAAAATTGATAATCAGAGCCTCTAGCAAAATAACATGCGAGCACCCAACTTCCCCTGCCAAATCCTGCCAAATAAGCAGCTTTCACTGTGTGCCAGGAAGATGGTCAGATTCTGGTTATATTAGAGTAATATCTCGCTTCGAGAACAGTTAATTCATTATTTCCTTGGCCATTTGTTTCTTCTTGGTATTTTAGGAGATTGTGGGTTTAGATTTAGGTAGCAATATATAGTAGTATATATAAGCAGTTTTATTTAGCTGCACATTTACCCTTGGGATTATTTCAAACAGATAGAAGATGCTCAAGTACAGATCCACGATCCAGAACTCCGTAAGATCCTGAATCCAACAACCGCTGACCTAAGATTTGCAGATTACTTGGTGAAGCATGTAACTGAGAACAGAGATGATGTTTTCCTTGATGGCACCGGATGGGAAGGAGGAGACGAGTGGATCAGGGCTCAGTTCAGCGCTTACCTTCACGCACTGCTTGCTGCTGTGCTGCAACCAGGTAGAGCAGATGCCTTGGCTAGGGACTGAGATGAGGGTGGGTGTAATAAGCGTTTGCTGGTTTGTGTTTGTGTGGCCTATCATTGGATCTCCCTCTGCCTAAAGTTTCATTTTAGGCTGCTTTTTCGGTTGTCCTTGTCCGTTCTTGTTATTCCTCCACAAGCTTATTACTGTTACTTCACACCCTTACAGACACTGTCTTCTTTGACTGTCCCTCCTCGCTGATTTAATCTAAATTACTTCATAAGTAGAAGTACCTGAAACCCTCGCATGTGATGAGACTTCTACAATCTTACAAACTCTATTGCAACCTGCAGTTAATCTTGGGGAACTAATTGGATTCAAGGAGACATGCAGTTAAGTGGCTGTCTTCAGGAAGTTTTACTAGGCTCTTCCACCTCTTTTCCCTCCTTGCCATGCCCTTAAGTTCACATAGGTGAAAAGTCTCATCTAGAAGCTTTAAAACTTGTGTTTTCTGGACCTCAACATTTTTTGTCTTAATTCAGAGGGAATTCACTGTGTTCCAGCCTTTTGTGCATGAATGTAACTGAAAAAGTCAGTGGTTTATTTGTGGAAAGTATTAATTTGCCCAGCACTGACCCTATTAACTGATTATTCTCTACTCAAATCAATTAACTAATTCAGATCTTGTTCTGTGGTGTTTGTGAGAAAACATGGGATTGAGGACTTGATTTTAAAGTCTGGAAGATGCAAGTTCTTTATCTGACAACATTAATATTTTAAGGTGATTACCTGATTGATATGAAACATCAGGGTTTTCTGGAAACCCGTACTGCTTCACTGGCTGGCTCTAAAATAATTTCCTATTCTCTTTTGTGTTTTAAAGGGGACGTTGTTGTTCTAAGTTTATTCCACAGTAGTTCATACTGCAGTTTTGGAGTGGATTTGGGGTTTACTAAATGTGACTGAGTAATAACAAAGTACAGCAGAGCCCGGTGTAACTGACGGAGACCCACGCGAATGACGGTTTCGTTCTTAGTTGCTCTGTGGCCATTCCCTCCTCTTCCCTGTCTTTGCCTGGAGAATATGTTGAGGCCTGTGTTTGGATGACCTTTTTTTTTTTTTTTTTCCAGTTGAGCTTTTTACTAAGAACTTTATAAACAGATTAAAAATAAGAAAAGTAATTTTTTAAGCTTTTGGGTTTTTTTTTTCCTCCTGGCTTTGTATATTTGGGACACTTCAAAAATGTTTTATTATCCCAGTTCTTAGTACTGGCGTTTTATTTGTCTTTGATTTCCTAAGAGCCTGGAAAATTTTTATTTTTCTTTAGAAGAGAAAAAGGAATTTGTCTTGTATTACATCTCTAGTGAATTGTGGCAAACTCTCATCTTTATCTTAATTTATCAGACAATGAAAAGACTTTGTCAGACTTTGGAACAGCATTTGTAGCAGCCTGGAAAAATACCCACAACTACAGAATATGGAACAGTAACAAGCATCCAGCTCTTGCAGAGATAAATTCTAGGTAAGGAACCTAGAATAGTTTTTATTTAACTATTGTGGTGGGGTTTTTTTTAGCATTTAACATAGAAAGCTCCTGGTATGTGTAGTCAGGCACATCGTTCTGTAGAATTACAGCATTCCCCTTGTTCCTGCTGTAAAGCCCTGAGGGTGAAACTTCGGGGCCCTGTTCTCTAAGTACAGAACCTGAGTATTTCTGTTCATCAATACCTTACTGGAAATACAGTTTTATAAAGAAAATATCCAGAGTCAGGAGAAGCGAAGCTTGTTCATGTCTATTGTTGGCTGTCCCCAGCTGTAGAAAGTTTGTCATTCCTCAGGAATTGTCCGCAGCTGGTTCTGCTTTTTATTAATTGCTTCCAGGTATCCAGGGAATGGCTGTGTCCAGGATTGTCATTGATAGGGATGGAGAGGAGCCTGCTGTTTTATGCTGCATCTTCCACACTTCAGATTGTTTTGTGTGTATTTTCACTCAAAGATTAGATGATTCCATTGATAAGGGTGGAGGGGAGCCTGCTGTTTCATGTTGCATCTTCTATACTTGAGATTTTTATGTGTGTTTTCACTCAAAAATTAGATGATTCCAGGCTTGGTAAGGGATTTAGTAGTATGTCTACAAAAGATATTTTATTTTTTCGTAAACCACAGCGTGGAATAGAACTAATAATTCTGTGATATGGATTCACCATGAAAAAATAAATACTTAATGTTTCTTGGGTTTTCCCTCCTCTTCTAGCCACCCGTTCCAGGGACAGTACTCTGTGTCAGATGTGAAGTTAAGATTGTCACAGTAAGTATACAGTACTTTGATTTGTATTTTTTTTAAGAGTGGTCAAATATTAATAACTATATAGCTTGCTATGATGAACTAAACAAAATAATGATTAAATTGGCCATGGACATGAAACTATATTCAACGTTCGCTTGCAAAACATCACCACATCTAAAGATGAAACATTTGCCTGAAATGGGGAAAAGCAGTACTAATACGCTATTTTGTGTTGGAC
>JAOXJK010000012.1:52395574-52414860 GCA_025774025.1 Xenus cinereus | reverse complement strand
TGATCGAGGGAGAGTCTTCCTTGCTGCAGGCTCTCTCCTGCCTCCAGGGTCTGCGGTTCCTGAGGGCCGGCCTTAGCGGTAAAGACTGAAGCAAAGAAGGCATTCAGTAACTCCACTTTCTCTGCATTCTTTGTCACCAGGACATCCACCTCATTCAACAGCAGACCTACATTTTCCCTAATTTTCTTTTTACTGCTGATGTACATGAAGAAGCCCTTCCTGTTGTCCTTGACATCCCTCTCCAGGTTTAGTTCCAAGCCCTGCGTACTCTGACACCACTCCTACACTTCTCCCAAGTGGCCAGTCCCTTTTTCCCCATTCCCCAAACTTCCTTCTTCCACCTGAGTTTTTCCAGAAGCTCCTTGCTCACCCGTGCAGGTTTCCTGCCTCCTTTGCCCAACTTCTTGCTCCTAGGGGTGCGAGGCTGCAGTCCTTCTCCCACTGGCCCCGCTGTCTGTTGTGGAGCCAAACGTACAACCTCATGAAGAGTGTTTTCCTTTCTTTACAAATGATAGAATAAGAAACTTGTATTGATTTTCAATCTTTTTAAGAACCGGCGTCCTGCTAGCAAGTCAGACTTTTGATCTAAACTCCTACGGTGATTAAGATGTGTGCAGCAGGTGGAGATGAAGGGATCTTCCTGAGATGTGGTCCTCTCCATGAGGACACAGATGTCTCCAAGCGCACACAGATGAACATGTGCGCTTGCTCTTTGCCACTTGCTTAAGCTTAATTTTGGGCTGCAGGAAGGCGCACAGCCACTGAGGTCCATCTCAGCTCATAAACTATTTTTACTTTAATGGCTGTAACGTCTTTTGTGAAAATCAATGCAAACACAAGTTATTTTCCTCTCCTTTGTTTTAAAATTTCCAGTGCGAGTGCTATTACTTACTCGAAAAGGTTTAGGCAGGCGACTTCCATGTGAAAGACCTTGATGTCTGTTTCTGCGCTGCAAGGAGCACCGAGTCCCAACTGAATGGGTGGCCGTGCCTCTCAGGAGTCAACCGTGAAGGTGTCATTACCGCACAGGTATTTGTGGCTGTCAGTCCGCAGCACAGAGGGAGTTACAGGTAACACAACAGCCCATGGCGAAGGCATCAACCTCTGCTTCTTGTAGGTGCCAGGGTTTGAGGAACCGCCTCTCGAGCGCAGAGAGAAGATACAAGTCCCCTAAACCCCACAAGGCTTTAGTATTGTTGACCTAATATTTCATACGACTAAAACGTTCAGCAGTTCTCGTCAATCGTTTTTATGCCATAACCTGAATTCCTGTGCCCACCTGACGCCGCTTTCCCCAAATATCACCACGTAATTATCATTTTTAGAGGAGTGTTCTAGTCCATTGCACTTGTTTGACCTTGTACATCTCTCGTAAGCACCTTTGTAATTAACTGCAGTATTTTGCCTAAACAAGATCCTGAGTTCCATAGGAATTATTACTGAACAGAGAAAGCAACGTGGCAAGATTTAATTGTAAAACTGAAGGCGTGAATGCAGTTTTTAAACATAAAAACTGTTGCTTGATAATTGAACATGCAAGTAATGTATTTGATTTTTCTTGTGCTGCTTGAAAAATAAATACGTCCACCCTTTTTAAAGCTCTGTCTGCTCAAAAAAAATGGATTATTTTAAGAAATTAATCCCACTAGAAGACACTTGCAGGGCTCTGCTTTTGGTACCAGTAGCTGCTTGTAACGCACTGGCAATCTTTCTGAAATGTCTTCCCTTTAAACTGATTGTGGACGCTGCTTTTGCAAATTTAGGACACTCCTCTAGAGTGACCGTTTATTCCCTGCTGGGTACCGATCGTTGGGAGTTGATGGAAGTTTCCAGCAGGTCATAGACCTCTCTTACATTAGTAAGGGCTTCAGGTACAACCGCAACATTTTGATCTAGATTTGGCTTCAGAACAGCCCATCCTTCCCGTGGGTCCTGACATCCAGTGGAAATCAGGCTGCTGAATAAATTCATTTGCTGCACAGCCAGCGCTCTACTGGGGTGAGCTATTTTAAACCTTTAAAACTTCTATTGTAGCTGTCACCGTACCGAGCTGAGAACGAGCTGGGAAATTGCTGGTTGCAGAAGGAGGAAACCAACATTCAGATGTGAATCAGATGAAGCTTATGTCTAGAAAACGCTTGCAGTTCTCTAAAATTTGTTGAAATTTTTCTGACCGTGTGCAAGCCATTGTGCAAACGCACCTAAAGATAAATTTCCATCATGTCCATGCAGTGTAACTCTACTTTCTTGCAGGTGTTTAGTTTCCATTGAGAAGGGCAACGCAGCGAGTGTTCATTAAAGACAGAGTCACTACATTCTTGTAATCCCATTAAAGACGTGTGACAAGTTTCTTCCTGGTGGTTTGAGTCTTTAACGCTACGGTAGAGACTGAAGCAGGCACAGAGCGTGAGTTCTGGGTTTTGTCCGGTCTTGACCCTGTTCTTTATTGAACACTAGAAGTGTTTGGATTCATAAAAAGGAAAAAAGATGGAGCAGATCAGTGCTGTTAGTGTCAGTTGAACAGGGAATCCTGTTTGGGTTACTGTATTCCCCAGAAATTGGCATCGTGTGTGTGCACAACATCTGAACGCAGATGGCTTAGTCTTGGTTGTGATGGAAGGTGGAAGCCTCCCTGTCCCGTTGAGTCCTTCAGCATAGGTTCAACATTGCCTCCTCGGGCAGAGCTCCTGGTGGCACACCATTCCAAAAATCCACTTCCCTGCCCGAATTTACTGATGAAAGCGTAGTTACTGTTTGTCTCAATAGTAGCAGAGAAACCCCACAAAATCCTCTTTTCTTGTCTTAATCTGGATCACCACGAAAGCAGCAGCGCTTTCTAGATCAGGTGAGCAGGGAGGAGATCCAGGCAGGATGTTTAGGCTGAAGGAGGAACATTTATCTAAAGTCAGGTGTAGACGTACTTCGTTATCTTAAAACCAACGCGGGGAACGACGTCGGTCGCGCAGCGTCTGAAAGGGACGGCAAACAGTGAAGAGGCAAACTCAGCCGGTCTCCCGTCTCCGCATGCAGCGACGATGAGAAGAGTTGCGTTAGCGAAGCCATAGCTCCTGCTCCCTCTAAATCCCAGCATCAAGGTTTAGCTTGATGTTTAGCACATAAAGCCTGTTCAGATTAAGCTCTGCATTACGTCACTACCTTTTTTGTACCTTTTATTGTCCCGTTACTCGCTCCTTGACCATATAAATGTAACAGAGGTGCCTAAGAGACCGTGTGTGTACCCAACACAGCTTCCTGCTTTAAGAGATGACATCACGTAACGCTTCAGGTGAGGGTGACACTTCAGTAACTGTGTGTGTGCGACGCCTAAACCCTTTCTTTGCTGGAACAAAAGTTTCCAGTTTCACAAGTCAAACCCGGCCACAGAAGAGCCACGTGTTTTCAGAGCCGTCGAGGAGAAAAGCACACAGAGAGGTACTTTCAGCGTTCTTTCACCTCCCTGCACGTTCCATCTTCTCCATGAGGCTTTTCTTCCCTATCAAAAGCTTCTGAGGCACAGATGGACCCGGGCCTTGCTCTCACCTGTGGGTCCAGGCTCTTCACCACCCTCTCCCAGCCCGGAACGCGTGTGAGGACGCAGAGATTCCCCCGCCTGGCTCCCGGCAGCGGGAGCGAGCCCTGCGCTTTGCTCAGTCCGGCAGCGCCGCCTCCTCTGGGCTGTGAGCTCCGAGCAAGCGCTCTGCCTTCCCCAAATACTTCGGATAAACGGGGTAGGAAGGAGATATTTGAAACAGTTGTGGAGTAGAACTACACAGAACTCTCTCTGGGTAACGGGTCGAGCACGAAGCGGAAAGAAATTGGTTTTAAGGGCGAGCCCGCTTCAGAGTCTGCCGAAATTAAAGCTCCAGAGCCCAAGAGAGAAAACGATTTGAAGGCAGCTGCAAAGGGGAAACGGAGGAGGAGGAACGCTGGCCTGGCAATAAACTCCCTGGTCTGGGGGTTTCTCCACACGTGTTCCTCAGCTGGACTCGGCAGGGCAGGTGACAGCACATCTTAACAGCAGCACCGAGAAGGGAAAGGAGGAATGTTATGAAAAATCAGTGCTTTGAGTCAGGCAGTGCTTTAAATCTTTAAAAGAAAAAAAAAAATCTTTAGCATTTAATCAAATTATTTCCCCCCCAAATTAATTATTCCCCGATCCTGTTCTCTGTGAAGCCTGACACAGTTC
This sequence comes from Xenus cinereus, assembly GCA_025774025.1. NCBI lineage: Eukaryota > Metazoa > Chordata > Aves > Charadriiformes > Scolopacidae > Xenus > Xenus cinereus. Next base: position 52,410,674 of record JAOXJK010000012.1, on the reverse strand, counting down.
ACTGCCCTAGAGCTGACTGCTCTCCTTAGAATAAAAATTTAAAAATAATTAAAAATTAAAACCTGTTGCCTTTGTTCCCCCAGAAGCCCTTCCCCAGTTCCACCACCAGCGGCCATCTCCAGGCCCGTGACAGCGCTTTGCCTGCGCAGATTCCTTCTCAAATGATGCAAGGAAAGAATTTTAGACCTGAGAACAGCACTTGCCAGCCGCCGTTTCCTTTGGGGTTGAACGCTGGCTGTAGCAACTAGCTGTGGGAGCGTAAACTAAGGATGTCTTTAACGTCCTGCTAGAGAGCTGTTCACCACTCAACTAGTTTTGTCTTTAAGTGCTGTATTATTAATTGTAAATTAATTTTAAGTAAGGTACTACATAATCTTAGACCATATAAAATACAAAAAAAATGCAGATATCTAGAATCAATATAAAAATAATACATAAGACTAGCAGGAAGTAACATACACCTCCTGTATTTTAAAAGATGTTCCTACTGGGATAAAGCCAAGGACAGTTCTTGCAGGTTCTGAGAGGCGACGGTGACTTACACCCACTGCAATTCACTCACCTATTTCCTAGTCAAATTTACTTTTTTTTTTTTTCTCCTCCTCCTTTGCTAAGAAACCGGGTAATATTTTAAACTCAAGTTGCAAGTTCTCAGTGACACAACAAACCCTTCACTGGCACGGGAAGAAGAGAGGCTTCTCCCAACGCCCGGCGCCAGCAGGCTGAAGGAGAACCACCTGCTACGGCTGGAGCTCCCAGGACACCGCTCTTAGCTCTGCTGGAGGTGGGAGAGTTTCCAAATAACATTATAAAATAGTATCACTGGTTTTCTTTTAACGTGGACTCCCTCAAACAGGCTCACACCTGCTGTCCCAGGCTACAGGAAAGCAAGAAACAGACCCATCGGTAGGATTCTCCCCTCTTATCTAAATTTCTCCCCTCTTATCTGAACGGAGCAGGTGTTTAAAAAAAAAAAAGTTAATGTAAATGCAAACATGTTGTCACAGATATAAACAAATTAGTAGCTTACCTCTTTCTTTAGGAGCCATCCTTATGCTAGATCCCGTAAATCCCTACACAGCACAAACTGCCAGAGCATTAGGAAGAGTTATGTATCCGGCAGGTCCCTTTTCCAGGCAAAACCTTTGAGTAATTGTACAAGAGAAAGCTTTGTAAAACCACTTGAGATCTATCCACAGAACCACAGAGGTGTCATCTTTGTCGAAGGCTGTAATTGTGTGTACTTGCTTTAGCAGGGGAGTTGGACTAGATGATCTCTAGAGGTCTCTTCCAACTCCGACAATTCTGTGATCCTGGAATAAAAACTGGAATTAAAGAAGAGTCTGGATGATGACAGTTGGCGATGGATTAAGTAAATTTGCTCTTGATATCAAAGACTGAAAATAGGTTTCCCACCTTCTGAGCTTATGGAAAAGATTCCACGTTACCTCCTTAACGCCCGCTCTTCTTCACTTCCACTAGAGCAGGATTTGTCCCGTGACTGAAGTTCTAAATAATCCTAAATTTGCCTGCTTCCAGCTTTCACTGACCAGTAAGCACAGCCAACTGATGTACCCGTCTCCAGGCTTTTCACAGCTTTAGTTCCAGCTGCCTTCAACAAATTACTTGCTGGAAGGGAGAGCGTCGGAACTAGAAAGCACACTCGGGCTCAGATGGATTCAGACTTTTTTAATAAATTAATGTCATTCAAAATACAGTGCCAGAACATGATGCAGCTGAACATGCTTAGTAAGGTTTGTCATGAAGCACCTGTGTTCCTGTTAGATTGGCGGCACCCCGCTCCTGCTAGTGGTTCCTGGGATTAATGCCAGAGCAGCACTAGGCATCTGCTCTCCCGCGCACGCAGCACGGGAGATTCCTGAACGGTTCGCTCCCGCCCCCCCAAAGTAAAAAACCTGATAGCTAAGGGGTATCTATACACAATCACACTACAGTAATGCTTGTTATTAAATTAACAGAAAATAAAGACCTGGTTAATCCACACTAAAACTTTTGTTTTACGATGGAAAAATACATCAGCAGCAGGAAGTAATATACATGAGCCAATGTTACTGTAATACAGAATGTGGAGACATTTACTGATCAAAGCTCCACGCAGACCCGCACTATGAGGGCTGACAACTCCTATTGCAAGCCCAGCAACTTAAGTCCACACCTGGTAAACTACCAGCTGCTTGGAAGACCTGTATTCTAAATAGACAGGTATAAGTTAGTGAAAATAGAATTACATGCACCTAATAGTACAGCTTGACTGAACCTGCAGTCGTTTTGCCCTGCGTGTTACCATACAATGGAAGATCTACCCTTCCTACCGCAGGTAGATCCATGGGATTTGTTTCTTTTGCTTTTTAATGGCATTACTATACCAACGTGGATATTAGTATTAAGTGCAGCAAAGTCCTTTAATTAGGCCACACTGACAATTATATAACTAGCGCTTAAGTAGAATATCCAGAAGTAGTTCGAATATAACTGGAAGATACTTTCAGAAGAGTTGTGACATCGGCCTAGAAACGGTAACTACTTTTTTTCCGAAGCTAATTTTCCTGAACTGAGACTTCACAGAGCTAGAAATTAATTCTTTAGACGAGTCAGATGCTTAAGCTCATGATATACATATAAGTTTCTCAATTATCAGGTAATAGTATTTCAGATTATGGAAGCCTATCTTCACTGATTCATACTGAACGGCGGCACGTGGTAAGGTAGGGCATAAAAATACAACTCATGAAAGACAGGTTTCACTTGACATTTCTGTTTCCAGACCTGTTCTTTCACAACTATTTATTTCAAGATAAGCGAGCGCAGAATCAGTCTAATTCGGGAGCTATACAGGCGGTAGAGTAACCATCTCCCCATCCAGCTCAAACTCATCAGCTCCATCTGGTGAGAAGAGATACGTTGGAGGTTTCCACGGGGACTCTTCAAGGCAAGAGGGATACAGCTTTCCCACAGTGCACCGGAAGTCCTTCCCCAAATCCCACAGCACGCGTTCCGATATGTGCTGTCTTAAAAACCAGCGATCGAGTTCCAGGTCGTATTGATAGGTGGCATACTTTGCTCTCTCGTTCATGTGGGTTTCTCGTATAAAGACACATAAAGAATTGGAGATGACGACAGCTCTAACACAGGGGTCGGAATACCGCTTGGCAGGGATGTTGGCTGCCATTCTCCATTCGTTTTTATTCACATCATAGATTTCCACAGTTACGGAAGACCCATCTACAGTACTGCTTGGGAGCCTTATACCGGAATTGCTGGCAATATGCAGTCCTCCGATATAGAATATTTTATCGCCAAAAGCAGCAGCTGAAGCAAAACATCTACTTGTCTGTCGCATCGCCATTTCCACCCAAGCATCTGACCTGGGAAAATAGCAGTACATCAAGTTGTGTGCCATGACGTAAATGCAGTTGTGAACTGCTACTGCTGTGCTCCATTGCCACGCACACGGCAAGGGGCTTACCATGGTCCACTCGTCTTTCTCCGTATCGTACCTCTCCACAGTTCTCCTGTTGAGCTCTCCACCCACGCTGTCTCCTCCGATTGCATAGATGTATCCCTCACAGCAGACCAGGGATGGCTTTATACGAACAAAGAGCATCGGCGTCTTTGGAAACCAGGTGTTTTGCTGTGCGTCGAACCAGTAAAAGCAATTCACAGTTCTGAAAGCAGCCTGGAGTTTGCTGCTTTTACTGTGATTGGTTTTTGCGTTTTTCAGAGGAACTTGCCCCCCTGCTATATAGATGTCGTTATCGGGAGTTACGAGCGTCCCAACCTTATGCAAGTCAGCAGGAGGGTTGCAGAGTTTGTAAACTTTTTCTGCCTGCGGGCTATAACAGACAGAAGAATAAAGACTACCAGGGTTTTCAGCAGCAGCTTCAATGAATATCATCATCTCCTCTTTTGTCATACCCAACCTGGGTTTGAAAAACTTGGGCATGGATTTGTACAATCCTTGCACCACCACCGATTTGTCATTAGGTGGCAAGCCCTGAAACCAGGCCCTCTGGGTTACTTCTGAAAGTGCATCGATTCGGATTTGGCTAAGGACAGAGGACAAATACTGCGACCGCGACTCCGTGTTGTACTCCAGCCATAACATAGCAGCTTCTCGGACTGTCTCTTCCTTCTCCACATTTAAATTGTCGCTGCTTAAAATATCTATCAGCAGATCATGCGAGAGTTGCATGAAAGCCTCCTGGTGGTACACAGCTGTGAACTTGTGCTCTACCATTCTTTTAGCGCTCTGTTTTAACTCTTCGCAGCTGAAGAGATCAGCAAAACTTAATAGATGCACACAATTTTCTGCGTTAATTTTTTTGATTAAGTATTCTCTACACTGTTGTAACACATCATCTACCTGTAACGCAAAGAAGAAACACACCAAGTGTTACTGCATACAATCTGTTCCTTCACGTACCAGCAGCAGGTAAAATTACAGGCATTTAGCACCGAACACCAGAGTTTAGGCCTGGAAGGCTATACATACACAAAAATACAGCAGTGACTGACTCAACTGGTTCACGCGGATCAAGTACATCACATAATTTTTTCTGCCTCACAAACTATCTAAATATTAGAAGCACTGCTCTCCTTCCACCCTCCACAGGGTGCATAAAGCAAGGAGGGATGGGTACATGAAACGTAACTGGCAAGCAAGTGCCGTCTGTACTGAGCAAACTGGACAAGAGGATTTTGAAACGACTAAACAGAGAAGACTATTTGACAAGAAAAAACAGTTCAGAGATTCAAAGCGCTTATTTCATACTCAAAATAAACCATTCCTACCTGTAAGAAGCAGGCAGTTTCGTAAAGCTGTTCTACCGTGCCGTCGCTTATTGCCAGGTTACCCGTGTATGCGTAAGTTATGATAATTTGTAAAGTGGCTGCATCCACGTTCCTCAGGTGCACGTGTGTCTGTTTGCTTTCACTGAGCCCACTCATGAACATGGCTCTGAAGAGAAACACAAGTATTAAGACAAGGACCAACAGTAAGGACAGAAATCTTAAAGTCACTTATCGCCTGTACGCCTTCAGTGGTTACACTCCAAAAGGTGAGCAATACAGGTGTTGAGAATTTACCTTCGGCTACCGTTCAGTATTTAAGATAAAGCATTTGTACAGAACATTCAAAAAGTACCGTCAGTGCCCTCGGTAGAAATATTTTATATTTATGCAAACTCTTTTGTGTTTATCGGCAGAGAACTCTAGTAATTTTAGAGTTTCAATGACAAAAATTCAAAACTTTTTCTATGTCAGGTGATAAGAGGGAAGAAACATCCTTCAGAAAATACTGTTGAAACATGTACAGATAGATTTTAGATTCTAAACCAAAACCAGCAGATGTATACAATGGACTGGGCTAAGTCAGATGAAAAAGCATGCTCCTCTGGGAGGAGGAGAAAGTCAGCTCAGAAAAAATGGAGCAAGGACTAGTCCTTCATGAAGTATTTCTTACATACTATTCATAATAATATGCAGTAAACCTCAAGTTTGTAGACAAAAAGAAAAAAAAAATCAATGACAAAAAACTATTAGACTTGATCTGGAGACAAATAAAAAAAACACATAAGTATTTCCATTACATCTTTCTGAAACAGTAGAAAGGCAATTTAAAAAAAGTTATTGTTTCCATAAGGCTTTATGTATTTATTGTTGCAATTTAAAAATCAGAATGAGCACAGTTAAGAACTAACTAGGTTCTAGCACTTCAGGTACTTGCCAGTTTTCTTAAAATGGGAGACATTGATTTTAAGAGCTTTGAATCAATGCAGGTTTGGCATTATGGTTGTACAGAAAATTCAGCTCGAGGCTCTTTATATTTTTGGGGGGCTTTTTAGGAAGCCAGATATGAGAGCAGTTAGAAGGAACGGTGGGTACCCCCTGCAGTCCTGCCTCCAGCCGGAGAGGTGAAGGGGATACGCTCTCTAAGCAAAGTCGCTCACTCCAAGAAGGATCTGCTACAAAACCAGTGCCCCACCACCTTTTCCTCCTGCTCCATCCCTACCTCTGTCTTCTCCTAAGCTCCTTAACTCAGGGCAACCGGGGTTTTAGGAAGGATTCCTGACTCGCCAAGTGTGTATAACTTGCAATGCAGCTTTACACAGGTAAGCAAGAGTACGAGTGCCAGCAGAGACTCCTCTTCACGCAAAGGAGAGGTAGCTGTGGGAGAATGTGGCTCTGGTGCACGCTCACACCCAGCTGAGCAGCCTGTGCTGGAGCTGGGTGGCTGCAGAGCAGTGTCCAAGCACAAAGACAGAAGGTGACCTGGCTGCAGTCGGACACAATGGCCGGATCACGCTGACAGATGCTTTTGGGTTCTTCCCCTTCTCCCCAAGGCTTCCTTCGGGGCTATCAATTTTTCATACTAAAGCTAAATTTAGGAAGCTGAGCATCTTTTTGTAAACCAAGTAAAAAAGAAAAACAGAACATGACAAAACCACAAGCCTGATACTTCTTTTAAGCAGTGCCAAAACCTCATTCCATAAATAATAAACAAACACATAGGAATAAGAAATCTGCCTGCGTATTCCAATGCAGCATACCGCCTGGACTCGTGACAGCCTTCCAACCTTAGGATTAGCCACCCACATTAGATCTGGCCACATTTCCAGTGGCTGTTATTTTATTGACTGTTGGAACTATGTCATCCGCAGAAGGCCAACGGCAATAATCATTATCTAGTGATCACACAATGCTTGTCGCTAAAAATTATACCAGACTCATCCGAGATGAAAAAATTAACACAAAACACAGCAGCTACAAAAACTTATGTCAAAGTAAAAAATTAATCCTCAAATAGTTCCCTGCAATAGAGGTTATTCTCTATATTCTATACAAAAAAGCAGACAAAATACAGAAAACATTTTAGAACTGCTCTGTAGAGCGATCCCATCTCAACAAGAAAACAGAATTTGCAAACCTTCTCTTGACTAAATGGAAAGAAAAGTTATAATCCCTCCGCAATGCATCAAGGTAAAACACACAGGGAGGTCACCAAGACTAGTCTCAAGCTTCAAAATTCCTTCCAGACATACAGATTAATTATACTGTGTCACCAACAACAACAAAAAAAAAAGATTAATCACTGCAGACACATCAGAGTGCCTCATCTTCTAGCACTCCCTATGAATGTATTTGCAAAAAGTAGTAGCACTCAACATATCTTTTTATTAATAAAAGCTTTTGAAAAGACAAAAAATGGGACACCTGGGAAGCAGGAGCTACTGAATTAAAAATTGCAACATCATCTTGGGGAGGGAACAAAACAAAAAACCAACCAAAACCAGCCACACACAAAAGAGCTGTTGCGTTGTAGCAAGACTCTCAGGCATGAGAGGAGTTTCTGGCTTCTTTGCTGAGCAGAGAAAACCAAACGATTCCGAACTTGCCGTGAACTTGCACAGCAATCCCTGCTTTTAGCAAGGGCTTCTGCTAAGAAACTACAGCAGATAAACGTGACAATGGAACTCCCGGAACTCCCATAACCAAGTCTCAATAATCCCTTTTTACCCTACCTTGGGAAATAAAAAAAGATTCAATACTTAAAGATTAAGGATGAAGAATAAGAAATTTATTCATTAGTCAGACTTGATTAACCCCCGAAAGAAAACAAATCATCACAAGTGTGATTATTATTTTTTCCCCCACTTACTGTAGAAACTACAGGACCTATCCAGAGTAAGTCACAAGGTGCTGGGAAACCTATTTTACTCTTTTGCTGTTGGCAAGTAGTGATATTTAGGTATTTTATTTACTTCACTGATCTTTAAAACTCTCTGCAACACATTAATAGTTAATCAATTAAGAAATATTACGCTCAAAACAGAATTAACAGATCCTGCTCTCATACTTACCTGAAATACGAGCTGCATGTTGCAAGAACCATCTTATGGCAGGGAAATTCTGTGCCCTCAACAATCAACACTATGTCAGTTAGCAACTGCTGTTCATAAAAGAATTTTAACTGCTCCAGCAAGGATACAGCATACTCGGTATTTATCTGCCTCTCTACCTGGGTAGACATGACTGTATTCCATTAATATTTCCAACTCCAGAGAGAAAAGTCAAGATCTTTTCACCAGAGAAAGGTCAGTTGAATGCTTCTGAAGTAAGCAGGGAAGAAACCACACGAGGTCTGTAGTCTTCAGAAGTGATACTGATAAAAAAAAAAGGCAGCGTTATCTTGGACTGCTAAATCAATGTTTCAGACTTTGACCTACTGTTAGGTCATCATGCTTGGACTTGATGCCACAGTCTGTTCAGAGGCCTTCAGGAGTGTCTGCAGAGCTCCTCTTGAGATCTGCGATGCAGCAAACGAATGAGCAAAAGCCAAGTCTGAGGTAGATTTCGTGGTAACATCTCGTGATCACCCGCTGCACTTGAGTGACTGAAAGCAGGAAAATAAAATTAATTACACATTAGCACTTTTTCAAAAACCTTTCATTGTTACCCCTTAAAAGTAATTGTGTAATAAACTTATTTCTAAATTAGAACTTAGTTACTTGCAAAAAAAAATCTTTGAAAAACAATTTGAACAACAAAAGTATAATCAAGAAATGAAAAGCAAAAGAGTTTGTACATTAATTTTCATCAAGACTCCTGAATTAAGATAACTTATTTTGTCAACATAGCTTCTAAGGCTGGAGAGTTAAGATGATGTTCAGGAAGACTTTGTTCCTCTTTCAAGAATTACCCAGTTTTCCCACTGAGTACACCCGTGCGTTTCCTTCAACCACTGATATGATAGCCACATTTTTTTCACTTCCATATAGAACAGCTGCTTTTTCTGCTTCTCCATTTTCATCTACTTAAAGCTTATCAATACCAGGCCACTAAAAATATAAATGCAATTTCTTCAATATTCCATCATTTTCCAATTAAACTCTCAGCATTGCCATCAACCCTTTTATTTCACCTTTTGACATTCTACTAGAGAACAAGCAGAACCAGAGCTAAGGATTAAAAATAAAACCCTAACAGCCTACATTCCCAATGCTGATTTGATTCAACGTCCCTGTGCTACAGGGACTACACCTATTAACATTTTTTTCCCTTCCGAGTCATCTCCATACAGCTACAGAGAGGAGAAAACAAAAATAAGGAAATTATAGGAGCAAAAGGATGGTGGAATAGCAGGGGTCAAAACACTCGGAGTGGTAATAAAGCAGTGACCACAGACTACCAAAGTCTGTTTTCTTGTTGGGACATTTCTACTCCTCTTAAAACCAGGGTCAGGTTGTACCTGATCTTCCATGTGAACACAGAACCATAATTAAGAATGGGATAGTTGTGACACTAAAATCACCATCACAGACACCAGCGTACCACATCTATCAAATACTTCCAGACTTACTTAATCTTGCACTCTTCTTTCCCATTCCAAAATCAAGGAATAGCCTGGGACACGTTCATCTAATGTCTAAGACATCACTCTCGTCATAGTTCAAGATGAACAGTGAATGCAGGAATACTTCACTCAAAATTGCATACTTCAAATTCCATACAAAAGTACACGATTTAGTGTAAGTTGAAGGCTGTAGAAATACCTGCCAGCCACATCAAAGATCTGCTATTTCAGCAGAGCCCTGCCTGTAATACAATTCAAAGACAGCTGTCCTTTAACATTCACTCACTTGAAACAGATATGCTTAATTAATGCCACTTTAATTACTACTAATTTAGCGTCACTCATCTTTTTCAGTGAAGAAATATACGTACACAAGAATCTCAAACTCATAGTTTTCACTGGTTAACTGGAAACCAGTCAAAATAGTCAAACAATGTTCACTGTTTGTTCAGGTGAAGGCAGTTAATTAAGGAAATATGGAAAAGGTGTTAGTATTTGGGGGAAGAAGGAGAGACTACTATCTGCTATAATAACAGATATTAGCATAAGTCTTGACTTCAGACCCTCACGTTTCAGGTGCATTTAACCACTGAAGTAACTAAACCACAAGTATATCAAGGATATACAGAGACACTGCTCACCTAAAGCAATGACCTGCTTCAAGCCACTACTGCTTTTCACCAAATTAGTGTGCATCCTATCTCTTCATCACTGACCAGCATCCCGGTTATCCGATAACAGCTTAACACGCAACTCAATCCATCGACAAGTTCTGCACCGAGCTTTAAATGGCTACAGAGACACACAGACTTCCTAAGTGTGTTAGGCCCACGGAAATAAATAGCTCCTGGCTCTACTGGTATCCCGGGTCTCCACAGCATTGGTTTTCCTAGCTTAAAGTTTCAAAAACAATACAAGCCAGTGGATTAAGCTCTGTTCGGGCAGAGCATCTGTAGTACTGAGCTTTAGCAAAAGTAGTAAATGATATCCTAACTTCCTATTCTGATGTAATTTTAAAGAATATAAATCAGGATAATTTCAGAAAGAGGAAAACTAATATGCACTGGTTTAGTCGTTAGGTAACAGAACCGGCCATGGATGCTATGGAGAAATTGAGATACACCTGCTAGTAAGATTAAAGACATTTTTGGCAGCATGCAGCTGACAGTCAATAACTGAAAAAGCAGACCTGTTCAACAGAAGACAAGTTGAAACTGTGAAATTAATTCCTGTAAATAGCTGAAACGTTTGAGTATGACCCTCAGTAGCAGAAAAGACTGAGGAGATGACAGGAGTCTTGTTGCAGAACAAGATGTGATGCGAATCACCTCTGAACTGTAAATTTACAAAGCTGGAGTCCTTGTTTTACAGCTGATCTGAAACCATCTCATTTCCCAGACGTGCTCCAGTGAGGTGCACGAGGTAGGAACGTGCTACCTACAGGATTCCACAGCCATACTGTGTTTTGCAGCCAATGATATCCATTCTCTAAAGAACAAAACTTTGTATTTGAACATTTTGTGTCTGTCACAAAGTCACATCCCCATCCCCTTCTTAGTGGAACTAAATACTCTTCAGAAGAACAGTTCATCAAGGATCTCCCAATTTCTGGTCTAAAATTACCATAGCTTCTGTTGTCATTTGTCCAAGAGAAGTGAATCTGTTCAAAAGATTAGGGTAAGCAGTGGAGGAACATCATTTCAAGCCTGGAAAGTCATCCAAGACTACCTACCTCTCTCACAGCTCTCTGAGGAGTTCCAGACAATTTTAAAGGAGATACTCTCCTTACTTTAGAGGCACTGAAATAGGAATCAGCTTGTCCGAAGCCACCTACTTGCCAAAGGAGAACCGTGAGAGGCTCAGTTATCCCCAGTCCCACCTAACATCTCTCTCGCTGCACTGTGCTTGGTTGGCACCCAGCTCCGAGATCTAACTGAAAAACTACGAACTTGCAAAGATGACTACGCTCCCCTGTAGCTCTAGTCACTACCCAGCCCCGGGCATTTCTGATTTATGGATGAAAGAAGTCTATGGCTGAAGTTATCTTAATATCTCGAATGGAAACTGACAGAATAAAAATAATCCTTCAATACAAGTTCTGCGAATAAGACTTTCAACGATGTCACCGGAACAACCGTTTTATTCTGGGTAACTTCTTGGAAGCCAGTTATCTAAAAGTGGCCTGGTAGGTAGCTGCTGGAAGGCCACAGCAGCACTGGATTGCAAACTCCACCAGTTACCAGGTGATGTAAAGTGACTCCTTATCAAGCTGGAGAGCAACATTAAGTAACAAGTCGATAAGAGGGTTTGGTTTTAAGTAATTATTCCTTTTTAACTTAAGTAATTTTTAATGAGGTGGCTTTTAACACTTGTTCGTGTACTTTTAAATCTGAATGAGACCACTCCAAACATTAGTCATCAAATGTTAATGAGTTATGGGATAGCTATTAATTGCCTTCCTTGAATCTGTTTATTTTCTGAGGTGAGGCAAAGACTGATAAACAGAGATACCTACTGCGCTACACACACGGAAGCGTTAACACCGTACTTCGGTGTGGAACACGTAATAATGACTAATTCCAATGTAATTAGTAGGGAAAGGAGTAAGATACATAGCTATAATATTCTTCAACTAGACTAATTCAAAACAAAATTTATTTTTTCCAAATTATAAGGAGAGCAAACAGATATACAGACACACAATCTTTTTTTTGTTTGTGTTTTTTTTTTAACTTAGATGTTTTGATACTAGGAAAAAAATAAGTTCTTTCTGAAAATCCCATGAAGTAGTCTGCCAGGTTAGATGCCTATTTTCCAATAAAATTCTGGGAAAGGCTTAAACATCTATAAAAGTATCACAGGTTCCGATCTGCATCTTCAGCCATCTAAATCTCTCTTGAATTTTAACTTCATTAACTGCAATTCACACTTCGATAAACCCGTATGTTTGCAAGAAAAAGATAAAAAAACCAACAGCCAACACTTATTTCCCTGGACATTCAACTTATTTAATCTACTTTTAACTATTTTTTTTTTAAAAAAGCAGCTTTAAGTACTACTTTTGTGCACTTTTAATCAAATTCCTATTTCCATCCGAGGCCAGCTTCATTCACATCACAAGTGAAAACATCACAAGTGAAAAGCAGTGAGTCATTCCCTATTTTTAACATAGTGAAACGTCAAAATTAAGAACTGAACAACCGGAAGGCAAAGTGCACAAGCATTCGTGTGTGCAGAGCCAGCAACCCTCCCCAGCTCGCAGTGGGAATAACTTTAATACTTAGTTACTATTAAGGATACACCGAGTTACAAATCAACGTGTTTCAAAGTGATTCTACCAACTAATGGCAGGGGGAAACAAGTCCCCAAAACGATTAAAATCAATTACTTAAATCAACACACTTTGCCAGCAGATTTCAAAGATAGCAAAGAAAGAAAGAAAGAAGAAAAAGCAGTTGGAAGCTCTAGATTCTTAAGTAATGTATCAAATTTGCATCCTTGGCAGCAAAAAAGAAATAGGTAATTGATGAAGCAGTTCCAGACTTGGAAGTTTTCCTCTCTTCTAAAAGCCATCAAAGGTGTCTTTGATAGCACTGCAGTCCAGAAACCTGAGGACATCGGGGAGATTCTAATAAGGCAGCAACATGAAATTCCACAAAAACACAAGGACCAATTTATTCCTACAATATTATCGTCTTGAAAATTACTATTCACTTGGAAACTACTACTATTTTCCATACATATTATGCTTGGGAGGCGAGTTACAACTTTGAGGTAGGTGAGCTTTTTGAAACTACAGGGAAGTTACAGACTAGAAGTGCCAGACTCCACGCTAACAGCACGTTTGGTCACAATACACTCCTCATTACCAGTTTCTATCCTGTTTTTCTGCTCCTAAAGGAAGTCATATACTAAAGGAAATACCTGCTCAGAAAAAAAAACCATAATAGCACAAGATAAAGCAACAACTTCACATGGCAACTGGCCTTCTACGCTGAGCACGGGTAGCCTCCATCCCCAAGGGCGTTCCTGTTTTGTGGAAAGACTTGACCTGTTTTGGAAAATTAACCTTTGAAAAAAACCAGGCCATGGGTGTCTCCAGTAAAACCCAGCCATATATCATGTATGCAAAGAAAAGTGGGGTTTTTTTTTTCACTGAACTCTAGTATGTTAATGAAACTGGTCTATTTTATTTAACAACTTAAATTCCAGTTCACAAGTATACATCACTCCCTTAAATATTCACTCTGAGATATACTGATGTTCAACTATAAATTCAGGCATTTCTACATTAAGAAATTAGATTAATAACTAATGTAGCTTCATTAACCATAAATTAGTTCCTGAATGATTAGTCTTATAATGGATAGCTTATTCATGCATATAAAATTTATTCTGAAAATGCAACAGCCACTAAATTAAGGAAGAGACTTTCTAGGATTTGCACCAATTTCAGTATGCTTCATAATCACGTGACCAAAACAAAAAAGCCTGCCTCAAAAAAACCCACAACAACCACCTGCCCAAAATACAGTCAAAAAAATATTAAATAAGCAGCAACATCTTTTCTTCTGCTTTGGCCTGTTCCTGCAAGACGCTACTCACACGGCACTGAGTATAACAGGACCCTTTTACTCCACACAAAAATAATTAGGAAAGAGGTGTGACACCTATACCCAGATCATGAGATTACATGATTTACACATCTGAGTATATTCAATATTAAAAAATACCTATTTCTCCTAGCATGTTTTGAGAAATTGAACTAATTTGATTATGTATTTTAATGATTTTTCTAAATACATCATCTTAGCAAAATTCACGTGACACGGCCCTAGGGGAGCTCACAACAGCACACAGCATTTCGGGTCCACTACAGTCAGAGAAATAACATAGAAAGCCAAGCTGCGGCTTTGCAAAGAAATCTCTAAAACTGCAGATGCTAACTACAACACAAACCCACTTCTAAAATCATACCTAAAGTTATCTCAAAAGCAGCGGGTATCTATCCTGTTCATAGCAGAAATGATAGTATATACTCCAAAAAAAAACTAAACACCATAGGCATGTAGATAGCTAAGTTCAAAGCTATACCATGCATAGGTTTAGTCTATAAAGCTCACTAAGGACTGACTCTTCAAATCCACGTATAAACACTGAAGTGTTTAGTCCCTTGGTCGCTGTAGGTACTGGTACTACACGGAGAAATACACACACACAACTAGACACATCGGCGAGAAAAGGAGGGCGATGGGAGAACCGGCAATGCCCAGTAAGTACAGCCCTGTTCTCCCAGACGACTTCACAGCCCCTGCCACTCCGAGCACCTCTAAAGGAAAGCCGCCGCGGTTGCAGACGCCCCGGTGCCCCCTGCCCAGCCGCAGCCCCCCGGCCAACCCGCCACGGGCTGAGTCTCTTATATTTATTTTCGCTCTTCCTGACACCCAGCTGCGCCGTCCCGTCCCCCGGGTGCTTTAATTCCCTTCCCGCTTCCCTAAGCAGCCCCTCGCCCGCCCCAAGGCAGGGGGCACCGCGCTAAGGGGCCGGGAACCCGCCGCCGCTCCCCTCCGCTCCCGTGGCTCCGCCGCGCCAGGAGCCGGGCCCTGGCCGAGGGCGCGGAGTCGGCTCCGGCGGCCACCTCGCCCTTCTTCCTAGGTGCAGAGATACTGTAGTCCTGAGAAAGAAGAAATGTTGAGCTTGTCAGAATGGAAAATGAGTTGCTGGTTG
>JAOXJK010000012.1:52373685-52393502 GCA_025774025.1 Xenus cinereus | reverse complement strand
AACTGGGGAGCCCAGAACTGGACGCAGGATTCCAGTTGTGGCCTCCCCAGTGCAGAGCAGAGGGGGAGAATGACCTCACCACCTCTCCCAATCGATGCTAGTTCTGTCATGCAGAGATGTGAAGTCGCCGAGCGGCCACCCGGATTCTCATCCCCTGTAAGGACCCAGGGCAGAGCCTAATTAGAACCTCGCATTTCATAAATTGCTGTTAGACCTGCTGGAGTACCCTGCACTGGAACCAGCGCTTCCCTTGCCCATGTGGGGAGAGCATTGTTTGTCAGTCCCCTTGGCTGGGTTAGGATGTAAAAGCATTACTCCCTTTACTGGCTATTACCTGTTCTGATTTTTTTTTCCTACAAAAAGTGTCTTTTAACAGTAGTTTTAAGCAGAAGATTTGCAGGATTTCCTCTTGGTTTTTTGTTGATTTTGTTTTTTTTAATGTAAGTTCCAGTGTTACAAAAGGAAAATACTAGACTCGCTCAGGGAGGCAGCTTAAATCTCTGCAGAATGAGACCGCTAGCTCTCTGCACACCAGCTGGGGGCTTTTACTACTGTTCCTAGCCTCGTGTTTGGATTCTGCCTCCCACATATTGCCAGGGAAAGGCCCCCGTGTCACTGTCAAATGAGCCTCAGGTGGGAGGGGGAGTGGACAAGTGGCAGCTGCTTGCCATAAAGAGGGTGAGCTGAGATCGTGGTTAGTTTCTTGCTGGGCTTTGAGCAGCAGCATAGACCTTAGTTTTGAGGGGCCCTAATAGGGCAGGAATAGCTTAGTTTTTGTTAAGGCTTCTGTTTTGTGGTTGGATTGGGTTTGGTTTGGTTTGGTTTTTTCCTTCCCTAGATTACACTCTCTTAAAAGTCAAAGTGGTCCTGGGAGCTTTGCAGTGGGAGAGTGAGGGGAGTCAGTAGGCTTTTTGGTGCTTGTGGGAGCTGCCTGAGCTGCTCTAGATGGAAACTGAAGAGGGCTCCAGTGTTCCTCAAAGCTTCTGAAACTCCAGCCTGAGCTCTGTGCTAGTTTGTAACAGGTGTTGAATTCAATTATTTTTTTCTGACTTTGAAATCTTTAAGTTCTCTAAAGAGTTGGCTTGCTGTCTATTTTCTGTCGCTAGATATTCTGAGTTCCGTGATTTTGTTTATTTTTATAAACTATGTGTGACAAGGCTGTATCACTTGCCTGGGTTGGAATGAACTGAACTTAATGTATTAGTTACCTGAGGAAATACAGAAGTGTGGGAGGAAGGCCTGTCTTGTGAGTTTTATATGGCTTTGAATTTGAACTCATGCTTAAGGTTTTCTTTTTTTTTTTCTTGTTACTTGTCTTTTAGTTCAAGCATAGGAAGCATGGTGTCACTGAAACACTTGGTTTATGATGTTAGCTGTTATTGTTCTTAACTACATTATAAAGTAAAAGCCCTGAATTAATAGAGTTCTAATTGTGATCTGAAGTACAACATATGTGTTGGTGTTAAGAAGTGTTTTCTTCATGGAGCACCAAACTTCTGATTGTGTGAAGCTTTCTATTAGTTTTTTTTAGGTCTCTTGCTCAAGGCTAATTTATAATTGGCTGGAATACTACTTATATAAATGTGTGCATGGAGGACTACCTTAAAGTTACTGGTCTAGTAGCTTTAAACTGTGTTATAAGATTGGCTTGAAGTAATACTGAGACTGAGAGCTGCATATAAAAGTCTGCTTAGCAAAGGAGAACTAAAGTCTTTGGCTTTGATAGTGTGTCGGTTTTCTACTTTCTGGGTGGAAGATAGTAGTTTTCTTCTGGAAAAACCTGGTTTCATTAGGCTGAGAGAGGAATGTCTCCTGGATTCTGACAGAACATAAAGATCATTAAGTCATACAGTTTTTGAAGTGCTTAATCCTGATCATTTATCTTTTCCAGTGTTAAAAAAAAAAAAAATGAATACTGCCTCAAATTCAGAAAGTGGATCGTATTCCACCAGCCACACAAGACCCTTTTTTTATGCACAGCCAACAGCGCAACAGCCTTTTCCAAATTCGTGGTACCTCAGTCATGCGTACAGCCCGTACTGTGTACCTGCTCCAGGTAAGGGAAATGAGAGCTGTCTGGGGAAGCTTTGCTTAGTAAACTATTGCTAGAGTGGAGGAAGCAAATGTGTATCTGTGTTAATGAGCTTGTTGGGAGTTTAAGGTAAAATTAATATAATGTTCTGGTTGTCAAAGATCTGATTTATGAAGTGTCAGTTAAATATGCATCTTGTGTGCTGGAAAGCATCCATTTCTGGAGAATGGAATCTAAGCGAAATATTAAGTAATGATTACCTTACAGATAAAAAGCTCTAGAACGTGCCTAGTGATTTGTATGTGTGTATGTATGAATTCCATACATGCATGCATTATGGGTATGGATAAATACAAAATTAAAAATCCACATAGAAACAATATTGTTAAATACCTCTGGTAAATGGTATACATATGTTAATTTCTACCTGTAGCTGTCTTTTTCAAATACAATACTATAGCATAGTTAATAAAATAGTAAAAAAAAAAAAATACAGGAAGCTAGTTAGTGCATGTTCTGAGGAATAAAAGCAAGCTCTGGTTAGAGTATAGCTGTCCAGATGTTCCATAACAGGGACCACTCTCTGGGTATCTGCACCAGATTTGCTTCCAAATGTTGACAGGTGGAATGTTTTACTTACCTGTGTAGCTGTCCCTGGGTATGCAAGCAATTATTAATCAGAATGACTTATTTCAGAAAGAAGATATATTTGGTTTTAATTTTTTTTAATCCCACAATGTCTAGGCTTCCGAAGTGGAAATCCATATTTTCCATTTTATTCTGTTGCGCTCCATGAGTACCCTGGATTTTTTGTTCGACAGCATCCAGTGCATGCAAGAATTAATAGAAGGCCTTATTTTAATGCTCCTACACCTTCCCCTATATTTTACCATGCGACAAGATTTAGACATTATAGTACCTCTGGGAAAAAAATGGAGACAAAAGAAACACAGACTGATCCTAGGCAGCCTGAAAACAAGCAAAAAAAGCATCAAGATACCCGTACAGATGCAGGAAACGCGGCCTGTGTTTCTTCTGGTGTAAGTACAGAGACTGAAAGTGCTTCAAAGAAACAGGATTCATCTGGATCTTCCATTGTGGTAGACAGGGAGTTTCATAACAAGAGCCCTTCCGGCTCTACGCAGTACAGAAATCTTCCTACTGGGAGCTATGCCTTTGAGAAGGAAGAAGTGAGGATAGAATATGGAAATGGCTCTCCAGCTATTCAGCTTTGGAAGTCCTTTAAAGAAACTATACCTCTGTATGAGGTGGCAAGTGGTAAACCAGTCCCAGAAAATACAGTACAGCATGACTTATTTTCTGTTAGCTCATGTGAAGGAAGGATATATGGCCCTCCTGAAGGGGAGAAAATGGTGCCAGGAGCTTTCTTAGATGAGAGAAAAGCTGTTCTCACCTCAAAACAGGGTGTTGAAGCTGTGCGAGAACAAGAGGTCCAAAATAATGAAGTGAAGATGGATGCAGAAAAGCAGGCAAATACAAGTCAACAGGCAAACGCCCCCCCAGGGGAAACCATGGCAGTGCAAATTGCAGAGATGGCAAGATCTGTTGGCATAGATCAGCCAGTCGTAAGACAGGATGTGATAGTAGCTAAGAAATCTAGCTCTAGAAAATCTACAGGCTCAAAAACTTCTCAAGAAGAGCCCAGCTTTATTCAACAAGCAGGATTACTCCCACCTAGTATGGAGGTAATGAGTGACTTGAGTTTTCAGCAGAAAAAGCTGAATCTAAGCCACAGCACAACTAATGAAAGTCAGACAGATAAAAGTATTTGGTGTGACGAATCAATTGAGAAGTACATTCCCTCTAACAGCTGGCTGGCTAGTGTGGACGCAAACTACAACTACGACGTTTGTTTGCCACAACGGAAATGTCAGAGTGTACTCAGTCTTTCTTCTGATGACATGTCCTCTAGAGAGGAAGGCTCATCAATTGATAATGCCCCAGTGTCTTACTTTGTCCCTGACTATGTGCTTCAGAAAAGCATGTATACTTTCCAAAAAAGTACGGAGGGCTTAGAGAAAGAGAAAATTAAAAGTGGTGGGTCCCTGAATGAAGGTGAAGTGGTAGGAAGGGAGCAGATGAACAGTTTGAATGACCAAGATGTCAAAAACTCTTCAACGATGAAGACTAAAGAGGCTTCTAGTAAAGGTAGAAAGCTGGGAGCCTTTCCTAGATCTTCTAGTCAGAAAAAAATCATTTCTCTCAAGAAAAAAGCAGCTAAGAGTTTGTCAGAAGTTGAGGACTCTGAAGAATACTCTGTGAGGGAAGAAGAAGAGGATGAAGGCGAAGAAGAAGAGGAGGACGATGGTATGGATGAAATGGAATATTTCTTTCAAGAAGCTGCTCCATATGGAATCTTGACACCTAGTAGAGGAAGTTTCTACCAAGTTGGCCAGAGGGTGCTTTGGAAACCACCTAAAAATGCTATTCCGGCTCAATTAATTAGCTGGCCTGCTCAAGAAAAAATAGCTAGGAGTGGACTTGGTGAAAGCATTGGTGTAATTTACAAGCCAAAGGAGAAAGAACAAGAGGAAGTTGTACACAGTGACTGTGGGTATTATGGAAGAAAGAGGCCCATGTCAAGAAGAGAAGGACTTGACCACCAGCGGATGTTGTGGAAATGCTTGGGAGGTAAGCTAATTGGTGAGGACAAAGTACTTCTTAATAGAACACACAAAGAAGGCCTAATTGCAGTTGCAAATTGTAGTTTGTACTAGTGGGAAGACTGAAGAATGTTATTGTTTCAGGTTGGCTTAGAGCCAGAAGTACTGCAGAATATTTTAAATTTTTTTGTGGCAATTTTCTACCTATTGCATGAGGATTCTGCATCTTCACAACCGCAGAGAATTTTGCAGAAACTCTCCTTTGAGTTACATTTGATGTACTTCACTTTCTGACAGTAGTGGCCATTTGTTCATTTGAGAAACTTAAGGTCATTTGAACTACAAAGTTAAGATTGTTTAATAATATCTTGGAAACTCAGCACTTAAATTTATACAAACGTTCTGACTCCAACATAACAGACCCATGTTAGGTGGATTAAATAGGATTAAGTTTATTATAATCTGGTGGCCATACCCTGTGTAATTTCTCTTCTCTGTGGAAGAAGAGTCAAACTTTTTTATTTTACCATGGCTGCTGCTCTCCTACTGTTAGCAACAAAAGTTTTGTTTTATTTTCATAAAATGAGTGTGAAACTGTATTAAATTTGATCTGAAAAGGAACGTTTTTATTTACCCAAAGGTAAATATTGGTAGAAATTGGATTATTCTAAACCAAGATAAGGGGAACTATCAGTCAGGGTTCATAACTGCTTAGTTCAGTGGGTACTTCAGTAATTGGTTGCCGTTTAGTACAGTTTTGTATTGTGAAATGTATTTCATATTGTAGATGAGAAAGGCATCTAAAATAGGATGATCCACTCCTAAAAACAGTCTTGGTGTTCTTAAACTTTATTTTCTTTGTATAAAATACGTAAACTTAAAGCAGCTTGTAATCTTTGTTGTGTGGTCTCCAAAAAGCTATGTTTTTAATTTAATAGGCTCTTATAATTAGATTCAGTAGCTGGCTTTGCATTCTGACTTGAGAATCAAACAGTGTATTAACATTAGCAAAACTAAATACCGACCCTAAATAAGCCCTTTTTTTTTATTATTATTTATTAGGAAGGCTGTTAAGGGAGAATATGGGGATATCACCTGAAGAGCATTGGATTAGAAGTGGTGCTAAACCCAAATTTACCAGCCTCTCACCCTCAGCCAAGAGTAAAGAACAAGGTACAACTTATTTCCTCAATATGTTTTTTGTTCTTAAGGAACATTCAAAAGGCTATGATACAAACCAGCAAGCTTATAATATTTGAATAAGATTTGAAGATAATAAAACTAATTCTCACTGCTCTGGTATTGATGGAATGCCTGTCAGTCAGTACATCTTGGGGTATATTTATATCCTCAAATTCAAACATGTGATAAGGATGCATTATAGATACTCTTTTTTTCTTAAAGGTACTATGGGAAATCAAAGCACCAAATGCTTTGTGGCCAAGCAAATCCATTTGTATGAAGTTGCTACTGCCATAATGCTACTGGGTTAATGCTACAGTTTAACTGCATTAACATTTTCTCCTTTCATTAAGCATTAACAGTTTCTCCTGAATGCACGTGCAGTGGTAGTTCCTAATCTTGATGAGTAGAACATCTAGGAAGTTGTGCTAAAGGATGTCTGAGTGCAAATCATCTTGATGTGGTTCAGGAAAAGATGAACAAATCAAAGTTATTCTAACAAAGTAAAAGGTTAGATAGTTTCCGTAGCTTCTTTCATCCCGAAGCAGAATGGTTTTTCTTTACAATTAAGGTCTACTTGAAGTTCATCTCTGTTTCTAGATGCTCTTCAAGGGTGTTTCTTAGTCTAAGTGCTGTTGGAAAAACTGTAGAATTTTCTGTAGTCTGAGTATTACTGCTCTCCTGGGTCACACGCTTTCAAGTATCCCAGGATCAAATAGCAGAATGTGAAGTTAACTTCAAAACAGACTGATGACTTGCTTCAGTGATAATATACATCAGGTTTCCTCTATCAACAGCTCAGAAGACTATTCTTTAGAGTTCTCCCTGCATTGCTTTCCTGCTTGAGCACGTTGGGGTTTGGGGTTTAGGGTTTGGTTTAGGCTCTCTATCCAAAGACTTCTTCAAAATGTTGTGGGGTTTTTTTTTATGCTAGCCTCCTCTCTAAAAGTTGAGAACACTCTCCTTTAGCAGGGCAGTTCTTAGCTCCTTACAACAATTCATAAAAATAGTAAAATAGTTCTAAAATAACTTTGTTATCTTTGACTTTCAGCATGTCCCTTCTAAGTCATAGATGGTGCACCATACTGAGTGTCCAGCCTTTCTGTTATTCCCTGCTTTCTCTTCCTGCCTATCTAGTTTGAAGAAGCCATCACATTCAGAATTAGGGAGCAGGAATTGGCTTCTTCTGAATGCTGTTCATACCAATGGATGCCTCAGAAGTGTTAGTAAAACAACATCCTTTTTAAAACTTTGCTCATTTTAGGACTAGTTTCTTCAAATTAATCTTAAAAATTAAGTCCCCTGCAAGTAAGGGGGTTTTGGCTAAACAAGATCTGTTGCTTTAGCAGTAGTATCACATGCTAAATCTGACTTCTTGAACTGTGTACACGTGGTACATAACTTAAACTCAGTTCTTCAGAGTTGTTAAGACAACGGGTGAGTTGTGTCACTTGGACAAACCGTCAATCAGTCTTGAACACTTGTAAAGTGAACTGGAGCAGAATTATTCAACTCTCACTGGCTTCCTTCTTGCCACATTAACACCGATCCAAGTTATGACGCAAAATTCAGTGCATCCAGCGTTATGGTTAGACAGTGATTCCGTATTGTAGACATAAAGACTGCTTGACTTACGTAGTGTCAGTTTTATCTGCCACTAAAATGGACACGTAGAGGGAAGGGAGAAAAAAGAACGCTATGGGCCAGTTGGGGGAAATCAAGCTTAAATTTGCTATGGCTATGATCTGGAGAAATAACACCGGTTGTATCTTGCTATTTAGGGTGCCCACCTTTGGTTAAACTGAAGAAGAAAAGAATAGGCAAGCCACCTTCAAAACGCAGGAACACGAGATGTGAGGTGGAAGAAGTAGAGGTGTGGGAAGTGCCCAAGAACAGCGTACGCAAAGGTTGGTATGCAGTGGCAAGCTACAAAACTGACTGTTAAAAGCATTTTTTCATTACTCTCTGCGGGACTAATGGTTCTGGGCTTGAACTGCAAGGACATTGGATAGCCTGTGAAATAATAGCAAATGCTTTGTATGCAGACAAGACGAGGGGAAAAAGCAAGCTAAACTTTGAACACTTACCTTGCTATGAATACTGTTGGAGCTTTGACAAAGTTAGGTTCCCTCCCTTTATTTATGGGAAAGGGGGAGCAGGGAAAAACCACCCACAAAACCCCTCCAACAAAACCAAACACAAACACCACTGTTTTGGTCTAGGTGTTCTTCAAAGTGTTTTATCTTTTTAAAATATTGGGTCCCGTGTCGCTCTGCATTATATCCTTTTCTCTAAGCTACGGGTCTATCTCAGCCTGTAATTTGATACAGCACAAATGCATATAGATAGTCCCCAGGAACTTCAACTTTATGGAGCAGGAACTTTTTGCTACTTTGGAGGAAGATAGGAAAAGCAAGAGAGGGGAAAGTTTTGTGAAGTAGGTGCAAGAACAAATAGGCTTTTGTGCATTTTTGGGAGAGTCTGAAAAGGTTATAAACTGAAAAGGTCAGTACATAAAAGCAGCTACCTCAAAGATCAGAGTTCCTTCTGGAATAAAACAATCTGGTATAGTAAAGCTACCTTCAATAGTCATTTAGTTCTCATATACTAAACCAGAGGATTAAAATTCCATGTATTTGCAGAAAGTCAGAAACAAACTTAGACTGAAACATCTTACTAGTCAAAACCGGCATCACTCCTGAAATCAGATTATTTAAATATCAGTGTTAAACCTTTAATTGCTGATCCTTTTTAGTAAAAGCATTCAGGAAACTTGCACGATCCCAACTACTTATATTTGCCTCAGAAATAGTTGGTGTTTCTTGGATGCGTTCAACAACGCAGTTACAAGAGCACACTGCAAATATGCTACGAGTTTGATATGGAACTCTTACCTGTTGTACTGGAATATTCTGCAGCCCAAGATCATTCCTGCAGAATTTATCCTTGTTAGGAAGCTGAGTACATAATTCTAATATCAGCCATTGGTGTCCTCTCCTGCAACAGGAGAAGGCAATCGCTGATGTCTAGTCCTTTAGAATTATATTGGCATGTATTATTTGGAAGGACAATACATATCTTAATATCTTCTTTTTTTTTTTTTCTTTAGGGTGTGGAATGAGAAAGTCCCTCTATAAGAGACGATAACTGCGAATACTGGGGCAGGAGGGGAAAAACAAATGTATCGGAGGTTTGCGTAACTCCAAAGGTCAATTGTTACTCTCTTGTGTATCTTGTGAGTTGCTGTGCACGCTTAAAGGGTAAGAAGTAGCACTGTAAAGACTGAGAACACTATTAAAATGGAATTAAGTATTTAAAGTCACCTTTTTACAACTAGCATATCCACTGTTTAAGTAATAAATTTAATAGAATTGCACTTTGAGACTTCTTGTATTCCATCTATACATGGAAGCAAAAAAAACCTGGCTAGAGCTGTATGTGCCGTGTTCTTGGGCTCTGCAGGATTGTGGAGCTTGCCAACACCTCATCTCACGGTCAGTTTGCCTGCATGACGTGGATGTAGGTACAAGACTTTCTATCAGCTGGATTTGTTTTTGTCAGAAGTGTAAAGGAACATAGTTAAAGCTGATTCAAGTCAAGTACTGACTTAAAATTTCAAGACAGTTCCTCAGTTATTATTCTAAATGCATGACTGAGGGCTAAAACTGAAGCACGGGATCGATGTGATGCTTCCCCCTCCTCTCCTTTTTCTGTGGAAATTTTTTGGGTCCTCTATGAAAACCCTGAGCTGGAGATGGACTTTGAAGATGAAACGGAAATTTTTTACGACAGTGGTGTGCCATGTTCCCTGACTTCTTACTGGTGACTTCTACTACAGTTGATAGTGTCCTTGGCAACCCACTAAAGAAAAATCTCTTTATAGAGCTAAGAGGATAAAACTAGGTCTCCGCTGAGCTCTCTTATGAATAATGGAAATAGATGAGGTGGATAGCTCAAAAATATGTGATCCTTTTTCATGCCTATGGAAGTCAGTATCACCATGTGAGAAAATAAACATGATACTGCCTTTCTTGGATGATTCCCAAAGAAAGTGATAGTGTGAGTGAAAAAGGTAGGGGAACTTGGCGGGGGGTAGGGAAGAACAAACTGAAAAAACAAGAAACCAGCCAGTTTTGCTTAAATAAAGGGCATGGGGGAAATGAAGAGACAGGACTTGTCTCCTGCCTCCTCTCCCAGTGTTCTTATTCTGTCTGCCCTAGAGTAACCTACAGGGATAAAAGTAGTATTTCCTGTGACTCCGTTCAAGTTTTGTGCCTACCTATTACTAGTTCGAGCTGTGACTGAGGTTGTGCTGTTTTCCCTCAGTGAGGAGTATTGAGGTTTCCCTCATCAACTGATTTTTGATCTATTATTTTTAATAGCACTTGCTCGTTAAAGAGCTACCGTAACTAGAGCCTTTACCCCAAGCTGTCAGGGATCCACTTTAACACTGTGCTGCCAAGTTTTTATTTCCTCTCTACCCGAAGCACTGCAAGAAAATAAGGAATACAAATTTGTATTTGGCTTTTGTGCTGCACAAAAATCTCTGTCGCATCAGAACCTCAAAGAATAAAATGAGGGAAGGAATTACGTCAAGCTCTTAAATACTCTGGAAAATATAGGACTGCTGCTCTTGGGTATCTAGGACAGGAATGTGCTGCTCCTAGAGGGGGATAAACTTTATTCTGATGGGGAGAATGAGTGGTAGAATCTCTTCAACTTGAAAGCTGTAAGTGATGAGCTCAGAGTAATCCTCAGCTGTAACTGAGACATCTCAGAGAAGGAGTGAGCTTGAGTGTAGCTTTGGGATTGAATACTGAGCTAATTCTGCTGATGGATCTAACTGTTTGTCTCTTGCTGCTTGTCTGAGAAGAATATTCATGACATCACAATTAGATGTCGCTCTTCTGGGGATGGCAAATGTTCCACAGGTACTCCCAAGGTCATGCTAGTCATCCTTTCATACCTCTTGCACTAGTCAGTATGCTTTTTTTTTTTTTTAACCCACACAGAAGCAGCCATTTAGGGCCTGGTGATGGTAGGTCCCAAGAATACGTGAGGGAGCAGGAGTGTTTAGACAGCTCTTTGTCTGAAAACAAATGCCACGGGTACGCTACAAGATTTTAAGCAGTTACTTTACGATGCTATGGAGCCACACCGATGCTGCAGTGCTCCAGAAATACTTCTTGGGTAACGCTGTACGTGGTGTACTCTACTCTGACAGCACTAGTCTCCGTGACCTTACAACTAAATCTTCTGCTTGGCTTTTTCTTCCCTCAGGGAGCAGCAGGGGCGATTTGTGGGCCGCAGCTTAAGTCAACTGGCTCACAGCTTAACGTCCCGAAAGGCTGTGACGCGCAAACTGAAGCGGAGCCACTGGGTTGCGTTGGCTTGCCAGGCTTTCATTCCGGAATTTAATTTTCAATTTGGTAGCATCCGCACGGTATAAAGCTTTTATAATGTCCAGCTTTCTGCCTTGTTTTGGAACAGATTAATTACAGGTCTTTCTATTAAAATGGCAAACAGGAGCCAATGGCAAAACCCACCCGTTGCATGCCAACTGTAGGTATAGCAATGGGAAACAAATGCATTGTTTAAAAAAAAAAAAATTCCTCATTCTCCAGGCTCACTGCCCCTGGCCAGCCCAGGTAACAGGTCCGTAAACCCCAAGGAATTTCACGGCCAAAGAAATAAGACAAGATGTCAGTGTTTTTGGTGAAGTAATCCTTCTGAGAAGAGTGGTTGAGAGTATGGAGGTAAACGGAGCTGGGAGCTGGCTGTGGTGTCGCTGCATCTCGCACTTCGATTCACAGGACTATACGGTCACGGTATTACTAGCGCTCGGGTTCAACAGAGCTTTCAAATGGGAATACACACATCTACAAAGAAGGCAAGGATTGCTAGGGAGAAAAATTATTTAACAAAAACATTAATAGTTCAATGGTTAAGACTTAAAAAATAAGGCTCATCAGCCTTTCAATACTATAGCTTTCTACCCTGCTTTCTGGATTTACTTCTCTACAGAATAATTTTCCATTAATATAAATGGATGTTGGTATTTATCTCTAGTCTATGTATTTCTAAAAGACCTAGAGTGTCCTAAATGCCAGCTTTGGCAGTGTTTAAAATGCTAAATGATTAAATTAATCATTCTTCCTTAGCACTCCAGCACTGGCCATCGCTACTCAAAATCTTACTCTATTGAAACTGTTAATTTTGAAATTGGCTTTACTTCTCTGAGTTTCAGTACAGAACTATTAAATCTTTGTGTATAGGACATGACAGAGATCTATAAAACTGGTAACGATATGGGGAAAGTGAATAGGAATCAGTTGTTCACTTGCCTTCCATTAGAGGAACCAGGGTGCATGAAATGAAACTAGGAGGGAGCGGTCTGGAAGCAAATGAAGCTTCTTCACTAATTATTAATTAACCTCTAGAGTTCCTTGCTGAAGAAAATGGCAAAGTTTACAAAAAGTGACTGGATGGAAAAGAAAAAATATACCCAAGGCTACTAAATACCAAAATAAAACTGATAATTCCAAATGCCTGCAAGTGCTTGGAGGCTGAGTGGAGGCTGAGAGAGCATTTTGGTGAAATAGCAGAAATAATGCCACTGGAATTTGCCCTTTTGTGTTGTGTAGGCATCCACTATTGACCGTGAGCAGGAAAAGATACTGGGTTAAACAGACCTTTATCTGGCACAGAACAGTGATTTGGTATCTCAAAACAAAACTTTTAAATTGTATTTGATAGAAGTTAAAGAACAGCCCTTTACAGTAATTTTGATTGTTCAAATGGTAAACCCTGGTAGGTAAAATGGGAAGGTCTCATTGACAAGGAGTGGGGTGAGAGACTAAGGGAAAACTGAGCTTGTTTTTATTGAACTAATCTTCAGAAGTATCTTAAATAACAAAAGCTAAAGTAAGTGAGGAGATGTTTAGGTTAGCTCTGCTCTAGGCAGCCTTGGAGTGCATCAGATGAGCACTAGCTGTGGCTTCTACCATCTGTCCAACAATCACCAACGCTGGGAACACAAGGATGTCCTCAGCACCAAACGTGGCAGTACAGAGAGCCAGGCCATTATAAACCTCATGCTATTTCAGCTGTTAAGTCTTTTTCTGGTGAAAGAGACAGGAGCTTTGAATTTGCTGCTGCTGATGTTTGATACAGGGAATTATCAGGAGTCACCAGTAAATCCCATCACAGGGAGATTTGCTAAGTAATGCTGGAGCATAAAACACATCTGCACAGTCAAGCTATGGGAATAAAATGAAGAATGTTTTTTTGACTACCTGTTTTTTCCCCAGAACACATTATGAATAACTGGCAAGAGATGAGCGTTTATTTTTACTAAATGACTTTTAGATATGTAAGAAGGAGAAAATACACTTTAGTGTATACTTCCCCTATCCTCTTTTCCAAAGCTCTCAGGAGAAAAAAAAAATCTTAAATGCATTCTATGTTCCTTGATTTCACTGTTAATGTTCACTCTACGAACATTAGAACTTCATCGTGGTGTTTATGGTTTTTTTTTTTCCAATATCAGTCTAAGCACAGAGACTAAGTTCTATGTAAGTCCTTCCTTGTCCTTTCAAAGGCAATCTGCTGTTCTTTCTCCTTCTGCAGAGTACCGATACACATCATCTAGGTCCTCAAATCACAGCTTGCTACCACTGGACCTTGAGGTTCCAAAAAGAGATGGTTGTTCTAACACAGTTTACAGCTATCTCAGTCTTTCTAGGCAAGTCTGCAAGATGGCAGACTTAAAAGAAAAACGTGGTCACTCCACAAGGTCAATTAAGCACATAAAACTTTCCCTTCTTCCTGCTTACAAGTTCCTTACTGCTGTTTTGTGGCTTACCTGCATGTAATTGAGAACCATTTTAAAAGCCTTACACATTTATATTATCGTGGGATGATTCATAAAGTATTACTATATAAAATAATTCTAGCAAACATAAAATGTAAGTTTGGAATTTATTTCCCCAAGCCTTTTTAAAAGGAAAAAAAAACAAAACTCAAACGTATCAAAACAACTGATACTGGTTTATGTAGAAATTAATCTTTTTCATTTCTAACATGAAAACAGCCTTTTTAAATAACTAAAACCACTACCTCTTTACAGTACAGTTGAACATCCAACAACATTACACTTGGCTCTCACCCCTATGGTTTGGAGAACAGCTGAGGTGTTACAGAACCGTGCGCATTGATTGCAACGATGTTGAGATTTTGCTCCACAAAAACCCCAAGTCTTGCCAACACTGCAATTTTGTCTTAAAGTAAATCCCCTTGATTAACTTTCCCCCTCCTTCGGCAGTGCTCTTTATTTCCCTAGCTGCCAGTACTCGGATTAAGTACAAAGAACTTCAGCCCGTAGGCAGGATGCAGATTAAAAAACAGAACAGTCCAACCTGCTCCTTATAAGCACCGTGAGCTGTCAGTGCTCTGCTCGGTGCAAACCGCAGCCCCGCCACAGTGAGGCTTTGTATATAACAAAATAACTTCATGGAGAAAAGACACTTCACTGGACAGGCTGCTGAACTCCGCAGGTGGGTCGGCGATACCCTGGTAGCCACCGCTTTCTGCAGATAGCCACATACGGCGACGCAGAGGCCTGAGCTGACCGAGAGGACGACCGTTAGCAGAGGTTTTGCAGAACGAAGATACGGCCAACCGAGCGTTGTTTAATTGCAGCTCTCTTCCTTCTGGCTGCGGCGCTGCGGAGGGGCAGAAGACGACAGCCAGTGTAGGATGCTGTCTGTATCCATCTGTGTGTTCTGAGCTTAACAGAGCCCTTTCTGGCGGTTTCTTCCTCGTTCTTTGGCTCTTTCCTTGCAGTTCACAAGTAGGAGGTCAATCAGCACGCGGCAGGTGACTGCTGTCAGTCAGATTCTGACTTCTCATTAGACTTAGATGATTTACGCTTTCTCTTCTTTTTCTTCTTCTTTTCTTTTTTTTTCTTTTCCTTCTTTCTCTTTTTTTTCTTGTGTTTATCTCTACATTCGGAGGAAGTCGAGCTGCTGCTATCTTCATCGTCCTCATCACTGTCATCGTCATCATCTGAGGTCGAGTCCTCCAGGAGCTGCTTCAGATGCTGTATCCTAAATTCAAAAAATGTGAATGAGAAACCTTTCTAGCTCTGCTCTACCTGTAATAATTTATTCTAGCTTTAACCTGTTTCCTTCCTATCTTGAGAAATGGAAGCCTCAGGCGAAGGGCAGGGGAACACTTCCTCTTTGGCTGAAGTACATCCTCGTTACAGTTTTCACAGACCGATACAAGCAACCTCTTTTGAGACAAGCAGAGTCTGTTCTCGGGGACTGTCCACCCCACGCCACATTGGCCAGTAATTATGTGTGCAAAACAATGAGACAAAAGCTATCGCCAGAGGTTCTGTGCTTATCCATACACAGATGGACGTTGGGATGATGATATTCTGAAATTCATTGCCCTGCTGAGACAGTGTTGGTGGAGCTGACAGAGGAGACTCTGCTTTAGATGCAGAGTTATTTCTGACAGGCACTCCTCCTTGGAAATTTCATGGATCACTAGCAAATGGGGACAAACTACTTGCTTATTTTACTGTTGTCTTCAGAATCTTCTCCAAGGATTTGTGTGTTTGTTTTTGTTTGTTTTTTTTTTTAAAAAAAAAAGACACTTGCAGCAGCAGTACTACTCCATGGGCTGCCTGTGCTTTGCTCAGTTACCTCAGCCCTGCAGCTCAAGAAAGCATCACAGAACTCTGCTGCTTTATATATTGAATAATTACCTCACGTGAGGAACAGCATCGGGTGCCTAGAACTAGCTTTCTAAATCCACCCCTTTATGTCGACTGAAGGCACTTCGATGTATTGAATTTTAGAAAACATCTCAGTGAAGTCAGTGAAAGAAAAAAAAACATATTGAAATGTTTTTTAGGCCAAAGCTAAACTCAAGTACCTGAATACTACAGCATAAATGAATATGACTCCTCCTCAAACTTCATTTAGGGAAAAAATATAGACGCTAATAGAATTAAAGAGGTAGAATATACTACTGAGTGGTTATGGAGGAAGTAGAAATGCATTAGCATCTGCCAACATAAAGAAGTTGCCATTAGAATCATGTTTTGAGTCGGTAAGGGTAGTTTATATCTGAATTTCACCTATACATTAGTATCATGCTATCAAAACGAAAACCAAATTGAAAATGCAGTTTACTGCAGAAACGTACTTACCTCATTTCTTTTTCATGACGCTTATTTTCCCTTATGATATCATACATTGGGTCTTCGTGTGCCTTTAAAGTGGAAAACAAAATCCAGCATTGGTAAAGTATTTATCACTGACTGTTGTATTTCTTTAAAAAACAAACCAAAGCAACCCAATGCGAGAGGCTTTTTCCAAAAGATGAATTATATTTAGTAAGCTCTTCATTCACCAATATACTCTCAGACTTAACACTGGTAATCTGAACTGTTGATTTTACTTTAGGAAAAGCCTATCTATCTAGTTACATCACCAAAGAAGGGGGTTTCCTCAGGTGTACTACCTCTCTCCTCTCTGATCACAGTTACCGAAGACAACCCCACACCTTTACTACAGGAATAGCCAGAGGTAGAAGGAATATTGTTCCGAATAGTGAGCTGTGCCCTTCTAGTGTATTTTAAAGACTTAGCTACAAATAAACAGGAATATAGGAGCAAGGAGTAGAGGACAAATGAAGTTGGGAGTTGGCCTAACATGCTAGGTGCTACCATTATTGGTTCTTAAATCAGTTATTTCTAATTTAAGCAGGCATTGCAGCAAAAGATTGTTGTGAAGGAAGACAGAAAACAAACTTTGCATCTATTTAAGGTAGAGTTCATGCCATGCAAGAACGCAGCAAAAAGATGGGGTGATTCTTTCTGTTGGAAGATTCAGCAAACGAGTTCAACAGAGAGAAGGTATCAGATGCTGACCAGGGGTAGGAATTAAAGTGTCAGTAGCCAATAAAAGATGTTGGGAACGCACCGCGAAGGGCAAGAGTTTGATGCAGCAGAGAAGAAGCCTGAGGAAAAATGAAGGCCAGAGGCAATCTGGTTATGGGAGTGGGCTAAAAATACTCTTTGTAGTAGCATTCTGATTGGACAGAGTAAGTCCAGATTGCATTTTTTTCAAGGCTAGAAATGAGGACGTAAGACCCAGAGCGATGAGAGCCTGAAACGTAGTTTAACAGTGCAGAGCAGCAGGAAACGTTAAAGCAGAAAGAATCAGCAGAACTGAGATGTAGCCTCACGTAGCGAGAGGTGAGACTTGTAGGCAATGACTGGATTACAGACCTAGACAGCAGGCTTCGCCACGTGGTTGCTCACAGTGAGAGCGGAGGGCTTGAAGCAGCTGCCACGTGGGCAGCTCAAGCTTGACTGAGCATTTTTTGTTACGTTGACATTTTAATGGCAAAAACTGACTGCAATGCTTGAAACAGGTTCTTGAAGATTTCCAATTTAAATGTAAAAATTACTAATATTCCTCTTGGAGAGTAGATTTTCTGCAAAGTAGTCAAACATCCAACCACATCTGTAGCTTTTTCTTTATTAGGAGATTTTCGGCATCTATATTATACTAGAGACAGAGGAAAAGTCCTTAATAAAGCATCATCTAACGGGCTTCTCTTCACGTGCAAGACTACGCATCATCAACATTAGGAAATACAAGCAATAATACCACAGTGTTTGTACTCACTACTCTAAATTGTTCCAATTTCTGGTTGCCTTTAATAAAGAAAGGGCACTCTTTATCTCCTGTTCTGTGTCCGTAACGCTTACACCTCCAACCTTTAAAAAAAAGAAGCAGCAGTGAATTGCATCTCTGAGCCAGATCAGAAGAAGAAAAAAAGCCTATTTATGGAAAATATTTTCATTTTGTTGAAACAAATCAATAGGTGCAAATATTATGATGATAAATGTAATGTCCACAAAATGTACCTTTTTGCATTTTATTACAGCCTTCAAGGTACTGGTTGCTTTTATATCAATACCATGCCAATCTACCTGGAGCTTGTCGTCTGTCCACCAGACATTCCCTCCCCCAGAGTCAATGGATAGCTATGTGAAAGTCCAGTGATATCTGGAATGTTTTCAGCCTTACACTGCATGACTTTGACTTCTTTTCCCAAAGGCATCCAAAGCCCTTTTGTCGGGGCATGCGCCAGGAATTCTCGTGCACTTTCATTGCCCGGTACATCAGGTATGCAGTCTTCTGGTTTTGTTTCATTCTCCTAGGGAAAAAGAAAGGACAATAAAATCACTTTTTTTTTTTAACTTTGTAAAAATTAATACTCCAAGCATGCAGGCCTTGACTTAATATGGAGCCTGTTTCTCCTGCAATGTTTCTTTTTCTTGTAACATATAAAGGATCCAAAATACCTGACCCTTTTAACAGGTCATTAAGTAATTTTCTTTTTCCCTTGCCCTTGAATTTTCTAGTCTGAACTCTATTGCTATATTAATTCCATTCCTTTCCATTTATTTCAGTAATGTATTTAAATAAATAATATAAATGAAAACTTAAATGACAAGCAGGGACTTTCTTCCTTTTCCTGCTAACAAGACATAACAATTACAAACCACCTTTACAACAGAGAGCAGCATTTTTTAGGTTAAAAGCCCTAGATTATGGTTCAGATATATAAATCATGGCAGAAGCAAATATCGTTGTGAAAGGAAAGTATTTTTACACAAACATTTGAGCGTAAGCAACGGAGAAGAATCCTGAATTCATTCATGCAAAGTGAAAATCTGCTTCACCGTAAATGACTCCCCGTTATCCGCACTATTAAAT
The DNA here is from genome assembly GCA_025774025.1 of Xenus cinereus. NCBI lineage: Eukaryota > Metazoa > Chordata > Aves > Charadriiformes > Scolopacidae > Xenus > Xenus cinereus. The sequence goes on along the minus strand of JAOXJK010000012.1, from coordinate 52,374,858 downwards.
ACTGCATTAAGTTTGTGTGCTCAGAGGTGATGAAAGAACTGGTATCATCCTATCCCATTCCGGGTATTTCACTCTGGATTTGCCAAGTCAAAGAGGTTGGCTTGTAAACTGAGGAGCTGAGAGTTTCCCTCTGGAAGCACCCGCTTCTCTCTGTAATTTATAAGGGTAACGTAGACACTTAAGGTAAATGCCTAAATGACAGGTTGTGTGAAAATCCCTCATAGTGCTAAAAATTTATACTGCGATACATTACCAACCTTAATTAGCCCTGGGGGAGGTTTCTCATAGCTGAAAAGCAACAGAAATATTGTTATCTGCAGCTTAGCACAGACAAATAACTTGAGAAAATACAGTGTTTCAATGGCATAGAGTTAAAACCTATCTAAAACCACATTTTCCCTTAAATTTGACTCTATCAAGAACTGCAGCAGAGCACGGATACCCGGATGCGAGCAGACTGAGAGACAGTGCTTGTCTTACCACCACACGTCTCTTGCAAACATCCTTCAGATTCACACTCTTGGGGGGGGAAACAACTACTTTCACCATACAGCTTGACAGGGACGGGTGGTACTTCCAGCTCAGCCTCAGCTACCACAAATGCCCAATTCTCTATTTCTGCAGCACGCCTCCTCAGGATCTCACCGATTCAGATTTCTTTACTCCAGCACTGCTGGATCAAAGAGGCACTCAGCTGAAAACACCAACTCAGACCATTTCTCGCAGCCAGCTTTGCCAGCCAAATTTAGTACATTATAATAATAATTTCATCTTCTTCTCTGTGTATTAAGCCTAAAGACAGAACCTCATTGACCAAAGTACATCCTTCCTGCAGCATTTCTCTGGCGTCTATAGGAGATATAAAATGTATTGAAATCCAACAGCTGAGAACACGCATGTGCTCAGGGGGTAAATGCCCAGACATTATGAAATGGGTCTTTGTGACAATCATTTTACGAGTGCTGTTTAGTGCATTTAGTAATAAAAAGACTTGTGCTTTCACGCAGAAAGGGAAAAAAAAATTACATTCTTGTGAACCTTCTGATCTTTTTATTCCAATAAACCCTTTCCATTAAACTGCATCCAGTTCTGGGCCCCCCAGTTCCAGAAGGACAGGGAACTGCTGGAGAGGGGACAGCAGAGGGCTACAAAGATGATGAGGGGCCTGGAGCA
>JAOXJK010000012.1:52306138-52320418 GCA_025774025.1 Xenus cinereus | reverse complement strand
GGAGGTGGTGGAGTCACCATCCCTGGAGGTATTTAAGAAACGTGTAGATGTGGCACTTCAGGGCATGCTCTAGTGGCTGAGATCCCGAGATTGTTGTTCTGTGTCTGTTTGTGGTTTGTTTGTGTGGGTTTCTTTGGGGTTTTTTTGGGGGTTTTTTTGGTGGTTGGACTTGATGATCTCAGAGGTCCCTTCCAACCATGAGGATTCTGTGATTCTGCGTTGGGTGGGACTGCTCCCACCCACCAGCTCAGCCGCCCCACCAGGCAGCTTCTAGTAAGGTCAGTTTAAGCTCTTAGACAGACACAAGCTCATTCATCATATTTTAATTCTCCTGCCACAGTGGTAGATGTGTTCAAGTGTGACCTGTGGAGATGCTTCAAGACCTTGCCGTTACTTGGAAGCTCCTTGCAGCCAGAGGCTCTCCTCGGCTCTCCTTTCTCAGGAATGCTTTGAAATTAAATGCACTGTTTCTAGGACAGCCAGTAAAATGGCTTCTTTTTATGGCTATGCCTAAAATACCAGTGAATATTTATGAACCAATTTGCCATGGCATCTCCTATGATGGGAAAAAAAGTGCTTTTCTTTTAATTGATGCAATAGCTCATGCCAGAAGATGAGAACAAGGTCTATAAAGTAGTCAATTGTTATAATTAGAAAATAATTTATTTGCAACAGACGCATTTGCTAAAATGTGAAGCCTGTATTCATCTGTTTTTTAGTTTGAAGAAGTTATGTTAATTGTTTAAAATTGAACAATAGCTCTACTGTAAGGGAAAATTTATAGGTGTAGATTGAGTTCCTTGTTGTGAGTAGTAGTACAAAGGTATGACTTACATTTGTCCTTTTTCAGTTCCAGAAGTTGGTATTCTCAGGGTTTGCACTCAGAATGAGCAGTAGTTGCTAAAGAACATTTTGCAGATGTGTTTGCAGATCCTGTGATTTTCTCTTTTCAAAAATTTTAGCTACACAGACATTTTTGGCAGATTGGCTAAGGCACATCAGCCGCCACTTCAGAAATGCCTGTTGTAAATTTTACATGGAGAGACGTTGCTGGCAGCTGCTTTGCGGCTTGACTTTGAGCAGCCCCAGAAGAAGTATATGAAATCAGTTACCCCATCCAGGCCACGTAAGCGAGAGACAAGTATTTTCACTTAAGGTTGACTTGAATGATGGTGCTGCATTAAATTCGGTGATGGCATGTATAGGAATGCTTATATGCCTCTGCCCACATGCATAGATCGTGTCGTAGGATCATAGAATCATAGAATTGTCTAGGTTGGAAGGGACCTTTAAGATCATCTAGTCCAAAAGAGGAGCTAGAGATGGAGGATACTTGTGTTTCTGTGAAAAAAAAAACCAGTAAGAAACCTGCTTTTCCCACAGAAGACATCTATCCCACCTCAGCTGAGCCTGGGGAGCTGGCAGATGCCTTTTAGCGAGCGTTGCAAAGCCTTTGCAAACCCTTCCAGGTGAATTTCAAAGTTCCCATTCATACTGGTTTGTTGGCAAATCTCCGATTTGCAGAGACCTGTGGTTAAGACTTATGCTCCAGCAAATGACTCTTCCTGTGCCCTCTTCCTCACCTTCCTGCCAGGATTGGCAGACTTCAGGCTCTGGGAATTCAGCCCTACCCTTGCAGGTGCTGACAGAGAAAAACAGCCGTGTTTTTGGGATCAAAGTAGGGTTCCTCATCCAACAGAACATTTTGCAAGGCTCTGAATGTAACTCTTGGCAAACTCAGCACTCGGAGGTCTCTTCGTATTATATATTGTATTGGAGATCAGTTGTTTTTCCATTGCCTTTATCGATTGAGTGTAGAGCACTTCTCAGCACTGCTGCATTTCAGAACGTCTCATGAAGAAGTCACCCCTCCAAACCTTATTTTACAGATGAGAAAACTAATACGCAGAAAGGAGAAGTAATGCACTCAGGGTGTACTTTGTCCCAGGCAAGCAAAAAGCTATCAATATTTATGATGCTTGCAAGGAAAAGGTTCTGCTGCTGGCTCTCAAATCTACCTTGACCACACACACAGGCTGATCTTCAGTATTTATGCTGAGTCGAAGACTCCATATGTTTAGCATCTTTATTGTGCATTTTCCATAGCTCTGAATGCTTAGCTAGCATTGCTCACAAGTTTAAGACTTTGCAAATACCTTTGGCCGTGAAGATTGTAAGCGCAGCTTTGCTGGGGTTGCAGACTATTAAAAGTGCTCCGTGTGGCAGCAAATGCTCCGTGGCAGCTCTGCCCCAGTGATTTCTAAGAGCAGACATTGCCCCAGAGAGACCCACAGCAGGCAAAGCACAAATATTCGGGAGATTTTCCTACATTTAAATTATTCGTGCTGTGCTTTTTTTTTTTTGCTAATGAAAGTAAATTTTTTATCGTTTACAGTTGCACGCTTGCAGATACCTTGAGGAGGGAGAGAAGGGGATCAGGATGGGGTTTGCAGTGGAAGTCTCCACACAATGCTTTTGCTTGATGGATCAGCCTTTTTGGGCTGTTGCACTGGTTGGGTTAACCAAAATATCCTTGTGCTGTGGCAACACTGGAGCACCTATAGCGGGAGTTTCCCAACTGACTAACATGCTCTGCACTGAAAGCTGGGGATGGGCAAGGGCGAGGAGAGGTTTATTTCCATGTAGCTGAATTAAACCGTGCTCTGGCTGAATACTTTGACATCTGGTGAGCACAGGTCTGATTCCAGCTTTGCTCGAGCCCACGGAAAAAACACCACTAGCGTGAGTGAGGCAGGGACTGGCAGAGTGACATCTGCCCGTGTCCAGAGCACCTCTGTTGGTCAACTCAGCAGAGAGACTTGGGAATCAATGTAGAAACCAAGAAGTCTCTTCTGAAGTCACCTTCATCCTCGTCCTCCCTTCTCTCTTTCTCCTGCTCTCTTTGGGCCAGGGTTTCTTGGTGCAGCTGTGCAGAAAAGCTTGCTGCTGTCATCGTCGTATCTATTCATTTCTTCTGTGAATGCACAAGAAACTTGTGTCTCTAGGTGTTGTTTGCAGAAGTACCGCTCAACCCTCTTTGGAAAAGGCAAAGATGAAAGTTTACATCCACCGTGCATTCCCCCCCGCCTTTTTCTTTTCTTGAAAAATGTAGTTCGTGTTATTCTGCCCACCCAATGCAAGAGTTGAAAGTAGGTTTGCCTGTGATACGGACACAGGCATGGTTTGCAGATTTAGCTGCCTGATTTATCAAAAGAGTTTATAGAACTGTATGAATGAGTTATTTTGCAGATTCCTTGGCCAATTAAAACAAAAAAAAATTATATCTCAAATTCCTTTGAAATTAGCTGATCCTTCTTCCCCTCCAAGGCAAGCCAAAAGATGAAATAAAAGCTTTAAATTGCCTATGGACAATTAAACTGTTCCAGTTCCTTTAAAATATTTTTTAAATGTAAATTGAACAAAAATTTTTGAAGTCTTAGGAATTAGTAGTGTTCTGTTTGGAATGTCAAAAGGGAATGATTTTACTTTTTTTCAGACATTTTTGGCTTTTACTCTATTGTTCTCTCCTTCGTAAGATGAATAATTTGGCCACAGGTGAAGCTAACCAGGCAGTGGGGTGACTACGTCTGTATATTTTGCTGTTCACCTCTTTTCAAGAAAAAGGTTTAGTTGGAAGATAGAGCCCAGTTCTCCTGCAGTAGTCTGTTGTATTCCTTTTCTACCTATGGCAGAATGGCAATCAGTGTTTGCATTTCTGCGGTGATGCAGAACAGAGGGGATGCCTAGAACAGAGACAGATAGGAAGTACTTGGAGGTGCTTTACGTGTCTTTTGCCTTGAGTAATGGGAATGGAGGGTCTTTTCAAGGGGTAATGGGAATGGAGGGCCTTAATGATAACGATTGCTTTAGTAGCAGGAAAGGCCTAACCCAATTTCCTTAACAGCTCTTTTTAATTAAGAAAGGCAAGAGAAGTAAACTGGGGTCTAGTAGTAAACTAGAAGGGTTTAATTGCAAAGTAAAACTACTGGGAGCACCCTGTGCCTGTGCCACAGAGGTGGAGTAGGTTAGACTCATCCCTGGTTGCCATTTGGTTTATTATTTGCCATTTTTCTTGGTCTAATGGCCCTTTCATGTACGTGTGTAAATGTGCATTGGACCAGGTGTGAATGCAGGCTCCATCCCATCTTGTCCCACTTTCCAGCTTGTGGATTAAGCAGTGGCTGTGCAAAAGGAGAGTTGAGAAACTATTTGATTTCATATATTGTAGAACTGAATTTTACTGGAATGGAGCCTCTTTTTCCTTAGGCTGATTGCTACCTGCCCGGTCAAGTTTCTCAGAAGCCTTTTAAAAGATGCTAAGAAAAACTGTGCCAGTATCTTTCCCATTGGAGATCCCTTCCTTCAAGGGGCTGAGTTCCCTGGCCTCAGTCCAGAAGTGCGCTCAAGCCTGTAAATCATTGCTCTGAAATCAAGAAATTGGCTGATACGCTGAAAAGTTAAGCAAATGCTTAAGGGCCCTGCTGTCTAGGGGCCAGAGTAATCGCTACGTTGCAGGCGAGTGCTCCTAATACAGTGTAAAGCCAGTTAAAGTTGATTGCTAACCCCAATAGTCTTTGGATTACGTTCCGCATGGGCGCACTTGGAAAATAGGAGGTTTTTGGTTTTTTTTACAGTTGGACCCATATGGGCAGACATATGCTGCATCAAAGTCCTGTTGGCTTCAGTATCATCCTCGTGTCTGTTCGCATCTAGCTGGGGGTTGCAGACCATAACTTGCATAACCTTACTGCTAAGCAGTAATTTACCTCGTTCTGCCCCCAGTGAAATGCCACACAGTGGGGTGAACTGTGCCTGAACCTGCGTGGAAGCAAACAGCGTGGGAGAAGCAGCGAGAGCACATGGAGGGTCATCTCCATGACCCTGCTGGTGGGCATCAGCCTGCCCCACCGCTCCCTGCGAGGCTCTAAGCACTCGTGCTCTCTGAGGCACTGCACAGAGATTTTGGTGTATTTTCCAGAAAAGGTTTTGTGCAGTTCCGCTGTTTTTTCTCTGGGCAAGTTATTTCTCCTGGGTGCTTATTTTTCCATCTGCAGCTGTCTTGTCTATTCAAGAATTTGCCATCGTCGGTGCAGGGACTGCAGGTATTCCTTGAAGTTGGCACGGTAGCTGCCATGGTGGAGCTTCACCCTGGGCTCGTGACTGTAGATATTTCAGCAACACCTAGAGCAAAGCTATAGAACTATAGGTGGGGGATTAACAGTTTGTTTGCTCAGACCTGCTGTTGTTTATTTGGAGGAATCCGGAAAATCAGACTAGTCTAATGTAGAGATGGACCTGCTGAAATTCAGCGACTCAGGGTTCACAGCTGGCATGGAAAATCTGATCCTGATGGGTTTGTATTTGTTCTTTTTTTGGGATCACACTCATTTTCGCTTGGGTGGCTAGCTGTCCCGTTGCACACAGTTCTGATGGATTTTCTAACAAAAACTACGGATATTGCAAGTAATTGTTACGCTATGGCCGGGAACTGTTTTATATGATATAACAATGCAAACGCAGACGCGGGGATGTACAGGGAGTATTACACAGGGTAACGTTCATCTAATGAGCTACATTAACTTGACCATATGTGCTTCCAGCCTGCTCTACGCACAGGGGCTTCACCCACCTCCTGCTTCCCTTTGCATTCAGCACAGCTGTGCAGGCAATTTGTGTAGCCCAGCTGTTGATCAGCAACTTGGACATTTATGGTTACCTTCCTATATCTTCAGCCCTGTCACTCGTGTCTGCAGCTACTTTTGGCTGGTAATAACAGCTCTGCTGCCCTTGGCAAGGCCGGGCTCCTTTTATTCAGTGGGGGAAATGATCATATTGCCACCTGGCTCAGGTGAAGAAATCCTTCTGACGCAATCCCAAAGAAAAAATCTCTCTAGTGGGCTGTCTGAGTTGATGTTACTTGACTGTTTTCACTATTTGTATGAACTCTCCCGGGCAGCCCCGTGTTGGACGGCTGCATCGTGCAATCTGGAGCTGTCACATCTGGAGCATCCCACCGTTAAAGTGGGTGGTTAGGTTAAAACTCAGTGGCTGCGACCAACATCCTACTGTTTAACTTTTTTATCTCTCTATTTTATCTGATATTTGTTTCCAGTGATACAGGTATGTGTGTGTATGAATGCAAAGGGTTAAGTCAGTGCCATTTTTTTCTTTAATAAGGCTTTGAATTTATGCCAAGCTTAAGTTTGTACCAGCTACATAATTGATATTTCTGTCCTGAACTACATGAACTTCCGTGAACTTCCCTGAAGTTATCCTTTTGCATGAAAAATATTCTCATCTGAGAATATTTTAACAATATTTTGTAAATTTGTAAAATTTTGTAACAAAGGTTATATCTTGCAATTCTGCAAAGTACAGTTTTCTGGGTTAGAGAGATGAGAAAAGAGCAGTTTGTTCTTGCAGTCTTCAGCCAAAGCTATTGTTTTGGGGTTTTTTTCTGAAAATAATAGTAATAAAAATAATTAATCATAGAATCATATAATTGTGGAAGGGACCTTTGAGATCATCTAGTCCAACTCTGATAAAAACCCCCATCACTAAACCATGTCTCTAAGCACTAGGTCAACCCGGCTTTTCAATCCCTCCAGGGATGGGGCCTCAACCACTGCCCTGGGCAGCCCAGGCCAAGGCTTAACAACCCTTTCCAGGGAAACATTTCTCCTAATCTCCAATCTGAATCTCCCCTGGCACAACTTGAGGCCATTTCCTCTTGTCCTGTCACCTGGGACTTGTCTAACCCATTCTTCAAAACCTCCACTCACATATTCCTCACTTTTCTCAACCATGTATTTTAGTGCTCAACTATCTTTGTGTTCAGAAAAGTCTGCTTAATCTCTATTTAACCCTCCTTACTGTAACTGTCATTCAACATGGAGGAAATGACTCTTTATCATAGATGCTCACAGATATTCTTCCCTTCTTCCTGAAGTAAAGAACCCCGTCTTCTTTGATTCTTTTGCAGAGCACAGTTTTCTAAACCTCTGACAATTCTTGATTTGTCCTGGCCCATCCATTTAAACCATATTTTCCTTGAAACACAGCCCCCATAGCTGTGGGTATAACCTTTCTGCGCTGCTCTTTTCAGGCTTTGTCCCATGTCTCCAGGTAACATCTTTGCATATACATTTGAATGCACTTACTTTGTTAGCAGCAATACGGTGATAATGATTAAAATTCAGTTGGTAATGACCAAATATTCTTGAAAAGTTACTCCCACAGAAACAAGTAGTTGTACAAAGTGCTCAATTACATGTAGTCTTTCTGGTTTGTATCTTTTCTTCCACATCAGTGCTTCTATTTTTCAATTTAACAAATAATTCTAATCCTCAGTATCCTTACTGCTACTTTCTGGCTGATATCAGCTACATCCCAAACTGGGAATAATTGAGGAAGCTAATGAGTGTGAAAAAAAATAAAATTATTGAGAAACATCCATTAAAGAATTCCCTTATATTCTGAGAAATACATCTACAAAGCATTTATAGCTATTTATTCATAATTATTAGCACAAGTATGTCAACTGATTTAGCTTCACAAAATAAAACATTAACAATCTGCAACTCTTCAAAGATGTTTGATGGTATTTCTTTTGTATGTAATACAGTGCTGGTAAAGAAACAAAAGTAACCATATCACTTGTTTGGTGGGTATACAGCATTTTTTCCACTATAATGAAAGATAAAGCAATTTGACTCTGTTTTGTAATTTTTTTTTTTCCACTGTAAATTCACTAATCTAATTCCTTTGACTTTCAGGAGGCAAATTCTATCTGTATTTTTGGACTTGGAAGGCAAAAAAATTAAACAAAATCGAAACGTGTTGTAATAAGTAGTTCAAACATTATTTGGCTCACTTAGATACGAAGCAACAGACTTCCTGATGTAACTATTTTAAACAGAACAGATATTGGGGGAGATGGAGATCAGAGGGAGAGCCTGTATGAGGGAAGTTGGATTGCTTATTACTGTTTTATTTCAGACCGAGGCCTTTCGTAAGTTTTTGAAACACCCTGAGGAAAAACCTCCCTAGTAAACACTTCAGCAGATGATGTTAAACAAGGCATTGCTTAAGATCCTGAGTATAATGAAAGCTTCCTGCTTTGATGTTGAAAACTGACACTCCTACTCAAGATCAGTTGTTAAGGTTCATTTATTTCTAATACATCCTTCATTTTTAAGGTTCATTTATTTCTAATACATCCTTCATTTTCACACAAGATTTGAAGTCAGCTGAAAAGTATTTTTTTAATTTAGGAAAAAAAAAAAAAGTGTTCTGCAGCGTGTATAACCCAGATAATATCAGTCTCCCAGGCACTCCCATGGGCAAAACCAAGTCTTTATGGATATGGCATCTGATAAAGCCTCAGACAAATACGGTTAGTCAAAATAGCCACTGTCCCCATCACTAGTTCCTTGTATTTGTATTTGCAACTGAATGTTAAGTTGCAATTCTTTTATTTAGGTTTTATTATTATTATCTTAGAAGTAAAGGACACTCTCTAATAAGCAGTCACCAGTTTTCTGGCAAACTGTCTCCTTCTGCCCGGTCTAGCTGTTGGGTTTTTGTTGCGCATTTGTCCTTGTTCAGAGTTGAAAGAGAGAAGCAGATTCAAGTTGGGAAGAACTGGTAAGAGAGATGAAAGAACAAAGAGTGAGAAAATGCTATAAAGAAAAGTCCAGTCAATTTGATAAAATTTGTCTTTCTATTAATTGTTTAAGAGAGCTCTAGGAGGCAAGTCAATATACACAACAGGCCCAAAATTCTGATGCACCAGCTGACTGGGAAGAACTCCTATGGAGAATAAAATACTCCATAGCAACTAACAAAGGCAAGAAAGCTTTTCAGAGCAAGGAGCTTTTACATACAGGACTAAAACTATATAAGCAGAGGAAAAGGAATTCGTATTTCATCGTGACAGCTGAAAGAACATCATATTGAAGCAAGTGCCCCTGTTTATTCTGCCATTTTATAAAAGCATGAGAAGATACCAAGGACATCTATATGTTCCTTGAATAGCTCAGAGACCAGTATCCCTTTAAAAATACATGTTAAAAGATGACAGCTCCCAAAGGTGATTTGTGGTTGGCACATGCACTGGCCACAAATACATTTAAGTTTCTAGTCTAGACATTTTTAAGGAGCCTTCGAAGAGAAGCAAGGAGAACAAAACTGAAAAAGATTATTTTAAAGGTTGAGCTCAATTTGATTTATGAAAAGAAAAAAAAAGATCTGCTTGGTTTTGATAGCAGGTAACTGGAATAAGGATGTAGGAAATTCTTTTGTAGCTAACAATGTTATAGTCATACCTTGATGAACGAACAGTAATGGATTCACGCAGGTTTGGAAATCCCCCAGTCCTACAAACCACAGAATGGGTCATTTACAACAAGGACAGTTCTAAAAATTACAAGTCTGTTTACTTACATGCCTGTCTGTAGCTGGGTTAAACAAAGAGGAAAAGTATTCACTGTAAAGAACATAATGAATTCTACTTTTGAATTCAAGTTTCTTATGCACAAATGGATAGCAAGAGTACAAGCAGAGCTGCTTTTCTGCTGTATTTGGGTGCTGCTTATATATGTAGTTTTCTTCGTATTTGAGACTGTATATCTAAGTGCATGCTGCCTCGGTTGGATTATTAAACAAGAGTTGATGATAATCACTAAAATGAAAGGTAGGTATCTAAGTGAACTCACAGATGTATAGTAGGCATTTCCAATCAGGTATCCCAGGGAATTAATAACTGATTGTGTGTACAAGGTGTAATGTCATACTCTGGAGTTAAGATTATACTGGACTTTACTAAGTGCTGGAGGTAGAGCAGTTACTTCCCTACCCAGCAGAACAACAATGTAAGTCCCCATGCTTAAAAAAAGAAATAGGAGAAAAGATTAAATAATGTCCTATAGAAAAGTAGCTAATACCAAGAAACTTCATACTAAAGATGACTGTGAGACCTTCTGTTGTTTTCCCTATCTGTAGTTTTAAGTCAGGAAGGATGAGCTGATGGATGACTTGCTATCTTAACTACACGGAGATATGGCTCATTGCACAATCAGATACACAGTCTGAAATATTACTAGTAATAACTAAAAATATAAGCCTGTTAAGTAGTGCTTTGACCAAGGACATAAAAAAATGGGGCAAAGTATTTTTATACTGATATGCTGTAAAACTACACTACTTGGCAAATACAAAGTTTTCTCATTTTACAAAGACTAATCTAATATGGATGCCTCCCAGAAATCACTAAGAAAACACCCTGCATTATGGCTGGATAAAATTTTAAGGGAACTTCTCTAGACTTCTGTGATCGAGGAGTACTTTGTTAGGTGTCAGTAATCCTGAAGAATAATAATAATGACTGTTCTCGCACTTACAAACATATTAAAAATATTCCACAAAATTTTAGATGACTATCATGTCGTAAAAGCACTAAGGCAATGAATAAGAACCAGCTGTAATACTGTTGACAGTATGTGAATTTCAATTATCAGACAATTTCTTTCTTTCTACTTTGTGGGTAAACCTGCCTTAGACTAGACTAAGTTCCAAACCTATTAAATTCTGATATGGAGGACACAGCAGGGTGGGCTACCAAGGAGGGTGAACTAGTAATGTTATTTCTGCACAAGGAAAATGCAAATCAAAGTGATAAAATGGATAGGATTCAATTATTTGCAAATTTTATTTCTATTCTGTGGTGATAGCTTCCAGGTAAAAGAGTATAAACCAAGAGTAAATGACATTTATTTTGGGAACTGCGAATGCTCAGTCCCAAGGTCTGAGGCTAGCTATCACATATACTGACTGATGGACATGGACCAAACCAGGCAGGGCACGGCATCCGTGATAGCTGTGAAATTTGATAGCCTGGCGAGCTACAGAAAATTGGTTTCGCTGGTTTTGGTGGCAGAAAATAACAGTTTGGTGAAATGATAAAGAAAAGGGGCACGTTCCTTAATTTACATTTACGTTTACATCTTATTTTCCACTCCTTTTTTCTTTTTGGTATTATTACAGAACATTACTTTCATCTACTTACTGTAGAAAACAAAGCTTAGCAAAAAACTTCTGAAGAGCATGCAAGCTTCTTCATGTAACTTCTGCTACTTGCAACGCACAAGTTGCAAGAAGTGGGGGAACCGTAACAAAACCCACAGAACGGGAGCCTGTGTATATCTTTTCCTCCATCGTGTGTGCTCATACGCTCATATATGTATAAACCAACTTTTGGCTTTAATTCAGACAATTTGAATTTTGGTCCACGAGTGCAACAGAGGTTTCTCTTAGCAGCCCCAGCTTTTTTAGACAGGAACATTCAAAGCTACTGAACACGAGTGTAGTCACGTCAGTGACTCCATGATGTGCAGCTCGTCGGGGGAACCGTGCTCGTGCTCATGCAGCACGACCTGAGCTCAGCACCGGTATATATTAATTTACAGTTACCAAATTCAAAACCATAATATGTTTTATTATTATATGATGTAAACTCAAATATGGTAAGAAATCCGTAGTGACTAGTAATTACCAAATTACCCTTTCTGGTAGTTTTGCCAAGAAATAGCCTTAGGACTACTTATCTAGAAATAAATAGGCAAATGTTATTATGGAAATGAAACAACAGAACATTGAGTATCTCCACAGTTGCTTGATAACATGCTGGAAAAATGGCTACCAGCACAGGTTATATGAAATAACTGGAAGTGGCTTCACTACCTAGGCTATTTTTAGAAATGGAATAGGATGCATACTAAAAATAATTTTTCCTGTTATATTTTGTTTAATTATTTACATAATTTTACCCTTAATGAGCTGGGTTCCGATATTTAGTTCGGAAAAAAACCCCATAAAAAAATCTGCGGAGGGTGTTCACAGAAAGTATGACAACGGCATTTCCTCTTGGCTTCTAACGGAGAGTACCTGTGCGTTGAGCTTAGGGCACTCCTGATTCTTCTGTCCTTGATTTTGTCCTACTGCAACAGCATAGGTGGCAAGCAGAGTCCAGAGACGCAGGGCTCGCATACAGGCTGCCAACAAAAACCAACCAAATCCTTTTAAGAATTGGTCTGCTATATTATGTGCTCTTCGCTATTCTTGCTGTCTAGAACTAAAAGCAGACATGTATGGTACGTAGCTACGTCACGCCGAAAATACCCACATTTAAGACTACTCTGATACATATTTATAAATAGAGGAACATTTAAGTTGAATTAACCTATTCAACACAACCTGGTAAATATATTTATTCCTTCAATGCTGTTGCCAATTCCGTGCTATCAAATATACCATTTGCCACAATAAACCACTGTAAGTAATGCCTCAGCTCGTAACCCTGATTAAAAATGCAGCGGGCAGTCGTGTTGATAGAAGCCGTGCGCACTTACCAGAGGGTTTCGCGGGAGCAGCTGCAGAAGCAAAAGAAAATTCCTCTTGCTTGAGGAACGCTAATATAGCAGCGCAAAGTGCGGCTGAGGGCGTTTCCAAATACAGCCTGACTAATCCCCGTGCAAACCCCCCGGCTCCCGTGACGCACGCCAGCGACGGCCAGCACTTTGTGCTGCTCAGCAGTACAGCCCATCAGCTGGTGTACCAACAACAGAACCTTTGACCTTCGCCGAATGAACAGCTCTCCTGGATGCAGCAGGCAAACGTGGATGGCTCTAGCAGGGGAAGGCACTTGTTTTTCAAAGGAGAAGTTTACCGCTTTGTTACTTTTTAACCCTTTTACGAAACCTTCCGGAGTATTTTAGGATTTCCTGTTGCAGAGCGCCACAAATTTCTTACAGCTCGTTGACATGGTCTCATTAACGTTTATAAGGAAGCACCCATCTATTTGTGTAGAAGCAGCAAATTGATTACTTAATTAATCTTTGCTTTGACTTTAATTATCTATGTGATACTGAAACAGGAATTCGAGGAGGCTTGTTTGTCAGGATTTTTGAGGCACTCAACATGCTTGCATTAGCTTGTCATTAGGCATGTTGCCTGACCAAAGACAGCAACTAGGTGACACAGATGTATTTAAAAGGAATCTTTTTTTACTGTCAGAGGATGAAGGAAGTATTGTCTCATCGTATTTACGCTTGTAAGTTGTGCAAATGTTTGGAAATTAACTCTTCCTCTAGCACCAGTGCAAGCTTCCCTAAACTATCCCGTAATCCACGTTCAACCTTAGGTTTACGATCACTATTTCAGGCTGCCGGAACGAATCGCAAACACCAGCCCAATTCATACGGAGCCACGAATGTGACCAGCACAATTGTCAGGACTGAAGCCAGGGCAGGTCAGCAGTATAGCACATACAAAATCCCTAACACTATAGACTGCCCCCTCCCCATTACCAGAGCTCTAGGAATTCATCAGTTATGAAAATTTCCCGGTAAGGAGGATCTGCTGGTTTTTTGCATTTAAAAAATCAGTAGACTTTTTCTGAATGGTACAGTGGATCTATATGTTTGGGGTCCACATTCCAACTGTAGGCCGGTGTGTACGCTGTCAGGATTCCTGGCACGGTCAACACGCTGGAGGGAAGGGATGCCATCCAGAGGGACCTGGACACTTGAGAGGTGGGGCTGTGCAACCCTCATGAAGTTCAAGCAGGCCAAGTGCAAGGTCCTGCACCAGGGTCACGGCAATCCCAGGTACAAATACAGGTTGGGCAGAGAATGGCTGGAGAGCAGCCCTGAGGAGAAGGACTTGGGAGTGTCAGTGGATGAGAAGCTCAACATGAGCTGGAAATGCGTGCTGGCAGCCCAGAAAGCCAACTGCATCCTGGGCTGCATCAAGAGAAGCGTGGCCAGCAGAGGTCAAGGGAAGTGGCTCCGCCCCTCTACTCTGCTCTGGTGAGACCCCACCTGGAGCACTGTGTCCAGTTCTGGAGTCCTCAACACAGGAAGGACATGGACCTGTTGCAACAGGACCAAAGGAAGCCATGAGAATGCTCAGAGGGCTGGAGCACCTCTGCTACGAGCACAGACTGAGAGAGTTGGGGTTGTTCAGTCTGGAGAAGAGAAGGCTCTGGGGAGACATTCCAATATCTGAAGGGGCTACAGGAGAGATGGGGAGGGACTCTTTGGCCGGGGGTGGAGCAATAGACAAGGGGTAATGTTTTTAAATTGAAAAAGGGGAGATTTGGATTAGATATTAGGAAGAAATTCTTTGCTGTGAGGGTGGTGAGACCCTGGAACAGGTTTCCCAGAGAAGCTGTGGCTGCCCCATCCCTGGAGGGGTTCAAGGCCAGGCTGGATGGGGCTTGGA
>JAOXJK010000012.1:52281138-52292357 GCA_025774025.1 Xenus cinereus | reverse complement strand
AAGCTGTGGCTGCCCCATCCCTGGAGGGGTTCAAGGCCAGGCTGGATGGGGCTTGGAGCAACCTGGGCTGGTGGGAGCTGCCCAAGGCAGGGGCGTTGGAACTCCATGATCTTTAAGGTCCCTTCCAACTCTAACCATTCTATGATTCTAAACTAAAGACAAGAAGTTTTCCATAACCAGAAACCCAAGGCACTTGAAATGAATCATTTATTCAGCTCACACTAGAGCAATGTGAAGCAAAGAGATGAAATGTGCTCAATAAAAGGTGTTGCTAACAAATGAAGTTGTTTGTATAAACATTTTTATGTGTATTAGTAGATTAACAATAGTTCATTTCTTTTTCAGTAACGAAGAATGTCGTTGTTTAAAGCTAGAGACTGGTGGTCCACCATACTTGGAGAAAAGGAAGAATTTGACCAAGGCTGTCTGTGTGTTGCTGATGTTGATAATAGTGGCAGTGGACAAGGTAAATTCAGAATTCTGTGATTGCTGACTTCTAAGCTGCACAGCTACAGGGTTGTTTTGACCAGTGCATAGTGAAAGCTTGTTTGCCAGCCTAGTTGGTTAGTTTAAAGTCTGTGTCCTGGTTTGGGGTCTGCTATCATTAATGTGTCCTTGTAGCCTTAAGAAGACGGGTTCAGTGCCTTTTGTCTTTGTGTATTTGTAGGTATGTAAACGCTTTTCGTTGCTTGTGTTCAGTAGTAGTTCCATCAGTCTTAGATATCTTTAAAATAGAACATTTTCAGTTAATCATGGGAGCAAACACACATTGTAAGTTGTTGAAACGAACTCAAGGAGATAAAGGAAGGTGACAACTAGTAAGCTAAGAATTTAGAAAAACAACCTTTTCTCCTTGGAAAATAAGGGGCCACTGAAATAAATGTCTCTGAGTAAGTCCTGCTTTTCTATGTGGTCATTAATAATGTGGAAATAAAGTGTGCAACTGAAGTGATGTCTCTAAGGATATATTTACAGCAATACATGATCTTTGTTGGTAGGGATAGTTCTTGTGTGTGTACATGTTTTAGAAATTAATAAATATGTGGGATCTTTATGCTCATCTTGGAGCTCTGTTTTGTTCAGTCAAGGTGCTTGAGTCTGATTTCATCATTGCCTTAATCTCTTTTTATTTTAGGTTGACCTTTCCGGGAGTTTTGAGCCAAGTTGAGCTGCTATTGGTTTGGCATACTACTTTTTTTGGTAGAAATTCACAGAATCATAGAATCATTTAGATTGGAAAAGACCTTTAAGATCAAGTGCAACTGTTAACCTAACACTGCCAAAACCACCACTAAACTGTGTCCTTAAGTGCCATGTCTACCTGTCTTTTTTAATACCTTCAGGGATGGTGACTCAACCACTTCCTTGGGCAGCCTGGTCCAATGTTTCAGTGAAAAAACAACTGTTTCAGTGAAGAAATTTTTCTTTTCTTTTTTTTTTTTTAGATAAAATTATTGTGGGCAGTTATATGGGATATCTTCGAATCTTTAATCCGCATCCTGTGAAACCTGGGGAGGGAATACAACCTGAAGACTTGCTCTTGGAAGTGCAGTTAAGAGAACCAATATTGCAGGTGGAAGTGGGAAAATTTGTTTCGTAAGTCAACAACAAGCTATGTTGCTATTTATTTAAGGCTTAAATGTGATTTTCTTTCTTTCAGGGGGTGAATTTTCAATTATTAAGCACACCTATGAATACTGTAGTATGCATTTGATCTCCTTTTTGAATCATCTTGATATGAGAGCATTTTTGCTTAGTGTATACGTGGAGGATAATCTTCCAGATACTTCTACGATTTTTCCATGTAGGACAGGAAAAGCCTTACATTGAAAGCTTTATATGTTTTAGATGTTAAGGAAACTTGAGCAACTTGTTATAATCTAAGGTGCAATATTAGCCAGTTGTTTGGGTTTAATAGAGAATTGAAGATCTTTAATTCCAGAGACTTTAGTGGAAATAAGTGTCCAGGTAGGACAGATACTATGACTCTAAGGAAAAGCCTTATATTTAATTGGCTGTTAGAGAATCTACTTAGGAGAACTTGACTTTAAAAATTAGAGAAAAACAAAATGGATATGAGGATCGTCACTCCAATGTATGCAACTGCATGTATTACTTTTTTTAAAAAAAATTTCCAGCTGCATGGAACTTTAATTAAACTATAAGACAGAAGTCATAAACTTAGAATCCTATATTCACATTCTTCTTCCCCTAAAGCTAAGTAGTATTTCCTGCAAATAAAATTCTTGTGTTGTAACTGTAGAAAATGTTTTAGATCGTTTCACAGGGTGGGGAATTAGAATTCCTGCACAGGATCATTCCATGAGTACTTGAATAAAAGAGAAGTTTTCAGCTGATGTAGGGCTTTCAGCTTGTGGCCTTTGGTCTCAGAGCACAAGTGTTTCTTGTGGTTAGTACAGGTTTTTCTCTCATTTTTAAAACAAAGTTCATGCTGCAGTATTAGAAGTTAGTCTCAAAATTAAAATGAGTCCTTTAAGAACATATATTTAGTTGGCTGTAAGAGAATCTACTTAGAAGAACTTTATTTTAAAAACAAGTCCTTGAAGTATTCATTTTAATTTTGAAATTAACTTCTTATACTGCAGCATGAATTTAGGAAGATTAGGACTTCTGAGTTCTTGTGCTATCATCTAAAACCAAAACCTTCAAATGTGGCCCACACCTGACAGTAATTTCAACATGTTACTTGACTTTTATCCTGTATGCATTTTACTTAGAATTTATCTGAAAACAATGTTTTGGTTTTTTTTTTTAATCTTTATAGTGGTACTGAAGGACTTCATCTGGCTGTGTTGCATTGCCGAAAACTCTGCGTGTATGCTGTTTCAGGTTAGTTTACAGATGCAAGCTTTCCAGTGATTTTTTAAGTGTATTCTAAATTTTGGATTAGGTCAAATGCTAAACTTGGTGTATACCGTGTTTGCTCATCATCCCTCAAGAGCTGCAGTCATGTTCTCTCTCACTCGTGTGTGAAGAGGAACCAGGGGTTTGCCGATCCGCTCAGTGCTTGCCATGCTGTCGTGTGTGGTGTGGTCTGTGGCTGGTAGTGGCTTGTGAACAACTAGTTCCCATCACAATTTTAGGAGTGGGTGTTACTCTTCAGCCACTAAGGAACAAATGGTTTAGTGATAACTTACTTGGCTCTTTAAAAATGGAACACTGGTAATTTATTTCTGAACTCAAAAATCCAGGTAATTTCTCAGAAAGCCAGAACATTGGTAATATAGCCCAAGAGATGAGAGGAGGTTGGTACTAGCAAGAAGGTGAAACTACTGTGTTTTTTCTTAAATCCTCTTTCTTCTACTGCTTTGTCTGGAAATTCTAAGTGCTGTATTCTCTCTTGACGTAAAGAGGCAAGTCACAAAATACCTGTTGTATGCATTGAATTCTCTCTAATATATGTCTAAAGAAAAGCACAGATTCACGAGATCTATTGATTGTCCCCCCATCTTCAAAATTCAATATACAGCTGTATATTATTAATTTTTTTCTGTGCAGGGACAGCTGTGGCTCCATTCATTAAAAGAGCAAGGTTTTCTTGTAGGAGCAGCTTTCTTCCTATTCTCAGCCTTGTGGGCTGATGGGTTACAAACACACGCTCTCTTCACAGATTCTGTTTCCTTCTAGTTGTCTTGCCTAGAGACACCTGTAAAATCAGTCTTTGTGATACTTTGAGATGTACTGCAGTTTTCATACTTTCTCTTCTCTGTAATAGCGTTTATGTCTTAGGATTGGAGCCTACCAGTACAATTTTTATTAAAACACTTTATTTTAAAATTTGCATTAATGGCATACAACAATGTCAGTCTAGAATTTCTTTTCTAATTATAATTTGCTGTTTGGTTTACAGGGCTTAAACATTTAAGTAATAAAAAAAAGCGAAGTTTTACAATTGTTTAACAGACTTTTCATACTAATTTGTATTAGGGTTAATTCACGCTCTAATGGTATTTCACTTATCTGAATGGGTAATTTCAAATAAGCTCCTTTGAGAAAGGACAATCATTATTTTTTTGTTCCTATGGCAAATCACACTTTCATAAAGTAGGATTTTTACTTGCTTTATACGTGTTGCTGTATCTGTTATTCATAATAAAATAGCCGTGCTGCTTCCCCTTGACATCCTTCAGGCCTGACTAAGGTATGGGCTGGATATTGTATTGCAGTCAGGACACACAGACTGACTGCTTCCTAACTTGTTTTACCTGTGGTGTTGCCATTTAGCTAGTTATTTATCCAGCCTGGGCTTTTTCCCCTCACATCTGTTCAATCCTTTCCCTTGCTTTAGGGGTAATTGCTTAAAAGCTATATTGGATTTTAGCTGGAGAAATTGCCTAAAAGGTTAGCATAAGCTACAGATCTTTCAGAGCATGTTGTTTAAGATAGTGTTGGAATAATCTTTCTATACTTAAAGCTGTGGTGGGATTTAACTTAGATATCATTCACTCAAAACACCATTTTCCCTGCTGATGTGACCATTCTCAAAGGTTTGTTGTTGGTTTTTTTTTTTTTCTTGATAATGCTAGTCCTTAAGTGTTACTCTAAATGATTAAGAACTTTGTTTTCTTCATGGTCTTTGGAAAGACTTTGAGTTCTTACTAGTTCCCTGAAGGAGTCAGGAAGCTAAAGTTCATGCAGACCTTTTCAGAGAATGTGATGTATATCATAAAATAATTTCTGTTAACACATTTGTCTCTTATCTTTGTATTCTTGATCACTGCATTGAGTTTCAGACAGAGTAAAGGCAAGTGATAAATGTGCCCTAATTTGTCAAGTTATAGCTAATGACTAGCTACAGCTTAATTTGAGATGAAAACTGTTACAGCTGAGGGTGGCTGTTGGATATAGTATATTCACTGAATAACTAGAGAACTGGAAGAATTCCCCTGTGTACAGGCTTCTTTCTGATCTTAGAGGTGTGCCTATCATGAAGAAAAATACATTTAAGTAATAAAATCTCAGCCTCTTGCTGGTATAAGGCATAAGTCTTTATACAATATTTAGTATAATGAGACCTTGTTTCTGGTTCTGGCCTTAACAAATTTTGTAGCTCGGTGATTTGATTTTTTTCAAAGAAAGCAGCAGTGTGAGCCTTCATATCTCATAGTCACTAGCAGTAAGTTACAGTTTTTCAGTTTTTTTTAAACTCTTTTACTTCTTCCACACTGTATGGGTCAAAGATATAAATACACACTCTTCATTTGTTATAGGAACTCTGGGAAATGTGGAACATGGGAACCAGTATCAGATTAAACTGATGTATGAACACAATCTTCAGAGGACTGCTTGTAATATGACTTATGGTCCATTTGGTGGTGTAAAAGGTAATCTCCTTCTTGCATATTCTTTATTATTAGTTGTTTAACTGTGAACAGTTGAGGATTAACTTAAATTTTGAAAGGTGACGTGATGCTGCTGTCTAGAGAAAACCACCTTTCTATAAATGAAGGTACCTTTTATCCGATGCTTATAGAAAATTAAAGTGAGGCAAAGACTATTAAATGCAGAATACTTATTTCCTCACATCTTGAACAGCATGTGAATTTACAAGGATAATACTGATTTTAAAAAACATCACAAAATTCTGGTTCTTCCCTTGTAAAATACTTTACCATCTGAAATAATTTTCTTCTGGGCTTTCATTCTGTTTTGCTTTCCTGCAACTTGCTTATCATGGATAAAGAAAAAAGTTAACATCTTCATTCTCTGAACCTAAAACATCAAGTGTCTTTAAAGGTATAAAATGCAGACTTCAAAGAAATATTTAAATTTTGATTGGAAAAAACATAACAGTGGAAAATATGGTGCGTTTGTAGTTTTGAATTAGCTTAATGGATATCAGTCTTTTTTGAACTTGTGACACAATTATGAATGTTTTTGTGTTCCAATCTGGAAGTGTTTAGGTTTGGTCTATATGACAGCTATTTCTCTTCAGAAGTAAAGTCTGCCCAACGATATTGGGGGAGCGGTAGTCACCTACACAGATAGTGTCCCTAAACTGTTGGCAGAGTGGTGTCACTTTACCAAGGAAGAAAGTCTTCTGAGTCAATATGACAAATACATGCAGACAATCCCTCAGTTCCGTGTCTGCGATAAACTTCTAGTAATAATTCTACAATGCCTTGCCTTAAACTCAAGCTTGTCCCTGGGCTGGAATTCAGCTGACCAAAATTCATACTGGTTGAAGAGATTTTCACCTCCTAATTTTGCACAACCACTTTGGGAAAAGCGATCAACTCATACGGGTGAGAGGGTATCCGTGCTATGATTATCTCAAGGGGTGAGTGTGTAGGGCAGGGGCGTATTCCTGTTAACAGCAGAAAGTCAAGATGGAGTTTCCTGAATCCGAGAAGAGGGAATAGCGTGCTTCCTGACATGCTGTAGTGGAATTGCAGTAACAGATATATTGAGGGGATCAGAAACAAAGTTGTGAGCATCTAGAATGGTTCAAGAATAAAATAATTGCCCACGTGCGCTGTGCAGTTCTGCAGAATAATCTGTCTAGATTTTTGACATGTGTGTTTGTTTACCGTGAAGATCTGAGTTGAGATCTGACCACCAGCTCAGTCTTGATGCCAGACCTGTCTCTTATGTACTTTATCATGAGCTGTGGGGGAGGCAAGTGATGTAATTAAGAAAATGTCTTTGTAAGCTGGGGAGACGGAAGGTAAAGTTTACCTCAGAACCCACTCAACCAGCCAAACACTTCTTAACACCTAGGATGGTCAAAATGAGGGCCAATCCTGACAAAGCAGCAAGAACAGCAGAGGGGGAACTCTGGTAAGTTCTGCAAACTTTTCTTGTTTTCTAGTAGCACTTCAGTCCCAGCGGGTCAGGCTGCTTTCCTTTTCCTTACTTCTTCTTAGCCGTCCAGTTCTCATTAGTGTGTTTATTGCTGTGGAAGAAGCATGACCTCAAGTCTTGTTTTGAGGTGGCAAAAATGTTAATAAACAAGGAAGGCAGAGATCTGTGTGATGTAATGAATAATACGTGGTCATATAATAAGATGAAGAAGCTTTCTGTTTAAGATCTAAATCTAGGAAAATGCTAGTGAAGGTTCAGGTACTTGGTAGCAGGCTGCTCAGGCATATATTGAAGCATCAGAAAAATAGGCAAAATGAACACTGGAGAGAATTCTTTTGGAGAATTCTTTGAAAGAATGTTCTCTTTTGTAGATTTCCTGGACTGAATGTCCTTTTTATGTGGCTTTCTTGGACTGTTTAGATTTCTTGTCAAGAATGTGTTTTTAATCTTGCTCGTAGCCTTTTGCGGTGAATCTATTTCAGTTTTTTAAGTAATGTCTTTGATACCCTGTTCTCTCCTTGAGGCTTAGAATGACGGTGATGTGGTTTTATTTCCATCTTGCAAGACCAGCCAGAATGAACCAGAAAGGTAGATAGACCAGAGGTCTATCAAGTGTTGTTAATTTTAGTAAACAGATGCCTGTCCTGCTCTCACCTGCGGTACTATCTGTGTGTATCTTTTGGCTGATGTTCTGGGCTACCTCTGAGAGCCAACCAGTCTTTAAATAAATATTTAGATGGTTTTTTTTTTTTTTACTATCTGCCTTCCACAGCCTTCTCTGCAACTCTTGGCCGGGCATCTGCTAACAGTCTCCCTCACCTTCGGCAGAGGTTAATTCATGATGGTGGCAGTGCAGCGAGCGTGCCTGCTTTGCTGACGGTCTGACCTCTACCTCACGCTCCAGAAGTGGGCTAACAAAACACAGGGAGGGCTTTTGTATTTATTGCCTCCTCCTGTTACTGCTGTGACTAGTGTGTGTCTCATTGCTGTATTCGAGCATCCTTGAAACCATGTGAAGGTGAAAGGGGCAGTTCAAAGGCCGTGTTTACGGAGCTACTGAAGCACAGGGGAGAATGGCAGTTGAAGAGGAGGAGGAGAGCACGTGTAGAAGGAAAGCATGCTGTGGGAGTGCTGGGGAGGGGGGCGAGCGTAAGTCCCCCAGGAACATAATCTTCCATCTGAGGAAGCAAAGAATGCTGCGGGAGTTGACACGGAGCACTCGATCTGTGAAGTTGCTCAGTCTTGCTCAGACTTCTCTTGCTGAAGATGATGCCTTTTTCTTTTTATTTAATCCTCAGTGGTAAAGAAACTCCTTCTATCCAGCCACACCAGTTAATGGTGGCAAGAGAAAAATATGATTGAGTTTGTACTGGTGTCCTCTAAAACATTCTTGAGGGTTCTCTGCCCTTTCTTGGGACGAACAGTTATTTGGGTTCAAGTTAACGCTCTGTTTCTTTTCTGTTGAGCTGCTATCAAACAGTTGCCTGTCAATTCAATGCATACTGTTGAAAATGAGCGGTTTGCTACTGCTTGCTCTTAACCTCAGATAAAATGCTTGCCTCTTGGCATTCGGATTTCTCCTGTAATCATTCATAATGTGATTTCTACTCATGTGCAGGTGTGATCTGTGCTGTCCTGTGGGCACTACAGCTGTGGCCTTAACTGCGATGCCAAGTGCTCTGTTAGTCTCTTGATGCTGTAAGGTTGCATAGTCAATTTTTAAAATTGTGATGTAAAGCCAGCACATAGTTTCCATTTCCCATCCTTTAGCCTCTGTGGTGGGCTCTGCTCATTCCATTAGAAAAAGTTTCATTTTCCTTTGAAAAACAAAGGTTGAACAGCGAGGCAAGCCCCAGCCACCTTCAGATGGCATGCCCCCTGCTTTATAGAGAACCCTGTGGAGAAAGAGCTTGAGCACGTTATGCTCTCTTGTCCTCAAGAACCTGCCACAGTGTGGGATGGGGTAGGTAGGGTTACAAGAGATGCATAAAACAGGCTGGGAACAGAAGTCTGAGGCTGTGGGACCGCTACTAAAATTGGGGAGCAGTTTGGTAAGTAGGCAGCAAGGTATGCATAAAGGCACGGAAGGGAACTCTGTTTCAATCCAGCAGTTCTTTACATTTTTGAGTTGCTGAAAATCTTGCAGTTCCCTTTAGATCCTTACAGGGCCTGAAGAGGCAGAGGTTTATCAGACCGAACTTTCAGTTTTCATATTATTAAAGTTTAGTTGAGGTTGTACTGGAGTAGAATCTGGTTCTCTAATTTACAAAGCATCTTAATGTCTTCAGGATGCCTGTCTTTATGGGAGAAACTGCCTGGAATTTTTCTCTGGAGCATTGACTGAGAGTCCTACCGGAGCTTTTCAGAAATGAAGCAGAATAGCTGTTAGAAGCAAATGCTCTGCTACTGTTTCATGTTTTGGTTTGGTTATGATGCTCCACTAAGCTTCCTTCGGCCACTTGTAGTTAAGTGTGTGCTTAGGTAAGCCTCTCCCTGTTCCTACTCGCTGCAGCTTTATTAGTGAGGAGGATTTCTCACAGCTTCTGTTGCTGTGGTAGCTGGGGAAGAATGTGTTTGCAGTTGTGTGGTATGTTCAAAATACAGAAACCAACACCACTGGATGTGTATCACATTCTTATTTTCTTCCAGTATAAGTTTTTGCTCTACTGTCCCTGCTAGTTTGCGGCGATCTTAGACCCTTGTTATGTTATAATCTGGTCTGTTAAACTGCGAATCTGGTTAGCTGAAAAGTGATGGAGATGTAAAACATACAGAATACAACTGTCATTTATCAGCTGATGATTTTTTGATCTGTTGTTTTAAGAAAAAAGGTATTATAGATTTCTCTGAGGAGAGAATTTTTGAGGTAAACAAACCTGTTTTCTAGCAGTTTAGTTCTTGCCAGGGTCTTCAGATGAATGATTTGATGCTATGAGCAACTTTCACATGTGGAAGAATTGACATAGATATTCTTGTAACAGGAGTAGATGAAGACAATCAACAAACTCATTGAATTAGTCTCATCATAGAAGGTCAAAATCTAAATGAAAGAAACGATTAAAGCTATGGAATAAAAACCCCAAAGACTGAGAAGTTGTGACTTGCGTAGACTGACAAGGTGCATTTGTCTTTAACATAGCGGGGTGTGGATTGTGGTTGTCACCACTAGATGGTCCCCTCATTACAGTTGTTGAGGAGGCTTCATGGCTAAAGCCCCGTTTCTACTTGCACTGCTTCTACAGGTGGATTTACTGCAAGACTTAATGAACTATAGAAAACACAAAAGCATTTTCTGAAACCCTGTATAGCTAAAAGTGTTTTAATGATTGTAACAAAGTGTTTTCTGGTGGTTGTAGAACTTTAGCAAAAATGCAAAATGAACTAGACTCACCTCCAGCTGAACTGTTAAGGGGCTAGGGATGAGGGAAACAACAAGGAAATCCCTTTTCTGTTTAGTGGGAATCCTAAACAAAGCTAATGGAAATGTTTAAAAAAAGTAAATGAAAAAACCTACAAAGATGAAAATATAAATCAAGCACAGTGTAGGCAGTTAGTTGTAAATTACTTACAACTTTAAAAATCTGTGACAAAGGGAAGGATTATAATACAGAATGTTGCATTTCTTTGCTGCTTTAGCATCACATTTGTTCCTCACTGTCTCTGAATACTGGTGCTAAAATGAAATGTGAAACTCTCAAGAAGTGACATAGGACAGTCAAATCATCGTTTTATATTTAAAAAATTCTGTATTGTTGGCCCAGATTTTAAAAAAATTTTCAAAAAATTCAACATAAAGTCATTGCCTTTGTTATGTAGAATGCATATATCATGACCATAGAGCTGTAAGTTGAGTTTTTCTTGCAGTGCTCTGATTCTAGCATGTGGGCCTTTCTTAGAAAGGATGATTTACAATAAGACCATGAGTTAGTAGAGCTGAACACTAGTTCTCAAGCAAGTGAACTCTTAACCTAGCCGCAAAATGTCACTGCCCTGAAGTCATGAACAGATTGGACAGTCTTAATGTTTTACTTCAAATATAAAATTTTAAGAACCTGATGTGACTCTAAGCTCTTTTATTTTTTTTTCTAAAGAAAATGAAGGCTAAAAAGGATATACTCTTATGAATTCTGTTGCACCCTTACCTTTGATGAGGACTCGACTCTACATAACTTTTACTTTATATAACCAATTTCATCATGTAATTTTTATAAGGTCAAGTTATACTATTATGGCATCATGCAATTCATAGAATCATAGAGTGATAGAATGGTTTGGGTTGGAAGGGACCTTAAAGATCATAGAGTTCCAACCCCCCTGGCCCTGGGCAGGGACACCTCCCACCAGACCAGGTTGCTCCAAGCCCCATCCAGCCTGGCCTTGAACCCCTCCAGGGA
>JAOXJK010000012.1:52256882-52270724 GCA_025774025.1 Xenus cinereus | reverse complement strand
GGACCTGCTCTGGCAGGGGGTTGGACTAGATGATCTCCAGAGGTCCCTTCCAACCCCATAGCATTCTGTGATTCTGTAGAGAGAATACAGTATGATGGCTGAGAGAAGCAAAAAGGTTCATCTTCTCATGGCAGCTCTGACTGCACGCTTTCCTGTGTCTTGGCTGGGGAAGCTTCTTTCAGAGTGTTGCAGGGTGACCATCTCTTGTGTTGGGACTTGAGAACATATTTTACTGCAATACTTTAATATACTTTAAGATTTGGAAGGGATTAGCAAATAATTAAAGCTAACATCAGCAGAATGAGGATTTAGTGTTTTCCTTAAACCCTTTTAGTTTCTTTTAAACTCCTGTCCGCTTCTGTATTATTTCCTTCCTGTTGGAGTGATTTTTTTTTTTTTTTTCAGTTCCAGCAGAAAATCACTTCGTCAATCTCAGCTGGAAAGTAGGTACACTTCGTCCGTCATTTAGGATGGGCACCTGCACTAGCATTGAGTGACGCACGGCATTTTTCCTTTTCCTTTCTCTGTGTGTTCAGGGTATTGCACTCTTGGTGGTGGTGCTGTCACATCCTCTGGCCTAGAATGAGTGGCTGCAGCTGAAGTCCTGAACTTTGGTCCCTCCCGTAATAACGAAATGAGCAGCCACCAGCCCACCAAGCTCGTCAACTCGCAGTTCTTTCTGGATGTACGCTGACACGCGCTTCCTGCTTTGGGTTAGGGAAGTGACCAAAGACTTGCCTTTTACTAGGCATACCCTGTTTTAAGAACTGTCCCACATTATTTTCAAATGGTTTTTCCATTAGTCAGAAGTGATTCTTGAAGTGTTTTTTCTCACAGTTGACCCAGATCTGTTTTGCTTCAGAAGCTACTCTCAGCAGCAAGTTGAATTTTCCCAAATGGGTTTGAACCGGAGGAGACTGTTCTCTATGCTGGGAAAAATTGTGGGGGACAAATTTCAGTGATGAAGGAAAAGGAAAACATACTTATTTCAAGTCAGGAGAGTGGTTTTTGTTGCAGTGTGTAGAAATGCAGTTGGTGTGCATTGCCTCACTGGTCAATGCACCGTGGATTGAACTTTTCTATTGTCAAATTAAGAAAATATTTCTCATGTATCATTAAAGGGCTCTTAGGTCCCTGGGTGTCTTACAAATGCCTCCTTATCTTTTTGTTTCATTTCATCGACGCTTCCTTCCGTGACACTTTCAACCGAAGCTTTTGATTACCGTTGAAGGCAGTGAAGTTATTTCTGCTGACGTCTCCCTAAAATTTGTAACTTTGTGAAGCTTTTTCTGATTTCTAATCTATCCCATTTGATACTGCAGTTTTATTGCCCGATTTCACGTGGTGCTCAGGCCACGTGATTACATAATGTGCTCTTTATGAAAGTGATTTGGTGCTGGAGGGGGGAGGCTCAGAGTAGAGGAAATCATTAACATGCAAAAAAACCTTGAGCTCCAAAATAACTTTAATTAGAAGCTTATTTCAAAGAGCTACCACCTGTGTCTCATTTTTGGCTTTGTATTAGCTCTAAAAATATGCCGTGGTTTAAAAGTGTGACGTAAATGTATTCATATCATGCTAGAATAACAAAACTACAAAACAACAGTAGCTGGACTTGTGCTTAAAAGTAACACTTTTTGGCTATGAGACATTCCTTTTGAGGCACAAGCTGCTGAAACTATGTAGAGTGCATTAAGTGATTCCATCTGATCTGCAGAAAACACTATGGGTTATATTTTCACTTTATAAATATGTCACTGGCAAAGCCAACTGGCTGCAATAAGGCTTTTTTGAAATGGACCTTTCTGGCTGAGTGTTTGGAAGACTGCATTTCTTAAAGTGAAACATAAAAACTCCATTCACTAGCTACATGTTAAAAAAAAAAAGTGGCCAAAGGAAATAAGATGACCTATAAAAAGCTGGGAAATAGGAGTTCCTACACAATTTAATTTCCTTTAATTATGCTTTACATGTAAAAAATTGTATAACTGGAGTTTGATCTACTAGTACGTGCTAGTTAAAATCCAAATTTGAAAATTAGTAAGAACACCACAAATATGATAAATTAAGTGTCTATTAAAAAGTGCTGCTGTGCTCTTAAAGGCAAAAAGAGTGATTGCTTCTTCAGACTTAGGTGCCTGATGTGTATTTGGTTCTGCAGACAGTGTGGTTCAGTGCTGCAGGACGGTTTGAGGACACCGGAATGCCCTTAAGACCTTGTCGTACGATGTCAGGTCATATTCAGTCGTATCACTACCGTTAAAACAAGAGATCTTTTAACAATTATTTGTGTGTGATTAGGGGTTGTAAATGTTAAAAATGACTACTTCCACGTCTGATATGACACGTGGCTTCATATATGTTGCAGAAGGTGCTATAGTTTTTCTAGTTATCGTTTTCATGATATAAGGAAACTGGTAAGAATAAGGTTGATATTCATAATATATATGACAGCGGAAGCTATTACTGCTTGCTACTTTAGTAACACCTCTACTGACATTTATTTTTTTCTGATATTTGAATTGCAGTATGTCTACTAGATTACCACTGTATATCAATTATATCTGAAGAATAGAAATTACACCTAAATTGTATGTTTTAGACAAGCTAAAACCCTGACGGTTGTGGTCAGATGCTGTCTAAAAGGTGGCTTTCTCACTACCATCAGTATAACCAGAAGTACCTGAAATTTAAATCTATTACAAAATGTGAATTCTGTGTTAGTATGGGCATTCACTTTACAATTAAATGTCTTTTGCTTGATATAAGATTAAAAGTAATATTTAGAACTTTTCAAAAGGATAGAATAGCAGCATGGCAAAGCTTTAAGCATGATTACTGTTATAATTTTTTAGCAACAAATTATTTTTTGCAGAGTTCTAAGTTTTGGGGGTTGTTTTCTGGTTTCTATATATTTCTAAGGAAGAAAAGACAAAAAGTAAGAAGTTTTACAAAGTACAAATGCGTTCTACTACTGTGCCTTTAGAGTTTTTCAAGCTGTTATCTGTAGTCTTTTTGTCTTCGGGTTTTAGATACCAGGGAATTCTGTTGAAGCTAGACATCGAAGGGTATGGTTCTGGAAGTAGGGCGTACCGCTGCAGATTTCTTCTGTAACACACTGCTGCTGGTAGGAAAATTCACAGGAAAAGGTGGAAGGGGAGTTGAAAGCTTTCTATACCCAGCCTTACAGGGTTGTATTCTGGATAAAGGGTGAAACCGAGGTGGAACTGAACAGTTAGCTAATGTAAAGTGTTGGGAGGGGTCTCAGTATGCCTTTGAATGCAAACGTATGTGATTTGGAGGTAACAGATGTAGAATAAATGTGATCACATGGACACCTGGATTATGAAGCACTATTTTCTTGCAAGCCAAATAAAAATGGCAGTAGTTATTTCTAGTAGCCGATAACTATAATTTAAGATTACTGTACCTAAGAGACTGTGGTGGCAACCAGCGAGCTCGCCACTTTACTAGTTATCAGTGTTTGCACAAGTTTCTCAGAGTACTTTTACTAGTTACTCATAACTTTATCCAGCTAGCTAACTCATGCTTTTTCTAGAGTGTGTCAGCAGTGTGATGATAATGTCAGCAACCGTTGGGAAGTGGAAGCTGGGTCTGGTTAACATTGATAGCACACAAGGGCAAAACATCTCAAGTTTCTCTAATGGTTTCCACTGTTTGCTGATCAGGAGTATGTGATAGGAGTGAATCCTGTGAAATTTCACAGTAGATCAAAGAGAAAGATACAATGCCTTCTTTGAATGCCTTATTTGAGTGATTCTTCTCTTGACTTCATCTAGTCCCATCACTTCCCAAGCGAGTTCAGCTAGAAGTTGCCCAGAATTGTGTTTAGTTGTGTTTTGAGTATGTCTGTGGAATGACACTCCACAGCCTTTCTGGACAATGAGTTCCAGTGTTTGATGACCTTCGCAGGGAAAAAAAAAAAAGAATCTTTTTAATGTTCAGATAGAATTTAATATTATATAGTTTGTTCCTGTTGACCCTGGTCCTGTAACTGGGTGTCGCAAAGAAGAGTCAGTCTTGTTCATTTGGTATTTATGCACGTTGGTGAGACTCTTCCTGAGCCATCTCTTCTTCAGGCTGAACAGCCCCAGGGCTATAGCTTCTCCTCATCTGAAGGATGCACCAGTTCCTTACTCATCTTTGTGGCCCTTTGCTGGACTTGCTGCACTATGTCCCTGGGTTATTTTTTGTACTGGGGAGCCCAGAACTGGACCCAGTACTCTGGATGCAGCCTCATCAATGATGAGTGGAGGCAAGGGATTGCTTATCTCTTATTCAGGAGGGATATTTCTGTCGACTTCAGGTGGTGTTGGTCTTAGGGGTATAGCTCTCTTTGAATGTATGCAAAATATTGTTTGTTTGAATTGTTACTCTTGCATATGAAATGCAAACTGCATAATCGGCTTCTGATGACAGAAATCTTCAAAGTAAGACTTTGAATTTAGGTTGGTGTATTTGAGGCATGAAAAGTCATGTCTTGAGGCTGCTGAATGATGGACAAGGCTTGAAGTAATTTACTCCAAGCTGAAATTCTTTATTTGATTTATTTTTAAGACTTGTTGGTAACACTGAGTAGGCCTGTTCTGTTTTTTTTTCTTGAGGACAGAAAATGTTTTCCACACTTTGCATTCACATTACCATTGTATTATTTTCACACCAATGTGTATTTGTAGGACTTTATGTTGCTTAAGTAGACTTGAAAGAGTAGAATAGGTTATTTTTGAACCATAGTTGTTATGACTGCTTATAAGGTGTAGAGGCATTTAAGAACCAGAATAATTTGTGGGTTTGGGGGTATTGAAACATTTCTTTAAACTGAAATTGTAATGGTTTTATTTTTAGAAATTTTGGTTCGAAATAACATATATACTCTTTTTTGCTTTTAATATATTCTGAGTGTTATGGATTAAAACTATATAAATAGCATTGTTTTGTTTCCTTTGTATTTCTTTCTTTTGCTTTCCCTAGGTCGAGATTTGATATGTATACAGTCCATGGATGGGATGCTCATGTTGTTTGAACAGGAAAGCTATGCTTTTGGCCGGTTTTTGCCCGGTTTTCTTCTGCCTGGTCCCTTGACTTACAGCTCTCGGACAGATTCTTTCATCACAGTGTCGTCTTGTCGACAAGTCGAGAGTTACAAGTACGTGTTCATGTCCAGTAATTATAGCATATTCTGGTGCTATGATCTAGTATGTAAACAAATTAAAAGTAATCATGTCTCATTTTATTGCCTTTATCACCTGCTTTGGGATATGATATTAATGGATAGTTGCAGGAAAGAAGAACAATAAAATGTTTTATGTTGTTGAGTGATTACTGTCTCTGTACAGTCAGAGAAAGCAGACTGTGTGTCCTGAAGATTTTTATGATCCTGTTTTATGTATAAAGTGTGTTAAGTTTCCTAGCTTATCAAGGCACGTCATGTTGTCCTGCAAGTGCCAGGTTTCTCCCTGCTTCGGTTCAGTCTGATCTGTGCTTTGTGTTGTCTGCACTATACTGCTTTAGCAAGATATTCTTTTCAGGTGTTTCACCTGGGTTTTTATTTTGATGCAAATGGGTGTTAGTCTGATGAATCCGTTCAGTTTTCAGAGATTTGAGACAGAGATTTGGCTTTTATTATCATGGGATCATCTCAAAGGAATGAAGGCTGATGGAGGGAGATGGAATTCTACCTGACACAGCAGCAGAGGAGGCTTGTTGACCTCCTTGACTGCTAGACTGAGGGACAGGTGGTAAATCCAGCATGTAAGTGGTGGCATAAGGTTGATGGCAGATGCTTTCATAATACCTTAGAGGAAGTGGGATGAGTGAGGGCTTGTATTAAGTGTGTATTTACAAACACCTACAGCCCTGGCAACAAAGAGGAGGAACTAGAAGTTGTGTGTGCAGTTAGAGATGTGACAGGGTAGCTTGCATGACTAAGGTGCTATAATTGAGGACTCCAAGCTCTTCAGGAAGAAAAGACAGACAATGAGGGATTTGTAGTCACCATGGAGAAGCATCTTGAATACATGGGGCTCTCTTATGGAGCCACTGTTGACGGTTTATCAAGCATCTATCTATTTAGAATCAGATGGATACTTGAAGAAGGGGGTGTTGTGGTAGATGTCTGCTATGAAGCCTTTTTTAAACAAAGAGTTTCCCAATCGCAGGCCCTTGTTCTCAGGGAGGACTAATGACTGCTGGGAGGGAACAAAAGGGACTTCAGCATCGTGGAAGGTTTGAGGTGCATTAGGGAAGATGTTTTTGATGCAGATGTTAGAACACCTAACTAGGGAAGATGCTTTGCTCAATCCACAACTCAGAAGAAAAAAATGTTTGGAGAAGTAGTAGTCATCACCTGCTGTTGAGTGTTGCAGACAGTGGCTGCAGTGACCATGAGATGATATAGATTTAGATCCTGAGAGAAGTGAGGAAGACAAGCAGTGGACTGTAGAACTCAAGAGAAAAAACTTGGGCTTGTTCAAGGAACTGGTGGGCAGGATCCTGTGAGAGGCTGCCCTGAAGGGCAAAAATGGCTCATGACGGCTGGTGAATCTTTGTGGATAATCTTCTCGAAGACCAAGAGCACTTTGTTCAAGAAAACAAGAAGTAGCAGAAGGCAACTTGACTGGACAGGTAGCTCCTGACTGAATTCAAATGGAAAAAAATGAGATGTGTGAGGTGGAAGTTAAAGTGGATGACTAAGGAGGGATATAAAACATCTTGTGGACTTGCAGGGGATGGGGTTGAGAAGATGTAAGCGTGGTTAAAACTTTTATTGACAGAGGGTCCAAAGAACAAGGACTTCCACAGATACCTCAGATGTAAAAAAAGTAGATCCAGGAAACGGATCCAGTACTGAACAAATTAGGCAACTTTAACAAAGGTGTGAAAAGACCAAGGAACTTAATCCTTGCTTTGCCTCATAATTTTTTCATTAAAACTAACAAGGTCTGCTCTTAGGCTTTTTAAATCTCTTGCCTAGCAGTAAATTGGTGTGGTGTCTGGGGCAGAGCTAGTACCCATGATTAAAATAAAAAAAATCAAACTAAAAAATAGATTGAAAACTGGCAGAGCTGTCAGGCTTGCAGAATAGTAGTTGTCCACAGTTCTAATTAGCAGCCAAAGATAAGTGATGTTCCTCAGGAGCTGATGCTGGAACCAGTATTCCTTCACCACCTTCATCCTGGGTGATAGGACAGAATGCATGTCTTGAAATTCAAGGATGATGCCAAATTGTAGGAAGTGGCTAATATAAATAGGGTAGGGCTACCGTTCCGAGGAGTCTTATCAAGCTGGAGGAATAGGCTGACAAGTACCTTGAGGATTTTTTTCAGAGGTAATCATGTAAAAGAAAATTAAGAATGCTACTTTGTACAGCTGGGAATCTACAATGGGGAATGTTAATCTGTCGCAATGCTTGGTCACACTACCCTGTGCTGTCACCCGAATTTCTCAAGCAATACTCTTATTATGCTGCTTAAGCTTCATCAGGTAGTTTTTAGGTTCTGGATATTGCAGGAGCATCTTACTGACGTGGTCAATTGGTTTCTTAATACAGGAGAAGATATGTGTTGCAAATGAAAGTAATCTAATAGAAAAATTCATATTTTTCCTAAGAAATAAATTAGAATAGAATTTATTAATATTGGTAAGGAAGAAATATTTTTTCTTTACAATTAATCTCTCATGTGTTTTTACTACGTGTGGATTCATGACTTTTAAAACAAATGTGGCTCAAATTGTTCCTCAGTCTGTCCCTGATTTACAAGCGGGCTGTCGTTATTGTAGGAAGGCGGAGTTTTAAAGGAATTACTTGGATTCTGGCTATTGCTCTTTGGTCACAAATGTTAAGACACTGTGGTACTTAATCTCTAGTGTGTTTCTGAACTATTAGGACACTAACACAGAGTTAAGTAATCCTTCTAAAGTGAAGGAAATAGATATGGTAAGGAGAGAAGAGGTTATTTTTATGTTGATATTAAATGTGCTTTTTTCTTACTATAGTAAATGAAAAATATAGCAGTTCTGTCTAGTGTTTTTAGCAGTACAAGTTGCCAGTTTTCAAGTTATCCACCTTCCTATAGCTCATACAGACCAATGCCTTCATTTGAAAGCAATATTTCCTGTGCTGATTCTGAATCCTTTCAAGATCTAAAAGCAAAATGCCTCTTATTAAAATGATTGAGTGCTTGATGTGATAGCTGAATTGAAAGTCTGTGTTGGTTGTCTGTGACTCAAGGCTTTTGTGATGAAGGAATTGTATGCAGGTAGTTGGTACTTACACATCAATACATACTGCTGTTCAGTGGGATTTTTGTTTGAAAACTATGTATTAGTCCCTGATCAGTTAATAAAATGATAATGTGCTAGCCAAAGCTATCAATAAAATACAGTGAAAAAAAAATTTTATTAGGTCTGAATCTGCTACTTCTCTTATGTGTTAAATTGAAAAAGGGAAGTGAATTTGTTCATATAGAGGGCACTTAAAGACATAATAGTTGTACTAAAAGTAGCTTACTTAATATTTTTAACTACGTCATAGCATTTACCTTAAGCAAATAAATTTCTTAGTCCAGGTACTTAGTTTACTTATGCAAGTAAAATAATTTTGGAAACTTAAAAGTGAGCTCCACAATACATGTATCTGGAATGTGAGGGCTTCTGGTGTCATCATTTAAAATTTGCAACTTGACAATATACATAAACATGTACTTTTATTTGTTAGACTTGAATTGAAACATTCAGAATTGTGTTGGTTTGAGCTTAGGAGCTGATGGTACTCCATGGCTTCCAGAACTGAATGCTATTTTTAGATGAGTTGGGGGTTTTGGGTTGTGTTTTTTTGTTGGGGTTTTTTTGTTTGGATTTTTATTTTACTTTTGTAATACTTCAGTATTTTACAGATTACCTGATGTGCATACATTGGAGAAAGGGTGGTTCAGTAAGTTAGCACACCAGCACAAATTCAGGGAAGAAGTGGCTGCAGAAGAGTGAATGAAAGGGCACAGTTTGAACACTGAGGATTACATAGGTGTCAGTGAGGACAAAGAGAAGTGTGGAGCTTTTATGGCAGTTGACATCTTCTGTTCTAATGTCTTCTTTGCCAACCAACCATAAAAAAACCAAAACCCAAACCCACAAACCTCTCCAACTTTTGCTAGATGTGCCACCTGCTGGTGCCACTCTACTGTTGTCTCTTGGTTTGGAACTACTTAGGTTACCTAATGGATGTGCTTGAGAGTGTAACTATTAGATATATGAGATGCTATTTCAGGGTAGTTTAGGAGGATTTTTTTTTTTTAAAGCTTAATAAGAGCAAATATGTTTATTTTTTTATTAGATTCCGAATTTCAAAATTTGAAAATAAATTGGTTTCTTGCTTCTGTCGTCTTTGTGGTCTACATTTCTATCCTGTAATGTATTTAACTGTTGAATTTATTTTAACACCAGATAAAATCTGAATAGAAATGTTTGTTTCAACTTCTGCCTTTACATTTAGCTGTTAGCCTACAGTGATATTTATTTTAACATCTTTGCTGTTGGTATGTGTATTGCGGTAGGCTTTCTAACAATCCTTTTAGACTGTGCTTTTACTGTGTATGTATACTCATAATAATGATATTTTATTTTTTACTTAATGTAAGATATACATTAGTATACAAAGCAGTATTTCATTTTTTTTTTACTTTTTTACACTTATAACAGATACCAAATGCTGGCATTTGCAACAGATGCTGATGAAAGACAAGAAACAGAGCAGCAAAAACTTAGTTCTGGAAAAAGAGTTGCGGTAAAACCAGTTTATTTTACATAACCTGTATGGTACACTGCATACGTGTTAAATAGACCAGTGCTAAGTAACGAATGGGAACATTGTCTGCTGACAAAGGACCTGATCCAATTGCCATTAAAGGCAATGGAAAGACTCCAGTTGATTTCTGTTAAGGTTTCTTGGGGTCTCAGTTGTTTAAGGTTGGGCCTTAAAACTCACTGTTGTTCTAAGGAGACCAAAAAATACCCAAACCCAACCAACCAGAGAGAGAACTGTGTACTGGAAATAAGTATTTTGAAGGCAGTCTCTGTAATGCAGAACTTCAACTGTAGTAAAATGATAAATAGGTACATATAAAATATTGCTCATGTTTTTAATTTAAGTCTATTTTTAACTTTGTATTGGACTTAAAAATTAACCTTATGCTGCTTGAGAAATCCTTTGTACTTAGAACTCAGCAGTGAAAAAATGTCTCCATAAATAGTCAGTATCCTGAACTCTTTGTGTCAAAATCCTGTGGATTCAGTGGCCTTCAGGAGGTCCCTGTGACTAAATTTTTTAATATTTGAGCTGCCTCCTGTTAAGAGGAGGAGAATTTCATGCAGTCCTGCAGTAGAAATGCTCCTCTGCTAAAATATGCTGCATAAAATGCTAGATTCAGCTTATTTCAGGTATGACAGCAAAATATTGGGACAGCATCTTCCTTCTAGTGACTAATTGTAGGATTTTTTCCGAACTGTTAAGTCAGTCAGAATCCTACATTTTGAATTAGGAGAAGACATAGTTTTTAAATAAAAAAAAAATTGGAAGCTTCTTCAGATATGCTGCAAATGAAGTACATTTTTTTTTAAACATAAAATGAGAAGCATACATGGAGACAAATTCTTTTTTTTTTTTCCCATTTGACTTTTAAGGTGGCACTTGCAGCTTCATATATTAGATATGCCAGTATGTTTGCTAACACATTCTGTGTTCTTTAAGCAAAATGATTGATGCTGTTCATACAGAAAGTGCTTTGATATTTTTTTTTTAATTCAGATATTCTGAATTTCTGTTTAACCATCTTGGCAGCAGTTGAAAGCAATTTTTGCATCTGTGAATTAGTTGAAATTTCTCAGAGGAGCTGAAATAACAAACTAATGAAATGTATCAATAAGCAGTAGTAGCATTTAAAGATGTAAGGATATAGGCAGGGCAGGGTGTAAGTACTTGTTTATTATATCAATGTATGTAGTTGGAAAAATAGACAACTGTCGTATCCACATTCTTCAGAATGGTGTCTGTTAGTGGCTACAAGCATCAATATTGGTTCACACACCCAAAACTTTGTCTGTTTTTCCATTTACATGTATTGGTAAGACAAAGTTACCAGATCTTGCTCTCTCACCTTGCCCTTGCCTAAGGATGTGTACGGAGGCAGATTTAAATGATGGTCATACTCTGTTCTTGGATTTAATAGTGTAGAGCGTTTTCATTTTGAATGGGATGTGTATTTTAAAATTTAAATATATTTCAGTGAACTGCATGACCCTCCTCTGGGTCGTGCATGTCCTCCTTATATTGGGAGCCTGAGAACTGGCCCCAACACTCCCAAGTCCTTCTCCCCAGGGCTGCTCTCCAGCCATTCTCCTCCCAACCTGTATTTGTGCCTGGGATTGCCGTGTCCCAGGTGCAGGACCTTGTGCTTGGCGTGTTTGAATTTCATGAGGTCTGCGTGGGGCCACCTCTCCAGCCTGTCCATGTCCCTCTGGATGGCATCCCTTCCTCCAGCGTGTCGACTGCTCCACATAGTTTGCTGTTGTCAGGAAATTTGCTGAGGGTGCACTCAATCCTGCTGTCTGTGTTGCTGACAAAGGTGTTGAATATTTATGTATGATGTACTGACCCCTGAGGAATGTCACTTGTCACCAACTGCCTTCAAACCAAGAGTTTTTTTCAACCAAGAGTTGATTTTACTTTTCTATGTATGTTAATGATACTTACGTAACTTGATGAGTTCTAAGCCCCCTCTATAAGTTTTGTCTTTAATGTGCAGCTGTCAACTGATTTCTAGCGCATGTTTTTTCTTTTGAAGGTGGATTGGGTTTTAAACATCGGTGAGCAGGCACTGGATATATGCGTCGTCTCCTTTAATCAGGCAGTTTCTTCCGTTTTTGTGCTTGGTGAGAGAAACTTCTTTTGCCTTAAGGATAATGGGCAAATTCGATTCATGAAAAAGCTCGATTACAGTCCGAGTTGCTTCATTCCTTATTGTTCAGGTTTGTAAAAGGAAAATTCAACTTAACTTTTATCTTGGTTACTTTTACAGCTAAGATTTTTTTCTCCACTGAATAAATATATTTTTTCTGAATAAGCTGTTGATTTGTAGAAAATCTATGGAATTGGAGCTCTCTTTTTGGATGAAGCGTATTTATTTTTAAATCTTACTTGGTGTGAAGTGTCATAATTCTTAGAATCTGAATAGATATTTTCTCATAAGTAAATTGAGGCTACTTGTCTAGTGTTTGAGTGAGTTTGCTGCTACCAAAGCAACAAACTTGGAAGATAAAGAGATTTTGACAGAGTAAACTAGTGTTTGAGGACCTTCTGTCATTTACTGATAGATTAAAAAAAAAAATCATATAAAGTTTACTGTTAGGAGATGAAACTAACTTACTACATTGTATGGAAGCATTGGTTGGATGCCACTATAGAATTACAGATTCTTTATACCTATTCTATATTAATGTTTCAAAAACTATCTCAAACTTTTGACACCATATCTTATTTTAGACTTAAAATATCATTTTAGGTTTTATAGATATGATCTTAAATGAAACCTATAAATTCATACACCTTCAATCAGAATTCACAGATCAATGATTTAATGAAGAGTACAAGTACCTGCTACTTAATTGATGTGTATTTTGTCACATCTGGCCTAGCATGCTAACATGGCAGTTTTGAGTCTTTGTTGCTCAGGTTTTAAATTACCAAACGTGGCTGTCTAGAACCTTGGAGGGTTGTGCCATGTGTTGTGTAGTATGCAACTGAAATTGGTACCTGTAATTAATCCCATATATCCTTGGGTATTGGCCACGTACCTTTCATAACTTTTGACACTTTAATTATACTAAATTCATTTATAACAAGTAATGGCTTCAAAGGAAAAGAAAAAAATAGTTCAATAATATAAGTCTCAAAGAAAAGTACTGACTTCTGAAAATCTTTCATCCTAAAACTGTTTTTTTATCTTCAACAGTGAAAGAAGGAACAATAAACACTTTAGTTGGAAACCACAGTAAAATGCTGAATGTTTATCAAGATGTT
The DNA here is from genome assembly GCA_025774025.1 of Xenus cinereus. Taxonomy (NCBI): domain Eukaryota; kingdom Metazoa; phylum Chordata; class Aves; order Charadriiformes; family Scolopacidae; genus Xenus; species Xenus cinereus. Next base: position 52,257,631 of record JAOXJK010000012.1, on the reverse strand, counting down.
ACACTGAAATGGGCCACTCAGCTTCCCCATGTTCCTGTATCAGTAAAAGTAGCGAATTTACAGTAAGTAACTTGTTAAAGTTTACTTTTTTCAGATTTGTTTCCAGTTGTGAAATTTGCTTTTAGATCCTAATGACCAGTTCTGAGGTATGTAAGAAAGAAGGTGACATGTCAAGGGAAAATTCAAAGTATTTTTTCTTTTTTCTGAAACTATTCATTTCGTTAATGGGCATACTGTTAATTCTAGAAGAATACTAGAATTGCTGTACTGTGCTTTAGATTTTCTTTTTATCTGGAGTGAAGGTAGAAGCTGAGGTCTCATACTTCCAGTGGAGTAGTTTCTTCTTTAAAATAATGAGAAGTGAAGCCTTGAAATCTGTTAACATCCTTCCTGAGACAGGGAAATAGGGAATCTCATTGAAAATCTGTTCTTCATTAAACATTTAAGAGCATATGAATTCCAGAGATGATTTGCTGGAACAGACTATTCAATTCCAGTGTTAAACTATGGAAATTAAGGAACCATTTAAATTGCTCAGGATTGCACTGCAACAGATGAAACCTTTTTGTAAAATACACATAAAACAGGTCAGGGAAAAACTAGTTGGGGGATCAAGTGTAGACGAATTATGTCATGTTGACAGCTTCTGCTGAGTCTTTCACTGAACTAAGCAAGCTACAGAAAAGTTCAGGTAGTGTTTTTACAGTCCAGTTTATGTCTGTACTGTGTGCCCCTGGAGCTGTGGTAGG
>JAOXJK010000012.1:52181389-52198233 GCA_025774025.1 Xenus cinereus | reverse complement strand
CCACACTGTTCCTGATACAGGCCAGGATGCTGTTGGCCTTCTTGGCCACCTGGGCACACTGCTGGCTCACGTTCAGCCGACTGTCCACCAACACCCCCAGGTCCTTTTCTGCCAGGCAGCTCCAGCCACTCTGCCCCAAGCCTGTAGCGCTGCCGGGGGTTGGAGTGACCCAAGTGCAGGACCTGGCACTTGGCCTTATTGAAACTCATCCTGTTGGTCTCAGCCCATCCATCCAGCCTGTCCAGATCCCTCTGGCAAGGCCTTTCTACCCTCCAGCAGGTCGACACTCCAACCCAATGTGGCTGTGCTAGGTGGGCATGTTGGTGAGTGCTGGTCACAGATCAGCATGCTGCATCTCACTGCCCTGTCAGCACACCATGGTGCAGTAAATTTCCATCATATTACCTGCACCTACAATGGAGAGCAAGGCCACCAGAGCCAGTCTCTGGTTTGCAGACTCCTCCTTGCCAGCTGTGTGAAAAATCTGATTCTTGATCCTCTTCTTGTATCAAAGCAGGCAATGGCTTCAGAGAGCCTTCTGTGTCTGCGGTGGGCTCGAGTGTAGTGTATATCAAGGATTTTATATTCTCTCAGACTATAGTGCATAGATATTAAACAGACTTAATCCTAGAACTTGTGCAGCGGGTACGATATTGGGTTCAAAAATAGCAAAGCATTTCACATAGGGTTTTTGTGTATGGCTTTGAAAAGTTACCTGTAGCTGCCTGGTGTGTTCACACAAGTGGCTCCATTCTGGCAGCCTAGCGCTGTTCCAGCATAAATCTGGCATTCATTAACATCCACTGAACACAGGAGGCCCTAAGATGAAATGGAAAATCAGTTTATTTTCCAAATAACTGAGAAATGAAACAAACCGTGGAGCCAATGTTTAATATAGTTTCCAAAGATATACAAACCATGGGCCACTATCAACACAGCTTCCCTTATGAAACATTATAACAAAACTCTATATTTCAGCTGTGTTTCTGTGACCTTGGTTATCAGTCAGACGAGGGATAAAATATTTCAGATGTTTGTAGAAAGCATATGGACAGCATAATACTGTCATACCCCCTTCTTCCCAGCTTGCTAGCAAAAGGCTCAGAAAACCTTCTTTCAAACTGTTTCTATCAGGAGATGTTGTTTTATTAAGACTGGAAAGCACAGCAATTTTGACCCAATTCTTGCTGGGACAACTTTCAAGTTGAGAGCCTTTGAAAAGAAGATGTAACTTTTCCACCTCTAGTGCATGTAACAGCACCATTAAAGCCTTTGCCAGTAAAGTCTTTGGATTTAAAAATCCCAGAATGGGATTGGTTACTTACACCCCTGTTTGTCTAATTTGTTTGAGCCTGAATAAACATCATTCCCTTCCCCCCTTCTCTCTCTATCCTTGCGTAAGAGCAACAGCAAGGCATGCAGTTCAGCAAAAACCAGAGACTAATTCTCTGCTGTGGGAACTGCCAAGCAATCACTGACTTCATGGGCCATCGCCTGCAGACAACAGTGCAGAGTCTGCCTGATGGTTTGGGCTTCACTTTTTTTTGGTATATACTGATATTGTTGAGAAGCAAATGTGCTGCCCTTCAATCTAACAATGAGCGTGATACTGCTGCTTTGCTGTTCAGTGTATCTCACTCTGTCCTGAGCAACCCTAAAATGCTATGCTTCATCACAGTTACACTAAGACACCTGTTTCTGATCAATGCCTATAAATACTTAAAGGGTGGGTGTCAGGAGGATGGGGTAGTCTTTTTTCAGTGGTGCCCAGTGACAGGATGAGGTAACAGGCGCGAACTTGAATATAAGAAGTTCCACCTAAACATGAGGAGGAAGTTCTTTCCTGTGAGGGTGGCAGAGCCCTGGAAGAGGCTGCCCAGGGAGGTGGTGGAGTCTCCTTCTCTGGAGACATTCAAACCCCTCCTGGACACGTTCCTGTGGGCCCTGCTCTGGATGGACCTGCTCTGGCAGGGGGTTGGACTAGATGGTCTCCAGAGGTCCCTTCCAACCCCATAGCAATCTGTGAAGTTCTAAACCTGTAGCCATAAGACAGTGGAATTTTTTGTATCTTCACAGATTTCACATTCCAAGCTTGTGGGATGTTTAAGTAATGGGAGGAATACTAATGAAGAAAGATGTTCAATTAAACACAGGTATCACTGTGGCAATCAATATTCCACTCAGGTGCAAAAATGGGATTGTTAATAAATTGTGAGGAAGCAGTGGAGCACTGCTGGAGGAGTTGAGCTAAGGTGGCCCATGAGGAGATTGGGAAGGACTTGAGCTTTGGTGAGGTGAGCTTTTGAACTCGTTACACTTCACGTTCTTGCGTGTGTTTTTTTTGAAGCGAAAGCCAGGAGTGCTGAGCCTGTAGTCCAGAGGGTGGTCTTTGTATCGTCATAGTTCCCGTGTGGGGAAGCAGGAGGAGAGACTGTGCTTCACAGTCACTGTCTTAAAGCCATTGCTGCTCCCGTATGGTTTGTTCCATCTCAAGGTTATTGTTAGATTGAAAGCATGCGTAAGGACACGTTTCAGTGGTTTCGTAACGCAAGTTGTCATCTGAAAAAGAACAGTTATTGAAATATTCTGAGCCAGGATTGGAAGTAATTTTATTACTTTCATTGTATTTTCTTCTACAATTTTACTTTAATTCTACATCTTTTAACACCTACAAACCTAGATGTCCAGCAGCCACTTCTTTCTGGCATCCTGAATGTCTCCTGCAGATATTTCTCTTCCCTTTTTCTTGCTCTTACTTTCTCTTTCTTTTCTTCTGCTACATTTAACTAGTCTTTTGTGGTTTTTTTGTTTCCCCTACACAAATAACAATTAGTCATTATTCTGGAGTTCATTATTTCACTTTTCTGGAGCTATTTAGATTTTTTGACAAAGTATTTTTTTATCACAAAATGCTGAGTCACCAAAATTGAACTCATGTTAGCCAGTTTTCAGGTTTTCAGAATTATTTGTAGTTGTCAGAATTTTCTATTCACACATTGTCTATATGGAGCATATGTAAAGATTTCTTGTTCATGTTGAGCTTTAAATTGAGTTGTATTTCCTAAGACTAAAGGAGACAGTTGGAAAGATAACATTTTGAAATTAAGCTAAATGAATGTTTCACCTGACTTGTTGTTTTCCACCCTTCATATTTTTGTTCTTTAAATTATTCTGTATTGTCTATGTTGAGAGCATGACCATTTCAAAACTCAAACTCCACAAAATTAAATGGCTCAAAAAATGGAATAGTTTCGAAAATTTTACTGGAAAGTTTTAATACTATGTGTTTGCATTGAGATTTTAAATTGCTGGATATTTTGCAAAATGGAAACATTAAAATCTGCACTTCTCCGTTAATTGTATTTTTCAAGCTGTTACATAGGTATGGTTTTTATATTCATTAGAGATACAGAAACCATGGAACGAATAAATTCTTGCATTAGAAAGAAGTCTGAATCCTCGTTCCCAAACCGCTATTCTCAGCATAGCATTCCCTTCCCAGCTAAAGTCTAAAGGGAATCCAGATGTTTATTTAAATATTCATAACACAACTGCAGTTCGAGCTGGGAGGATCATAGATACCTGTGTTCTTTTCACACTACATTCATCTTGTAGTTCAAAATGTTGTATTCATTGCAGTGCTAGCAGATGAGCTCTTTGACAGGGAAATGCCCTTTTTCCCCCCTTTCACAAGTAAGGCTTTATGGAAGGGAGGCAGTAGAGCTGTCTCAGAAAATGTAATGTATTGAGTATTGACCCCAGCCCCACAGAAGAAGCTTTGTGTACTGTATTTAAATATTGTAATCTCAAAGAATTCTGAATTTATTTGCACTTGCTTTAGCACTGAACGTATCTAGAATAGGCATCAAACCCTTTAAGGAGCCAGTGGCAGCTTTGCAAGTAAGGTGGAGCTGAGTGGCACGTTGAAGTTGGGGATTTTATTTCATTGTTTGTGGAAAAGACAGAGTTTACCATCCTGTCTGATGATCAGTGAAACGAGGAGGAAAAAACAAAAAGAGACCTGCCAAATCTTTATTAACTTGTAAACCATCTGAAAGACTCTATTTGGCAATGTTTAATGACAGTCTTTCTTAAGAGTTATGATCAAAATCTTAAATTTTAAAAATACGACACCTGATAAAAATGACGAAATCCCAATCTGTGTAGAATGTTTCTATCGAGGCTGCTTTATCCCTTCAGATATTTGTCCATGGGGGTGTAAATGGTTAAGGAGATAGTTGGTGGCGTTTGGGACATAGATTAGCTCTGGAGCAGAAGGGAGTGTGTGCAGTGAGAGGAAGTCTATGCAGGGGAGCATGAAAGGCAGCGGGCAGGGAATTTGGGGTATGTGTATGGAAAGTCATGGGAAGATGCAGCGGTGGGAATCTGTGAAGTGAAAGGGAGAAGAGGAATGTGCTCTCCAGCTATTCTGAGGAAATAAAGCATCTGGAAACCCTGCCAAACTGGTACTGCACGCTTCTGCTTTTCTTCTTCTTACTGAAAAGGAGTCAAAGTCTTAGCAAATCTGCTTTAAAAACTTTACAGGAAAAGCAAAAGTCGGAAAGTATGATTGATAATACTAAAATATAAAATAACTCGTAGTCAGCAAAGATTATGTAGAATATTCTATCAAATGACCAAAGTCCTGACACCACTCTATTTTTCACTTTAAGTGAAGGTGTACTCCTATTCATGTCACTGTATATTTTAATAAATTACGTATTTAAGGCTCTAAAATGGGAATATTTAGCCTATGAGAGCAGGAGTGTAAGATGAAAGTAATACGCAAATTGAACGTGGTTCTTATGGGAATGTTGGAACATCTTCCATGGCAGATTAGGGACAAATGGTGCTTTTTTTCAGATGTTTTCTTCTGTCTTTACTCACGCATTCCTTTTCCAATATGATACCTATCTAGGTATCTCCGTTAGCGGCTGTGATGTTTCCACCCAGATTCGGATGGTGATGACTGATGATACAGCATATTTGCACTCTCAGCTCATAGCAGTGGCTTTTTAAAACCACTGTAATGATGTATAAGTTGCTTTCTGTGTGTCCAGCTTTCTTTGGAAGACAAGTAATTAATTCTTACAAGCATGCAGTATACACCATTATTGTCTGAAAGAGCTAGACGCATATTTGAAAATACTGAGGGTTTTTTTTTTTTTCATTCCTTTCAAACCACTGGGAAAATATTTGAACGTAGATGGTGTTTGCTGGTTTGAGCTAACGATACACGTAGGAAGGCTGAACTGTGAGGGAAGGGAAAGGGAAAGCTTTAAACGCCAGGAATGGGATTGGATGGGGATTGGGATGGGGAATGGGATTCGGGGTCCCATGAGTGAGCTGGCCCTTTGGGACAACGCGCGCCCCGACGGCTGCGATCCCGGCAGCTGGAGCCCTTGCTCTCTTGTTTCCTGCAATGAGCAGTGACAATGGGAAGCACTGGTCAGGAGGGATAAATATTAAATCGGTCTTTGGGCCTCCCGCCATGTTTTCTGGTGCTTGGGCCATCTTATAGAGAAACCCAGGAGACTTTAGTAATTATTAGAAGAAAGCGTAATTAATTTATAGAGTTCTAGTTATTTTGCTGAGTGCCCTCACTGGAAGTACAATGAAGCCTTTTAAGTAACGTCCAGTCACCGTATAAAGCTGTCTTGTGGCTGCTAAACTTTCCCATTATACCGAAGTTGGATATAAACACTCCTTTTATAACTTGCCCGTCACTGAAGCACGCAGATGTCTTGGCTCTGAAAAGGGCGTTTATGAAAGGAGCGCGGGGCCGGAGGGGGGGCCAGGGCTGAGACGCGGTAGTTTGAGGAGGAGTCCCCGATACCTCTCGGGCCGTGGGAGGTCAGCGGAATAAATGGGCCTCCCTTGTTCTGGCAGCGGGGATACGGGTCCCGGGAGAGCGTGCTCTGTGCGTATCAGTTGCATTATGCTGCGGTTCACCGCTGAAAAATCCGTATTGTAGCACTGCTTCGAGCCTGGTTGAAAAGGGCCAGTTGTGTTTAGCATAGGCAGTGCGCCCTGTTAACTAGGAAAATTAGAAAAAGATACATCAGGAAAACGTTATTATATTTTGACTTCATTTCATGACGATTTTGGGCAAGTGCATAGGAAATGCATAGATTCCTCATGCTTAATTTAGACAGCTGATACAGAATCACAGACTCTTCATGGATGGAAGGGACCTTCGAGATCGAGTCCAACAACAACAAAAAAACCAAGAAAAACCCCCAACACATAACACCAAAACAGAAAAACCAACACCCCATCAGCACAACAATCACCACACCCGAAAATCTCAGGCACTAGAGCACGCATACGTGGATGTATATTGATCTAGTGTGTTACATATAATGTGTGCAAATATGTATTTCCTTGTGCATATTCATACGTATATAAACCACAGAGGTTGTAAAGATAACTGCAGAACGCCTCTAGCAGTAGGAATTCAGTTTGATTTCTAGAATGTTTAACGTGTGAATGAAGTGTTTGTAATAAAACAGGTGGGACAGCCGTGTCTCCGTGGCCAGACGTGGCTGTACGTCGTCCAAGTTGGATATTGTACTTTCCTTTGTTTAGACATAATATGTTATATGATTTGGGAGAAACGTGGTGGAACAGAGTTCCTTTTTGGGTAATTTATATTGTTGTTTTGATCTGTCTTTTGAGACCGAAGTGTGAGGTTTTGCTCTAGTTATTTAGCACACGAGGAACTGATGGCAGAGAGTTGACCCCAGAGCTGAAACACTTATTTTTTTGAACCCTGAGCCACTTTCTTCCTCTAGTAATAATGATGAGATGTGAGCTACAATTCGGATTACGATCCTATATATTTTACATTTCACCATTGCATCTATTAGGCAAGATCCTTGGCTCTGCAAGAGTACCAGAAATGATCCTGTGACAATTCTAGTTTTAGTAGGGCATGTCTACAATTTGTTTTGGGCAGATATGAGTTAATTCTGGCCCTGCCGTGGTCCTGAAGCTGTGGTGTGAAGCTCTTTTCCCAAGCCCTACTGGGTTAGCTTAGTGCTAAAAACACCTCGGTGGGATTCTGGGCTAGAGCTGACTTGCACCCGACTGACCCCGTCGTGTCGTGGCTGGAGGATCTTGCGCCATCTCTACTTAACTTCTTCGATTTGTTCTCTTTAGATGCTTCTAGGAGAATATAGAAATACCGGTTACCCATGAGATGCCTCTATAGGGTCATGCTCATACCCCTGAGACGAGGTAAATTGGGGCTAGCTGCAGGGCTCCTGTGGCTACGGAGAGCAAAGTGGCTCAGAGAGCACAATGCGCCGACCGCACAGGGCTCGGGCACACTGGAGAACTGGAGCCCTTATTTCTTTTTCCATTACTCCGAGGTATTAGTGCTGTCTTCCAAATCCATAATGTAAGTTGCTGACAGAATTCTTACGTTCAAACATACAGACCTTGTATAATTACATACTCAAGCTTATAGATGATGTGGGAAATTACTTTTAAAGAAATACTGGTGTTTGCTGGAAAAAAGTTGTTGGCTTTTTTGATTTGGCACGTTTTACGGAAAAAAAAATGGTTAGGGTATTTGTGCTAGTTACTATCAAAGAGTAAGATAAAATGTTTTGGTTTAAACTCTTTTTGTGCAATGTCTATTTTGGGAATGCCTACTGTAATTCTTGGGTACAGAGTGCAAAATTGTCATATCTCCTGGCTGTTGTAATACTCTGCAGTTAAGCTGTACAAGTAAAGGATCTAATTGTATCCCCCCGACTCATTAATCTAAAATGCAAATACGTATTCTACCTCTTTGCGAGTAACCTTTGCCTAACGAGCAGCACAACAAATTAGGCATAGATAGCAGAAAAAAAAACCCTAAAGGGAAATGCTAGATGTGGAGTGGCATGGAAAGGATTAATGTTAGTTAAAAGAGCCTTTCCCTTTAATATTTAGTCCTTTCATGATTATTTCCAGCAAAACAGAACAATGTTTTCAATTTTTGGAAAAGGGTTGTTTTATGACAGCTTGCACTGTCCTCTTGATGGGTTTTGCTTTGCCATTGAATTGGTTTTAGATTTTGAGTTGCTGTAATGGTGAGGTCCTTCTCTGCAGATCTGCTACATAAGCCTAGGCATACCCTCCCCTGTAGGATACAGTTAATTATTTTGCCTAAATGTAATACTTAATTTTCTTTGTTTCTGTTGCATAGCAAACTTTTTAAACCTTCAATTTTTCAGAATTATTTGAAAGTTTCGTTCTGTTCTTTGGTACGCCCTCGTGATGTGGTGGTGTGTGCTGCTGTCTGGGGATACTTCTTTATTCTCTGCTGTAGGTAACTAATGAAAATGTGGTATTCAGGACAGACCCATTCAGTTTCCTACTGGATTCTCTCTTACATTTACACAATTTACTGGTAATCTCTGAGGACATTCCCCAATGGCATTTACTACTGGAATTTCATTCTCCAAGTGGCACATTCCTCAAGGTTCACTAATTCCCATTGTTTCTGAAAGTGCAGTTATTTAATGATTAGAGCTACCAAAACATAATTCAGTGCAAGTGATTTCCCCCTTCTTCTAATGTTATTAAGTATCCACTAGAAAAAAAGGTGAAAAGTTTTCCCTGATATTCAGGTCAGAGCTGCGAGAGGGAAACCATATTTTATTCAGATGCTCAGTGGGGAATTTCAATTCGTGGATTCCAACTCTTAAACAGGTTTTCCGAAGCAAAGCCTACATCCTTGCTGTAGTACTCAATTTTAAAAGAGAGTAGTGCTAGGCATCTATGTCTAGTGAGTTTAAAAGGTGCATTGTCTGGAGGTTGGGGTTAAGGACCAAGGTGAGTGAACTCCGTCAGGTAAGAACTCAGCCAAGAACCTTTAGTCTCTAATTTAAATTTCAAATAACAAAAACTTTTTCTGAAATGAACGATCCTCCATTATTTTAACTTTTGTTTTATGATGCAGAGGTAGCATAAGAAGAACTAATGCGTAGTGTGTGTATCTGTGCTGCAGTGGTACCTAGACCGGCATCGACAGTTGCCACTCTCAGGCTGCAATTTACATGCATTATTTCTGGTTTCATATACGATCAATTCTAATCTACTGCAATGAAAAGGTGGTTAGCACAGACAAAATTTTGGACTAAAGAGTTATACTTTCTACTGAGATGCTTTAGAAGGTCTTGCAGGATCAGATAAAACGTCTCATTTTGAGGGAGTGTTAACTTTCTGCTGAGGGGCCATAATTAAGCTAAGAGAACTTAGTCCCTGGAGGTAGACCTGCCATCTGTACCCAGAACAGGGAAGCTTTCCTTCCGTTTCCTTACACGGGCATAATAATACTATCCCAAAAAACTCTCCTTGCTTCAAAATATTTTAGCTCAGTTTTAAAAGCTCAGACTTAGGTGGATTAGCCTTCACATAAGTGAATGCCTAGATGTTCATTTGGTTCAGCTAGACATCGTAGCTTTTGAAATTTACCCATCTTAAATCATAAGAGTTGAGATGATCTAACTTCGAGTAAGATGCAGCAACTATTAAACTGGGCTAAGGTTTCGGGAGTGCTGGGATAATCCCGGCTGCCGATGTGACTCTAAGGCATGGGGTATGTCAGTTTTCTGAGTAAACTGGTAATTGGCCGTTCTCATGAACTGACTGTCTGAAATGATGAGCAAGAAAAGTATTACAATAACTAGGACTGTGAGAGAGTTCTCATCAATGTGTTTCTTATCCTTCTCCCAAGTCCCAGGCGATGGGACAAGAGGAAATGGCCTCAAGTTGCCCCAGGGGAGGTTCAGATTGGAGATTGGGAACAATGTTTGCACTGAAAGGGTTATTGGACATTGGACTGGGCTGCCAGTCGACGGTTGGACGAGATGATCTGAAAGGTCCCTTCCAACCCAGACAATTCTGTGATTGTATAATAAGTGCTTGGATGAAGTGCTGTTAAATGCCTTAACGAAATTTCCCTAGTTCTCCTTGGAGTGGGGCAATGCAGATCTCGTCCTGTAAGATTCAGTAATGTAGTTACACAGGTACTGTGGGCCTTAAGCACAAACAAAAAAAGCCAAAAGACCACGTTTTGGCCTGAGTAGCTTTATCATCCACACAGGTAACACAGAGCCAAAGAACGAATGGGAAGTAGCTTAATAAAACTGCAGCTGTGACTGCCCTGTAAGCTTTGTGATTTCTTTGTTTGCTTTCATGCTTTCTGCAATTTATCCTGCTTTTGCTCCCTGGCAAAAACATATTTTTACAGATGGGGCTAAAAATAGCAATGGATGATAGAAACAGAGGACTGAAGAAGGTAAGTGTTGCCAAGTGAGCCTGCTTGAGGTCTCTGCAATGCTGTGTCCAAGTTAAATTGATAGAGTAGCCACAGCTAAGGGCTTTCTGTTTTTCTCTTTCCTGTGGGTGACAAGCACTTCTGTTAGTGGCTTACTTAATACTCCTGAACCCCTAATTTTTAGGATCAGTCAATCAAGCATTTAACTTAAAAATAAGTTATTTTGACTGACATCAAGCTGGTATTTTTTGAATAACACCAGGGGAGTCTGACTGGCAGCTCCATTTTGTTTGTAGTTCAAAGGCTATACAGGGACTTTTTTTCAAAGTAATTTCATTATTTCTTTAGGAGAAAATGTTTTTTCTCTCATGCATTTTCAGATTGCAGGAAAATATAGGTTTGAATTTTTTGGAAGTGTAAGCATAACTCTGCCAAATCCTGTATACTTTTAAGTCCTGGTTAGGATTTGCAAAACATTGTATTTTGAGAAGATTAGATAAAAAAGTTATTTTTGATTTTGAGACATTTCTCCCAAGGCCTCTGTAAAAACCATGCAATAAGGTTGTCCAGATGGTAATCGGAAAGTGCAAACTGTCTGCCCCAGCACTAATTAGGATTTATGCAAAGGGAAACCAACCCAAATCCACTTAGAAGTCTACTCTGCAGAGTAGAGAGTTTAGCAGATATTTCCAGTGGCTGAGGAATGCCACCGAATTCCATGTGCCAGGCGTTGTCCAGGTGGCATCAGCAAGAGAGGTGTCCTAGGAGAGGCAGCATAGGGGGCTTGTTTTGGCACAGGCATGACATGGTTTCTCCCTCAGACATAAAGGAAATAGAAGAAGTAAAATAAGGATGAAGATAAATTCCTGCTGGGAGCATCCCTCAAAATGCTGCCTCCTCTTCCTATGACATTTAAGATAGTGCATGCACCAGAAGCAAGAGGATTGTCTTTTAAGTGAAGATACAGACGAAGATGCATCACTCTCTAGATAACAACACTGTGATTTGTGTGCGTGTCAGACCTCCCCCCTCAACTCCTGTTTTAAACAATCTGGAGTAACCAAAATAAATGTAAAGAAAAAGGGATTATTTTGCAATTTCATCCTCCTGCAAGCCCTCCTCCCAAATGTGAAACACTTGCCTAGGAAGGGCTCCTCTTCAAAGCTAAATGAATTCTTCTCCGTATTATCCCTTCCATCCGTAGCCCTCTCAAACTTTCTTAATTAATTTTACTGCTGGTTTCAAAGCATTCTCCAAGTTGGCTCAAATCCCTTTAGATCGCGTATCAGTGTTAGCAACAGAAGATGTATTACTAGTCTCTCTTTTTCTCTTTCTCCCCCTCTTTCTAAGAGGAAACAAGGCAGGATGATCAGTCACGTTATCACTCTAGACTATGAGGCAACTACTGTATCTCAGGCAAACTCTGGACTCCTCATGTGAAATTTTTATACACACAACTAACTTGATAGATGCTACGTTTGGTTTTGCTAGTTTTCCTGTAGCTTTTTTTTTTCTTTTTTTCTGGCAAATCCTAAAGGAATCAGCCTATTCTGTAATCATCTCATTAAACCAAGACAGGTCCGAATTACGTTTCTTTTTTCTTCCTTCTTTCCAGCTTTAATGCAAAGGTCAAAAAAATTTAACTTCAATTTTCAAAAGCACCCGAAATCTTATGTAGATACAACGGACTCTGTGGAAGTGAGACCATGGGTAGGATATTTCCTAATGCAAGGATTTCTGAAAAAAGGTTTCCAGAGTAGTCAGGTAAGGTTTTATGGCCAAATTCACACACAACACAAGGTAATGCCACTCCAGTAAAGGCAATTCGAACACAGTGAAATGGCAGCTCCTTATACCGAAGATTAATTTGACAGAAGTCAATTTAATGGATACTTTTTCTGATGTAATTATTCACTCGTCTTCCCTAAAAGAATGAACAAGAGGGAGAAAAAAAGCCTGATGTCAGGCACTCATAAACCAGGATTCTTCTGTTTTGGTGTAAATTCTTTGCAGACTGCACCATGTATTTGTCCCATTTGCAAATTCATTAAAAGAGAGAGAGAAAAAGCACTTTTTTTTTTCCCCAGGGTGAAACTTTTTAATTACAAGCAGGGTTTCAGAGTGTTATTAGAGTGACATATAATGAAACAGAAATCCAATATTTGCAGCTATTTTTAAATGCAGCAAAACAAGGAAAAAATTTTGCCCGCTGTATACGTTGAAGAGAATTACTAAAGCCCCTCTCTCCATCAAAAATCAAAAGAACGAAGAGCACTATAAAATCACCAGTTAACATATCTTTAAAGCAACATTTCGCCTGTCAAATTTCAAAAAGAAAACCAGCAGTTCCTCACATTTCTTGCCCGTATGAGTAATGCTCAAAAAGAAATCTGCAGCTTCCAGTTCTCCATGTTTCTAATCCACCAAGCCTGTTTAACAAATAATTCTTTTGCATGGAGCATTTCATCAGATGGAAGTGAAATAAATGGAACAGAAAGGATGGAAAACCCCAAGTAAACTCTTTTCTAAATAATGTTTGGACTTGAAATTCAAAAATTAGAAGAGTTGAACTGAGACATGCTGTTGGGAATGTGTTGCCAAACAGCCTGTGTGGCACTTCCCTGTTAGGAATCTCTGGCAAAAATTCTTCTCCGATTCGTACTTGCTGCTTTTCTCTTACTTGAAAAGAGTTTCTAATAAAGCCTTTCATTTCTCTGATCCCTCTCGGAAATCCAAAGGGCATAAAGGCCCTCACTGCTGCAAACCTGGAAGGATGAATTTTTGCCACTTGTGTGCGTCCCGGAGAATGCAGCTCACAGAAACACGGGCACAACACAAAGCCCACAGGGGTCACATCTGCTGCTAAAGCACAACCACCCCAGCAGGAACAAAGGCTGCACTAGCACTCAGCGTACTTTAAGTGCACTTAAACGCTGAGATCTGTCGGGACGACGTGACTTCTACCACAACTGCAATGCTGTGGTTCTCTCTTTTTCCCTTCTCTGAGCTTTTTCTCTCCCCCTCCTCGTCTTCAGGGATTTGTGTTTTTCACAGAAATATTTTTCTTCCGTAAATTGCTATTTTTATCTCATGTCACAGATCCAACCCCCCTCGCCTGGCTTGTCTTCCCCCCCTTCCCCCAGTTGCACCACAGACCCTGTGAACCTGTTCATCCAGCCATAGGCCTGAGCAACCTGTGGCACCACCGTGTCCGGCAGTGGGATCACCGCGGGGCTCTCACTGATGGGTTTCTGTGGAGCTTTCCTCGGTTCCCATGTCATTCAGCTGGAGAATTTCCAACGTCAAACACCTCAAGCAAAAACCAGCCCCTTCAAGACCCCATTGCTACAGCAGGGTCCTCCACGCTCAGTGCTGGGCCACCTTAGAGGTTACCAGGCAGGTTTGCTTTGAGTGCTGGAAGTAAGCAACAAACAAACACCTAATTTTAATCTTACAGAGGGGTCTAAGAAACAGGGAATAACTTAGAGAAGCCCCGAGTGAGACTCATTGCCTGAACAAGGCCTCCAGCAATTCAAAAACATAAAGACAGTTTAGAACAACATTTACCTCATTCCTGACCAACACAAGGGAAGGGGTAAGAATGAATAAGGGCAGCGGTTGTGACTCTAAGACCACCAGCTGCTATCCCATAGTCAGAGGTTTCCCAAGAAGGGTTGCGTGAGCTTCAGGCAAAGGCAGTCACAGAATCATAGAATCATAGAGTTGTCTGGGTCGGAAGGGACCTTTCAGATCATCGAGTGCAACCATCAACCTCACTCTGATCAAAGCCATCACTAAACCATGTCTCTAAGCACTAGGGCAACCCGGCTTTTAAATCCCTCCAGGGATGGGGCCTCAACCACTGCCCTGGGCAGCCCAGGCCAAGGCTTAACAACCCTCTCAGTGTCAAAATTGTTCCTAATCTCCAATCTGAACCTCCCCTGACACAACTGGAGGCCATTTCCTCTTGTCCCATCACCTGGGATTTGGGAGAAGAGACCAACCCCAAGTGCTCAGTGTTTCACTGTTGAGATATTTTGTTCAGAAGCAGCATAAATTGGGGCTGCCTGCATATAACTGCTATTTTTGGATATAGATAGCAATTTTTTTTTCCAGTTTTATTCAAATTTCCTTGTACTTTTGGACAGCTTTCCATTCTCCTGGTTCCCCTCATTCCAAACCCAGGTTTTGCTGTTGATTCTCCTGTGTGTTTGCGTGTTGGTTGTAACGTATTGATGTTTGAGACCCCTTTCGGTGCAGCATAACTACTGAATCTGATGGCTTCTTCCTTTTCATTCCCTTTCTTTTAGGCTGCTTCATTTAGGCCTTCATTTTTGTGATCTTGACTTGGCTGTTGCCTTACCTTTGCTTTTGAGAACTGAGTTCCCGATAATGCTCTGGATATTCAAGTACAAAAAATTGCTATGTGGTTTGTTTTTTTTTAATCATAGTAAGTTTGATCAATAACTGACGTTATTGAAACTGTAAAAGTTCCCCCTCCCTTTTTCAAGGATATTGTTCTATGTAATGACCTATTTTAGCCATGGCATTTGGAAACAGCTAGGAAGAATCCAGACTTGCATATTCTTTTTCAAAAACATTAAAATCAAAAATATGCAAATTCCTTGGCAGTTGCTGCCTTCACCATGACTCTCCTTTGTAGTTTACCTCATCTGGCTTCTTTTTTTTTCTTTCATATTGATACCAGTGGATTTCTTTGATGTGGCTCTTTTTCCACCGACCAATCTTACGTGGCAAGCTGTCTTTTTCTAGTCCTCCTTCAATCATTTTATTGTTGGTAGATGTGTAATGTGACCAGCGTGAAGTTACCACTGGAAAATAACTACAGCTGCTTTCTCCAAGATCACTGGTTCCTTGGAGAGGTTTCCCATCAGAACATGGCAAGGATGATTAGCATCACAGATGTTAATGGATAAAACACTTTACAGGAAACCACTTTCTTAAAATGTGGCACCGAAGTCACTATTAGACTTGTTTATTTCAAGGTTTGTGTGTTTTTATCTTATTTTTTTTTTTAGCTTTTCAGTAATTGCACGTGTTTAAATTAAAACTGTAAAATTGAAATGAGTATTTTCATTGCCAGTTTTTTTTCCCAAATCAGGTTATGGTCACTTTCAAGCACTTTTCATTGGGGGGGGGGGAAGCACCAAACAAAAAAAAAACCCCAAACTCCCAAAACTTGAAGGGTTTTCTTAGTTAATGTAAACCAGAACAAAGTGAAGGGGAAAAAATTACACTGTGCGTTCCATATGTGGTCAGCTTCTCTTCATGCTGTTTTTCTATAGAGTTGGGGGGTGCTTTTTCAGTTGGTTGGTGGGGTTTGGGGTTTTTTTTTTGAGTTGTCTTTACTGAGTTGTCTTTTTTTTACAGATTCCAGAATTCTTAATATAGTGGACAACCTTTTGAAGATGCTTGGATAGGAAAGTTTGGTTGATGTAGAGGGTGTCAGTTGTGTTAATAAGAGTACGGAAATGGTTCTCTGTCATTTTTAAGTACTTAAAGAGGCACACAGGCCTCAGCTCAGTGACATTTATGAAGTGTCCTTCTGGTTTAATTAGGAAAAAACTGTGATCCAACAATAGCAAATGTTCCTCTAGGCTGAAGTTGTGCTTTTAACCTGGCCTAAGTCTGTGCTGATGCTGGAAGAACTAGTAGCAATTGGCCCAAGATGGAGTAGCGTGCAAATCCAGCTGGAGAGTTTTCTGGGAGCTGCAAGGAAGGTTAGTCTTCAGTTCAGTTTGCAGCATGGCAAAAGAAAAATGTTGTGTCAGTGCAAAGAAGAAGTGGCGTGGAGGCTGGGATTTAATTTTTTTTGGTAGCAGTACGGGTTGAAATGACAGTGATTAGGCATCTGTGTCAGAAACTTGTCAAAATGAGCCTCGGTTGCATTGAAATAATGCTTTTTTTTTTTTTTTGGCTAAAAATATTCAGAGTTGTAATTACTGACCATCCTGTGGTGCTTGTAATGAAGAATCTATGTTTATGGCTGAGATTATTTTGCCTTGAATAATTTTAAGACTTCTATAGTTGGAAGAGCAGCTTATGTTCTGGATACCTTGATACTAAATATTCTAAATGAAGCTATGCACAAGTCAGTCATGTAGGATGTGATTGAAAAATAATCCTAGGGGAGTGTTTAAAAATTGTGTTTTGTGGATTCTGTATGTGTCTGAAATTTTTGAGAGCTCAGAGTAAGAGCACAACCTATAGCACGGCTCAGCTCAAGTCATGCATCAGATCAGCTGATGGTAATGGCTGCATAACTACAGTTTGGCCACAGGCTTTTGAGTTGATACTTTTTTTTTTTGTCCACTCCTCTGGGGAGGAATAACCTCCTGCACCAGGACAGGTTGGAGCTGACCTGCTGGAGAGCAGCTCTGAGGAAAAAGACCTGGGAGTCCTGGTGGACACCAGGATGCCCATGAGCCAGCAATGGGCCCTTGTGGCCAAGAAGGCCAATGGCATCCTGGTGTGCATCAAGAAGAGCCTGGCCAGCAGGTGGAGGGAGGTCATCCTGCCCCTCTGCTCTGCCCTGGGGAGGCCCCAGCTG
>JAOXJK010000012.1:52153482-52164572 GCA_025774025.1 Xenus cinereus | reverse complement strand
CCTCTCTCCATACCGTCCCCCTTGCCTCCAAGGTCACAGATTCATGAGGGGCAGTCCTAACAGTGAAAACTGAAGAATTGTGTTTGTCACCTGCCGCCCTCCTTTAGAAACTTAGGTCTGTCACTGGTATAATATTTATCTTGTATTATGGTGCCTTCAGAACTGTAAAATTTTGTACCAAAGACAAATGTTTTAATAGTTTTAGGTTTTAGGGTTTTCTATCAATCTGCTTTCAAACTAGTTGTGAGGCTTGGTACGTTAGGTGTTGTTTGGGAGCACGGGGATATTTGTTTTACATATATAGCCTGTGAAAAGGTGAGCGTCTCCTTTCTTCATCGTTATAAAATGGAAAGAAAGCAAATTCTCAAATGAAGGATCCTTAACGCAGAAGGCCATTACTTCTCTCGATGCAACTGATGCTTCTGAGGTGTACAGTACAACGTGAGTTGAAATACAGCGTGGTGAGAGACCGCCACTCATTAATGACTCAGTCTGAAAAGCATCCTTTACTTTTGTGGTTTAAGTGGGCTGCAGGTAGTTGCCATACCAGTGCGACTGTCTTGACCTGCTTCTTCAGCAAAATCGATATTAATTGAGCATTATCCATGATAGGAGACAGCTAGCCTGCCTTTATTCCAAATTGCAGGAGTTCTGAATTTATCCATTGTGCTATCCCATCCAGTAATGATGCTATAGGAAGCGTACCGCTGAATGCCACCAGAGTCTTAAATTCATCTTAACATATTTTGCTTCCTGAAATTCTCAAATGCATATCGGACAGGAAAGGTGAGTAGATCTTTGAAGTCTCCTGTCAGACTGAGGAGAACTCGTCTACTGTTGTTGCTTGTCTCCTCAGAAGGATGAAGCTGTACAGTGCATACAACTACTGGGTACAGTGCTCAGGTGCAACCCACTTAGGGTACCGTGTAGTGTTGTGTTTGTCACGGAGCTTTGTCACCCAAAACTGTGACAGGTAACTGCAATAGGGAACTCAGAATCACAGAATCTTCATGGTTGGAAGGGACCTTTGAGATCGTCTAGTCCAACCTTGTGCAGGACAAGAGGTATGGAGAATATCGGGACTGTGATCGGAATGGGGCAGGATCGCACAGGTGACATGGGATACTGTTATTCTCCTCTAACCAAAGTGTTACGTTGCTTTTCACTTTTTGGGCTTAATTTCTCACTTCTCTTTCACGTGGTGAGCTGGGCTTTTT
Organism: Xenus cinereus; assembly: GCA_025774025.1. Classification (NCBI taxonomy): domain Eukaryota; kingdom Metazoa; phylum Chordata; class Aves; order Charadriiformes; family Scolopacidae; genus Xenus; species Xenus cinereus. The sequence goes on along the minus strand of JAOXJK010000012.1, from coordinate 52,163,355 downwards.
TTGTTTTGTTACTTGGCTCTGATTTATGTAGTGTTTGGACTCGTGAGTGTCCTGTGGGTTCTCCATTTTATTTGGAAACATTACATTTTAAAAATCTAAAACAAAAGCTATCAACACATTTTGTTTGAAATGTTTCATATTTATTGTTCCCTAAAATTCTGTTTTCTTTATCTTCCCAGTCACATGGGAGCTTGGAGGGAACACACACACATCTCTAATGCCAGTGCTGCAGTTTAAAAATAGTTTTCCTCCACCAAATGCTAACAGCTGGTTGGCTTTGTTTCCTGGCTGAAGATGCATTATATAGTATTTTCATTTCCAGCTGTTGCCAAATGTTAATGGAGCAAGCTCCGCAAGTTTCACTCTGTAAATTTGGTTGTACTACTAATTACGCTGCGACTGCCCTTCTGCGAGGCTTTTCACAGCTCCAGTCAAGCCCCTCTTACCCCATTTTGCAGATAAATAAAACGAAAGGAGAAAGCGGTTGAGGGAGATGCTTTGTGTTGGTTTAAATGGCAGTGAAGATAATCAGAGCTGCTGGAAACCAAGCGTTATCCGGGCAACAAGAGGATATAGTGGCATTGAGGAGAAGGGGGTGAGTTGTGCTCCCCCAGGATAAACCCCGACCCGCTGTTCCTTTCCTTCAGTTGGGGTAATTCAGTTCAAACACCGTGGAAAATCTCTTGCTGTCCTATTGAAATGATGGCCATTGCATATTGAAATCACCGCCGTCTTCACTTTTCACCCGGGATGGGAAATGTCTAAACATTGTATTTCAAGAAAAAAGGAGGCATTTATAGCAATATTTTTCAAAATACATGTTTTTGTAATGCTGTGAGTGGACAGTATTATATAGAAAGGCAAGTTATTTCTGTACTGAGTAGAATATCATATAATAGCTCTTCTGTTTTTCCCCATCTTGAAGTACTTAGCAAAACTATCTTATCATCTTACGAGGAGTGAATCTGCCATTTTATTTTATTTTGAAAATTCTTTCATAATGTCTGGCAGTTGAAGTGGTATTGCCTTCATACACATGATCCACGATGTTTACATTTTGGCATAAAAGCTGAAGCAACTAGTGCAAAATATGGAGGGACCTGAGACTTAATAAACAGATGGCAGTTATGTTCATGTGGAAATAATTATATACGGCATTTTTAATTGCATAAAATAGATGTATTGGTTTTGATTAATACAGTAAGCTTGCCGGTCAGATATGGATTACTGCCTTGTGTGGTATAAACCTGAAAGTTGGTTTGTTATCGTGTATTATGCGATATGATGGGGATCAGTTTCGGGAACACTTTAAGAATATGCTCTAAATAGAATCCTTTCTACACTGATTGTACCGGGTAGATTAACCCCGTTGCCATATGGACTGGAAATTGCCTTGGGTACGCAAAAGAAAAATCTAGATAAATGATAACTCATTTAATACTCTGTGTTTATGGAAAACAGAGTTCTGCAGGATCTTCTGAAGGAAAACAAGAGTGTGCCAAAGGTAATTTCAGTGTTGAGTGTTCATGGATGGTAAAATTATACTTAACGCACGCTTGTAATTTTTGCAGGTAATAGCTCTAGCAGATGCAGCAGAAGAAAATCAAGCCAACGTGTTCCAGGCCTTCACAAAGTTGAGAAGTGCCACCCATCTGATGGTTACGCTGATTAGCCTGTGGCAGAAGCTCAGCGCTGATCAAGTTGCTATTCTGGAAGCTACTTTTTTGCCGTTAGCAGAGGATACACCTGAGCTGGTAAGAATCTCTAAGAGCTGCTCGAAAAATGCTCATTGACAGAGCTTTAAGTGCTTAAATTGACATATTTCCCCATGTACTTTGTTGAAGCCTGTCCTTTGAAGTTATTTGGTTGCCTTATTAAGTAGGTGTTTGATGCAAACTATGTTGATTACACGGGGAAGTGGGAAAGTAGGAGTAAATTATAGAATGTTTCATTAGTAGATAGGGGTGATACCAGTTAATTTCCACTTAGTGCTTTCTTAGCAAACCAAGTAGGAGTGTCTCATGTAAATTTAGCTGCCTTTAGCTTTTGTCCAGTTGTTGGCACAAACAGAACAGCCTGTAATATAAATGCCATATAATAGACATACATGTGTACTCACATGCACACATTCCAACAGAACTATAAAATATAAACATGTACACACAGTAATACAGTATATTTACTCTATTAAGCATTTGCTATACTTTGGCTTCAGTGTTTACGCATTGCTTCATATATAATGGATGAAAGTTATACCAAGATAATATTGTGAATAGATAACGTACTTGTATATCCAAACCATGCTCCAGATAGTTCCGCTTCCTGTAGATATCCTCCCAGTTCTGCTCGATTTAGTGAGTGTGACAATGTGAGATTGTGTGCAAAATTTGGAGAATGATCTGTAAAGAAAGATAATGCTGTGTTCTGTCCTTGCCTGAGACACCCAACTAAACACTGCTTTAGTTGTACTAAGGGATGTTCTAAACTAAAAGCAACTAGAGCTGATCTTCAGTTAGTTTTAATTCCAGCCTTTTCACTGATTTCTAGAATTAAGTACTTAAAGACAGCACGCCACAGAGAAATAAACTCCGAGATTAATGCATCTCAACAGTTTCTTTTAGGTTTCTGAACTACAAAGTATCCTGCGTAACCTTTCACAAATGACTTTTATAGAATAAAAAAATAAGAATTATCTAAGTGCACATCAGTTTAAATTTTCATGCTCTGCACATGGTTTTTTGCAATACACAGTGAATCCAGATTCTGGTACGTACCTGGAATACTTAGAAGGTTTTGTGGCCATTTAGAAAGCTTGTGCTGAGTTCCAAGTGAATCTAGGCTCGTCTGAGAGGAAAAAAAGGTGGTTTGTTATTCTATGTGATATTGACCCATAGGAGGCAAAGCAAAGCAGTTGTGTTGAGATTTGTTTTGGATTTTTGCCTCATTTAAACTGGAAAAATCAAGCTGCACAAATGGGGAGTGGGAATGAATGGATTTGAAAGAAACCGAAATGAATTCCATTAATGGAATTGAAAGCAAGTTTGTATGAATCTCATAAAAGCCCAGACAACCATTTTTTGCATGTCTCACTTCTATTTTGCCATCAGGAATGGCATTGTTTTGACACATTTTGATAAAACATGGTGAAATCTGTTGTGTATCTTATAATACAGACTATCACTTCAGTGTATGTCTTGATGTGGTTTTGTTTTTTATAGCAGTTAACAATATTCCATATTAAAGCTGTAAGACCTCAAATAAATATTCTAAGGATGTACATCCTGCAGAGCAGCCAGGATGAAAAATTGTAAACCAACAATAACTGGAGGTGGAAATGGAGTTGAAGCCTTTACAAAATCCTAAATGCGTGCCATATTGAAGTTGTTACGGTACCACAGAAATCTGCATGTAATTTAAGGAGAAGTTCGGGCAGGGAATGGGGAAATCTTTTGCCATACCAATGATATTTACAGACAGAAGCTCCTAGCTAGCGTTCGGGTTTCCTTGCAAGCAGTTGAGTGGAACGCTGGTGAAAGAAAGTACTCTGAAGAATTTTTATTTACTCTTCAAACAATCCTGCACAATGGGTTGTTGTATTTTTGTTTGGAGGGAATGTGTGAGAAGACAGTTGGGACGCAGTCTGCGTCTCCAGAACGCTTTCTGCCTTGTGAGCGTTAAACTATGGAAGTGGGATTTTATTTTTTTTTTTTAATAAAAGGGAAACGTTTAGAATATATTGTTACCCTAAAAAGAAATGCTTGTCTGACTGTAGCATCGACGTCGTTCTCATACATGCCATTCCCTTTGGAACAGATTGCATCTTGTTTTCTAGACCTGGCAATAAGTCCAGCTAGACATTTAGCAAATACAGAAGTGGTGTTTTGTGTTCCCATTGTCACCAGGTTTGTTTTTTTTTTCGTACTGCTAAAGGGTTTCTGTTGCTGCAAACTTTTGTCTAAGAACATAAATAATTTGGTTATCCTTGTCTACAGAGGTATAGCAGAAGTAATACTGGGAGTAACAGGTATTTGGCACCATATGTTATTTCCTGCGGCAAACTTCTACCCAGCATCTAAATAGTATTGCCTTGATTAAAATGATTAAAGGGTTGCTCTTGTTTACTATTGGAAATACAAGAGCATTCCCCCTTTCCAGTGATTCTGTCATGAATTCTGCGCAGTCTGAGAACTATAACACCAGAAACCGAATGAGGTCTCTCAGGTCTCTGCTTTTGACTGGTGGGGTAAATGAGCTGATCCTTCTGCTAATGAAACCATTAAGAAAGTGATCCCCAAACTGAATAAAAGTTAATCTTAGCCACATGGAAGTTACATGCGGCTTAGTCCCAATGTACTTTGTTACTGTGGGACTAAAATGAAACCCATATTCAAAATATGAAAGTATATATTGTCAATATTTTGGGGCATAGTGATACAGCTCCATGCAAACTATACTTAAAAACCAATGCTGGTTTCGAGTCCTATAGTTTGCTATCTGTTGAAATACATGGTAGAAAACTATTTTAGAGTGCTTTTGGAGACAAAAGAATCCACGACCTCCTTAATAACATTAATGATGTATCAGAGATGTTATTATGCTCTTGGCTGTTTTCAGGAGAGTTGGTGACTGTTCTGCAGGACTCTGGCGTATTTGTTATTAGCTTATAACGGTGAGCGCCAACAATTTGAAACACTAGAGAGCCTGAAAAATGACAAAAGCAAGGAACGCTTTCAGGGAGGTTTTTCAGTGATTATACTTTACCAAGCTCGATTTATCTGGATGAAAAAAGATATTTGAAAAATGCTGAGTTTGTGATAAAGCATATGTTTACAATAGGAAATCCTTTTGGGGAAAGGAGGGAATTTGTCCAGGCTAATTTAAGGAGTTCAAAGGGTTCATGCTACACGGGGTAGTTTTGGTATAATGGTTGAACGGCGTCTGCTTTGACTGATGGCTCGTATGTCTGATCATTAAGCTATTAATGCTTTCTTTGTTTAAGACATTACAAAGGGAGAAAATGTCTGTCAGTACGAACATTCCAACTTTAGGACTGATGGAGGGTAATATGGCCATCAGTAGTAACTTTACTGTGGAATTAATATTTTCATACTTCTTGTGATTTTACCAAATAATGACACACAGGTCCTTCATTTCTCAGAATAATTCCTTTTCTTGTTATAGTCACATTTGTGATACTAGAGTAAATAGTAACAGCTATAAACTGGCATCGAGGAAATCCATTTTGATCTCCTTTTATTTATGTTTGGAATTGTACCAACCAAGTAAATGGTTGGTATTTCATCTTAATTTCTCATTGAAATTGTAAACTGAAAGAAAGAAAAAAAAAATGCCTGAGGATAAAATGCATGTTTTTAAGCGACTCTGTGATCTAACTTAAGATAGTGACTATAAATTTACTACTTTACAGTGTAGATTAAAGTCGAAAAATATACTTTAAGGCAATGGTGAAAAAGAGATGGTGTCAGAAGAATATCATGAAGTGCCTAGGAAGACTCATAGGAATTACTATCAAAAGTGTCTGTGCTTTCTAGAGGAAGATGATCTGAATGTAAATCACCAGAAAAAGAAAAGATCAGTCACTTGAGAGACTGGAAAGCCTGCTGGGTTTTATGCATCATAGCAGACGGGGTTTACTGTAGAGTTCTTCAGTACATAGAAAAGAGCCTTTTGTGGAAAGAATCCTTTACTGTGAGTGAAAGTTCTCAAGATTAAAGATAAGATTATTTCTCTAATTCCAGGAGGCTTAATCCTATCAAGACTGACAGTAGCCAACTTCTTCTTGAATTTTTCCTTTAATGTTTAGTACTGTTGAAGCTTTGAGCTAATAATTACATCTTGGGTAAGGGTAATTTTTATGAGTCCTAATTCTTAGAATTTATTGAAAATTGTCACTTTTCACTAATTCTTGTAATTAGTTAGACTATAATCCAACCTAGGGTCTTAATCACAGTAAAATATGTGTGGAATTAGTTTTTTGTGTCTTATATTTTCTATACTCTGCTTGTTGTTTTAACCACTTCTTAAATGCAAAGCTCCAAGTGTGTAGCAGACTTGAAATATTTTAAAATAGGCTGAAATATTTTATATTTGGTTGTTTGCCTTATGCTTATACAAATTATCTTTTGGTATTTTGTAAATACTTTTAAAATTTCTTTAATGATACGAACACACGTACCCCCAAAACGCAAGAAACCAACAAAAACCCCAAACCCACCACAAGGCAGTGGGCAGTGACAACTGGTAACTCAGAACCAGTTTCCCATACAGTTGTGTTCTTTATTTCTGTGAACAGAAAAGTTTATAGCAGATATGATTTCCCCCCTCCCCTTCTTCTTTCTAGAAACACGATGGATAATACAGCTCAAAATAACTAGTTTTAGAGGGAGAAGCGTGAAACTTGTTGCCTTTCTCCCAGCTGGGAGAAATAATTTCTATTATACGATGTTGCCTGTCTTTTGTCAAAAATCAAAGCTAATCAACAAGTCTTCCTCCTATTCAAATCAAGGCAACAGAACCATGCAGAAAGACTGTTCTGGAACAGTCAATCATCTAAGTCCAGTAGAATTGAAAAAAACAGTCTAGTGGGCTTTAAAGCTTTAATCACCAAAATAAAAGAAGGAGCTTTAAGCTTTTCCTGGTAAAAACATCATTTTTCAGTAAAAAAGGTCAGCCCCAGTCTGAAGTTTAGTTTTGGTTCAGGGCAGCGTAAGATATGGGTGTACCCGGGGTAAGTTCACAGACGACACCAAGTTGGGTGGGAGCGTTGACCTGCTGGAGTACAGGGGTACAGGGTTGGATCTGTTGTCCTTTCTAAGGACGGAAAGAATCAGGATTCAGCCTTGGTATAAACCTTCTGCTAATGAAGAATCTGACATATCTGTATGTATTTTTTAAAAAAAGGTTTTGAGGATTAATTTTGTATTTAACTTGAGCTGTCACCTGCTCATCACATCACCTTATTCTGACAGCATTAGAGCTCCTGAAGTTCATCTTCAGTGGGCTGACCCTGCTCTCAGAATCCTCTCAAGGATATTATTTCTTGGTGTGAATTAGTCAAGGCAGACCTGTGTTCTGCTGTGATTAGTTTGCCTCCAGCATATGTTATCTCCTTTAAAATTAACTTGCGTATCCCACAAAGTAGCGCGGTTGTCCCGAGAGACATACCCTGTCTTTGACAGATTAAATAATCTTCTGTTATCGGACATCTTTCTCTATGTCATATTGTAATGGGGACCTCTAAACTTTCTCTTTGTCATGGTAGTGTAATCTGTCTGGTTGGGGTAGAAAGATAAGGTAAAATATTTTAGCCTGGTAGTAATTACTGAATACGTGCCGCATACCAGGAGTCCAGATCAGTTGTCATCTAAACTGCTTAATGACAAGGCTGATGCAGTGCAGCGATGACGGCAATGTTTTTCACCAAGGGGTCTTAACACTCAATGGACACCATCAGTGACTCTTTCTTCTAGAAGAAGCTGATTGTCAGCGAAGAATTCCCTTGATATTGTGTCCTAATTGAAAGACCTGCAGACTCTTGCTATGTATTGAAAAGCATTGTAGTTTTAGAAATACTATGTGATTTATGACTTATTGTAAAATTCCACTGGAATGACGTGTATACTGAAAAAACTTAATCAGTTTCAGCATCATTAGTTCATGGACTTTATATTACATAATAGGAGAGGTTTTGTAGACTGAAAAGTTGCATATTTACTGTTGGTTTTCTTTCTGAGTCTCTCACCGGTTCAAACCTATGATACTTTTATTCATTTAGAATAAAATCTGTAACCATAGAAACATAGAACAGTTTGGATTGGAAAGGAGCTTTCAAAGTCATCTAGTCTAACCCGCCCTGCAATGAGCAGGGACATCTTCAACTAGATCAGGTTGCTCAGAACCCCATCCAACCTGACCTTGAACATTTCCAGGGATGGTGCATCTAGCACCTCCCTGGACAACCTGTTTGGTTTTTACTGCCCTTATTGTAAAAGATTTCTTCCTTATATCTAGTCTAAATCTTTCCTCTTTCAGTTTAAAGCTGTTATCCCTTCTACTGTTGCAACAGGCTCTGCTAAAAAGTTGGTCCCATTTTTTTCTGTAGCCCCCTTTAAGTACTGGAAGGCCACTATAAGGTCTCCCTGGAGCCTTCTCTTCTCCAGGCTGAACAACCCCACCTCCCTCAGCCTGTCCTCACAGGAGAGGTGCTCCAGCCCTCTGAGCATCTTTGTGGCCCTTCACTGGACCCATTCCAACAGGTCCATGTCCTTCCTGTGCTGAGGACTCCAAAGCTGTACGCGGTACTCAGGTGGGGTCTCACCCCACCTGGCATTGTAGAGTAGAGGAGCAGAATCACCTCCCTTGACCTGCTGGCCACACTTTTTTTTTTTTTTTTTTTTTTTTTTGATGCAGCCCCGAATGCAGTTAGCTTTCTGGTCTGCCAACAAACATTGTTGGTTCATGTCCAGCCTTTTATCCATCGGTACCCCCAAGTCCTTCTTGACAGGGCTGCTCTCAGTCTCTTCATCCCCCAAGCCTGCATTGATACCAGCCCAGGTGAAGGACCCTGCACTTGGCCTTGTTGAACCTCAAGAGGTTCACACAAGCCTACTTCTCAAACCTGCCTAGGTCCCTCTGGATGGCATCCCATCTCTCAGGTGTGTCAACTGCACCACTCAGCTTGGTGTCATCTGCAAACTTGCAGAGGGTGCACTTGATCCTACTGTCTATGTCATTGATGAAGATATTAAACAGTCACAGTATGGAACCCTGAGGGATACCACTTGTCACCAATCTCTACCAGTCTCCATCTGGACATTGAGCCAGATGGATATATACCCTCTGGATGCGACCGTTCAACCAATTCCTCATCCACCAAGCAGTCCACCCATCAAATCCATATCTCTCCAATTTGGAGAGAAGGATGTTGTGGGGGACCATGTCAAAGGCCTTACAGAAGTCCAGAATAATGACATCCATACCTTGTCCCTTGTCCACTAATGTAGTCACTCCATTGTAGAAGGCCACCAGGTTGGTCAGGAAGGACTTGCCCTTCGTGAAGTCATGCTGGTTGTCTCAAATCACCTCCCTACTCTCCATGTGCCTTAGCATACCTTCTGAGACTATCTGTTCCTTGATCTTGCCTGGCAGTGCTGTGTCAGTACCTAATTAAAAAAAGCCAACTATGTATCGTGGCATTTTCTGAAAAAATAAGATAGACTCCCAATAATTTTATGAAGCTCTCTATTTATATTGAACACGACTTGATGATATGCAGCTAAATTTATAGTTTCCCTCACACCTGACAGAAATGTTTCTGAGAGGATATATCAAGATCTAATCACCAAAGTCATCCAATTTTTTTTTCTTGGGGGTAGAACCCACCCCCAGTTGTGATCTGACTGCTTTTGGTCCTGAATTTGTTGATGGTTGTTCTTGGTTCTAACTTGCAATCGTAATACAGTGGTTTTTGGTCATTATTAGATAACCTGTAGCTGCAGTTCACACGTTGTGGTGTTGTATATCTGTCTCCTGGAATTTAAAAAGATACTGTTAGGCACTGTGAGAAGATGTCATGTGAATCTTTCGCCCTGTTGAAAGATCCCAGAAAAAAAAACCTCACTGGCTTTTTTACTATGAATTTCAGAGTAGCCATTTTTTCAGATGGAGCTTTTTCATGGAATCACGGAATTGTCAGAGTTGGAAGGGACCTCTAGAGACCATCCAGTCCAACTCCCCAGCCAAAGCAGGGTTGCCCAGAGCACATCACTCAGGACACCATCCAGGCGGGGCTTGAAGATCTCCAGAGAAGGGGACTCCACACCCTCCCTGGGCAGCCTCTTCCAGGGCTCTGCC
>JAOXJK010000012.1:52116096-52126945 GCA_025774025.1 Xenus cinereus | reverse complement strand
TCTGGGTGGACCTGCTCTGGCAGGGGGTTGGAGGAGATGATCTCCAGAGGTCCCTTCCAACCCCATGTGATTCTGTGTTGTGGAAGCTAAGACTATTTCAGTTTTATATGTTCCTGTCAGCTAATTTATCACCTCTTTTCCTTAATTATGCACCAACGCAGTTGTTTTGTTACATAAACACCACATGAAGGTTCTTTCACTTCCAACTAGGTGGCTGTGCTACGATCCCGGAGTCTGATCTAGAGGAAAGAACGGTTATTCCAGGCTCCGCTGCAGCATTTCCCAGTGGTGGCCCGATGGCAAGGCAGAAATCCAAGCATGGTAAGAAAAGGAAATGTTGTTTTACTTAGAGGCCTACAGCTCGTCTCTTCATAATGCTTGTGGACATGTGAAACAAATGACATGTATTTCAGGCTTTGTTAGCATAATTTTCAGTTTTTCACGTGATAATAGTACAACGTGTAGGATTCTGAGTTTATTCAGTTTCTATCGAGAGTAGTTAAACTGTAGAGATCGTTATTGGAATTAAATAACTTCACAGTTGAAAGATTTCGTGCTACGTGATACTGGAGTGAGATTCTCACAGGTTTTATCACAGCCTCTTCCAGAGAGGCAAAATGAAACTGAGGACATTTTTGTGTAATAAAGGCTTTTTTTCCCCTGCAGTATGGCGGTTAGAGTTTTTGCCAGCTGATTAAAATATGGTGATTACTTATCTTTTGTGGGGAGACTTCCTAGAATTTCAAAAAAAATATTATTGGATATAATAAAATGAAATTATACTGGCTATAAAATATGCTGCATACAGTGATGACACGTTTTCTGGAAAGGCTTCATGCTGCCGGGAACTGTGATATAGTGTTAACATATTTTAAAAGCAGCATGGTGAAGTAGTGCATTGCAGTTTAATAAAGTGCCCGGTAAGCTCACAGGCTTTGACTGCAGCTATTTCCCATTTTATTTACGAAGCTGTACCTTCATTCCTCTTTCCTCACTCATTGTATGATTTTTTTTTTCCCTGTAGTACTTATTTTTAAACGTATTTCAATGCTGTTTGTAAATCAGATGTGTCCATTATAGATGGGTGTTGAAGTTAAGAGTGACTTAGAGGTTGCAACCAACGATAGAAATGTACAGAAAGTCCTTATACATCTACAAGAAACAGTTAATTGTGTGTTTAAAATGCGTTCAGCTGATTGTTTGGCCAGATAACTGTTCCACAGACAGGCAGGGAGTTGGCATGTATATAGTTAATTGCAATAGCAGAGTTTACATTAGCAAATTGTTAATAATGGGGAGGGAAGACGAATATCTAATGCAGAAATGTATAGTAACGCTACAGTGTGACTTGAAACTCCAAAATGAGTATCTGCTCGCTCAAACAACCTGAAAAACCCACTGAAGCCTACAGCTCTGGCTTTTCTAGAGTGCTAATTACTTGCAGTCCTCATGGACTTCAGGTGATAAGAAGAGAAGCTGTCAAAGTTGACATATGTATATTTTAACCCTTGTCATCTGGATATATTAAGCACCCTCCTGGTAATGGAAAAGTGTATCGTCTCTCTGATGCAGGCTACAATCCTGATAAAATTCCAACTTCTGGCAGCTAGACCAATAAATCAAGAACATAGGGCAGGCAATTCCTCTTCTTTGCCTGATGTTCCATTCTTCTGATCAAGCGTCCATTTGTTCTTCAGTAGATAGTGTTCTGCTATGTTTAAACAACCTGATTTCTGAAAAGACTAGCACGAGAGGAAGAGTGTAAGAAGTATATTCATGGGTTCCAGGAACAGCAGCATGGGGATCTGCCTATCCTACTGTAAGTTTTAGTCCGTGATAAAAATTAAGACTTAACATCAACGGCTGTTGTTGCTTTGTTACAATAAAAGATAGAATGAAAACTTTGAAAGCTTTAAAAGAGTTTCTAGGTTTACAGCCGTGTGTTATACCAGTGAATTTAATTCATTCACAGCAAGAACTGACTGCCATCTGCCAGATCGTGTTGCAATATAGAGAGCACCTAGAATATCTGCCGCTGAGCTGTCTGGAAATTCTAATTGCTACGAGTGTAAGAGCCAAGGGAGCTACTTAAACCATAAAGTACCACTAGGCATGAAGTCAACAGTATTGCAATGTTTTTCTGTATGTGATATTTTTGGCCTCAGTTCTTGCTTAGGCACCAGAGGCTGCAGCAAGACCACGGTGATTACAATGAGCCTTCAAAGAATATTTGTTGTTTCTTATGTATCTTTTTTTTATGAGTTTGCATTTAATTTAACTATGTCCAGTCAATAAGAGGAAAAAATGGACAAAGTAGAGTGAAAATTTTTCCTTCCTTTTTCTGAGGGAGTTCAAGATGTATTTTGATTATAAGTTGAGAGGTTTTGCTTCCTTCTTGTAGGTGGCTTTTGTTACTCCTATCTCTAGCTATAGAGGTAGTTTAATGGCAATGTGAAATTATACGGGCTTTAGAGAGGTTTCTGGGTTTAGCTGGTGTTTTTCATTGGGCTATATCAGCTGAACTGATATGCCATGCCTAAACTTCTTTATATTCTTTACCAAAAAATATCCGGAATTTAATGCTGAGGTTTAAACAGATAAAAATCGATTGAGGCTACAACAACAAATAGCTCAAAACTGAAGAGAAAATACAGGGTGTCTTCAGCTGCAGTTTGGTATGAACATGGATGGGCACAGTGGCTGATATCCCTGTGTAGGAAACCTGAAGAGAATCATCTCTGGTAACAGATTGCATTCACAGAGGAAGATGGAAATCAAAGGAATAAAGTAAACTGATCAAGTTAGAATATTCCAAAGGATTCTGTAGGTCACAGGAGAAGTTCAAGTTCAGCTGAGTGCAATGGACTACCATCCATTGAAATGGAGTGAGACATGTAGCTACGTACTTGCTCCATCTGGTGCCAGACCAAATCTTAGGAATAGCATTTTGTGCAGGTTGAATTCTATTAATAGTTATACACAATGTAGTGCAAAAAAATAACAGGGGTACTGCAGTTGCCTTAGTGGGAACACATGTGTTTCTCTGTCAGAAGAAAGGGTTAGCTCTGATGTCTCCACTGATAGACTATGATAGAGTATGCTGGATTAAGACAAAACTCAGGCAGTTCTCAAAAGTACAATCGCAGAGGTAGAAAAACAAAGCAGAAGAAAGTGTCTTATCTGCTGAAAAGAAGTGTAAGACCTGAATCACGAAGGTCTCAGCAGGGAGCAGTGGGAGCTCCTTACTTCAAAAGGAAGAAACGAGTCCTCTCAGAGGTGTGCTCTACTTGGACTCCCTTGCTTATAACTACAATTGCTTGTGCATATAAATCTGCTGAAGAGAAGGGCTGTTGAGATGGTTGGAACATGGAGAAATTATGTTCAAAGGAGGAAGCCTCAAGACCAAGAGGAGGCTTGAATTCTGGGCCAGGCTCCGTGAGCTCCCTATCAGTATGTCTACATCATCGGTGCTGTACCGCTGCTTGCATAGATGTGTAGGAAACCTAGCTAACTCCAGCATTGCTAGCAACCTACCTGTGATAGTAGGCCATCAAATCCTGGCCGTAGAATCTACCAAAACTCAAAATAAATACTCAACAGTTAATTTGCATGAAACTCTTGCATCTGAGCTTGCTAATCTCTTGCTGGTGAGATGCAGTACGTAGTGTATGGAGATGACTGCCAGTCACTGCGTCGTATGCTACTGTGCTCTTTGGTCATGCTGAGAGTTTTTAAAAACCTTTGGAATTTCATGAGTAGATGTAGAAAAGTCACTGCCTTAAATACGTTGTATGAGCCGTGCAAAGAACTGTGAGGGAAATGAAGGACTAAGACCTGGAAGACTGTGCTGCGCGATGAGAAAGTGTGCTGTAGGGCAGCTTTCTGCCACAGACTTGCAAGTTACCTCGAACAAAACATTATATTGAGACTTTCCAGGCAACTGCTAGGCATGTCAATGAGGCTTTTGTCTTTGTTTGGAATAGTTAGCTAGGACAGCAGAAAATGGCATCTAGTAGTCATGCTGCAGGTCTGCGTAAGAAGAGAATGATCGATTCTGGCTAAATCACAGAGTCATTTTGGAAGGGGAATTAATTATTTTATTTTTATTGCTAAAATAGTTCACACTGATTTTTTTTTCTTATTTATTTTTTTCTAATCCAAGTAAATTGTAAAAAAGTAATAGTAAAGAATGGGATTAGGCTCGTGGTATTTAGAAGTTAATGATATTAATGCAGTTGGAGGAGTAGCTTCTTGCCAATGGCTTTTGCTTTGAGTGGGTACAAAAGTACTCCCTTGAATATTCTTTATCCCAATGAACGAAAAATAATTCTTCCTTCTTACCCCCTCAAGGCACTGAGTTTGTGTGTGTTGCATTTGGTGGAGTAATGTTAGCATGATGAATCTATCCCTGCTAACTCTGATCTTGGTGTTTTGGTTAGAGTGAGGAGAGAGCAGCACAGCCCCCTTTGTGGGCTGCGCAAGCCCGGCAGGGAGTTTGAATATAAATTGAAGTTGAGTCCACTTTGAAGTCTCTGCTGTTACATCATTACTTTTTCCATGAGCTTACAGCTACAATCCTAATGCAGATCACAGAATCACATGGGGTTGGAAGGGACCTCTGGAGATCATCTAGTCCAACACCTCTCTGGGCAGCCTCTTCCAGGGCTCTGCCACCCTCAAAGATAAGGAGTTCCTCCTCGTGTTTAGACAGAACTTCTTATATTCAAGTTTGTGCCCGTTCCCTCTTGTCCTGTCCCTGGGCACCACTGAAAAAAGACTGGCCCCATCCTCCTGACACCCACCCTTGAAGTATTTATAGGTGTTGATCAGATCCCCCCTCAGCCTTCTCTTCTCCAGACTAAAAAGACCCAAGTCCCTCAGCCTCTCCTCGTAAGGGAGATGCTCCAGGCCCCTCATCATCTTTGTAGCCCTCTGCTGGACCCTCTCCAGCAGTTCCCTGTCCTTCTGGAACTGGGGAGCCCAGAACTGGACCCAGTGCTCCAGATGGGTCCTCACCAGGGCAGAGCAGAGGGGGAGGATACCTGTACGCAGCAGGATACCTGTAAGCAAGCACACATGCGACTGACAAAAGGTTCTAAGCAGTGTCTTTGAGTTCTGCTGAGCAGATATTTATATATCTGGATATTTATATCCAGACTCTGACTGGAATTACTTACTTTTGTGTTTTTATACAGACAAATGGTACTGAAAGGTAAATAGAGTTTCTGTTCTTGTGAACCTGCTATAACGGGAATTGTTGAATTGTCCTTATCCTTCTGCCTTGCCTTCATCAGTTTTGTAAGACAAAATGTTTGTGTTTACTATTTTCAGAACTGCAGTACGAGTTATGGTGCTAAGTTTTCAAGTAATTGCTCAGACAGGGAGCAGAGAACTGAGTGCTGAGTGTAATGTACAGTAACACAAAAAAACAAGACTAGAGACACACACAGTGACTGCAGACAGAGGTTGCGTGCATCCAAATAACACCTCTACAGTCTCTCTCCTGGATGCCTCGGCAACGTATATGTAGTCTGAGATGCCACGTAGTTTTGGTGAAATGCTCCAAATGCTCCCCAGCAATGCCATCAGCATGTGGAGTTCTGAATTTTCTGAAGTGGCTCTCTGCTTCCCAAAAGAGAATGACAGAAAATATAGTATTTCCTTTTCCACGTCAGATACACCTTCTCCTCTATACTCCTTTGGTGCAGCCTCTCCAGCTCTGCTTTCACCTCTGCTCTAAGCAGCTTCGTAATTGCAGAGGACTGGGAGTTGGGGTGAAGCTGGCTGTGTACCTAACCTTGAATAGTTTGTGCTCTTCTACACAGAACAATTTTCCCTCCAGCTAAAAGAAGATGCCTGAAGAATCTGACAAAAGAAGAGGAAAGAAAGGGAAGGGCAGGTAAAGGTTAGTTTGAGATACTAAGAAATTCACCCACATTATAATACATTTTTTTTTCCCCTGAAGAAAACTTCATAGTGGAAATAAAAGCAGATGTCAGTCTAAATTATTTTAGACTGCCCTTTTCTTTGCTAGGTTGCCTCTTTTTGAAATGATTTTGATAGCGCATAGAAAACTCTTAATGTTGGGGAAGTGAATGTGCATCAGTTTAAGAACAGATGAATTTTAGTCTCCTTTTTTCCTAGTCTTGCTGTAGGGTTCCTGTTGTGCTAGTGCTGACTCTTCCTCAGTAATGCTTTCTTCCGAGGCTGAAAAGACATTTCCCTCTAAACTGATACACCACAGAAGTCAAATTGATATTTATTTATTTTTTTTTCTGTTCTACATCAGTTCAAGTGTGTTTCCAAACTCTTGCAGTGCAAATCCCCCTTTTCTGGGGAAAGAGAGGCGCACTCAAACTGAGTGTAGCTTATGAATGGAAATGCCTGATGTTGGTTTGTGAGCCAAGTCTATGAAAACCCCCAGCTGCCAGTAGGACTCCCTCATGTCCTGTGCTCCTCAGCCATAGAAAGCTTGGTGTTGGCTCAGCCAAGCTGACACTTGAGCTAAATGTTTTTCCTCAAGAATAAGCCCTTCCCTCATCCCTCGAAAGACGACTTTACTCGAACCTCTTTTATTTATTAGTGTTGTGGGCATAAATGAACTGTAGGAATAGAATGAGTTTGGGAATTCTGGATCTCCAGCTGTGGTGAGTGAGAGACAGCCTCAGAGCCTTGTAGATCTGGCTCTAAAACCATTTTGAATGGAAACACTTCATATGCACCTAGCCTAGTGTTCCAGGAGGGAAAACGTCTTCTCTTTGAGTATTAACTCTACAGGAAGAAACTACTTTGAAATCTAAGACCAAAAAAAAAAAGGTTTCTTCAAGAAAACAGGACTGTTTGAGATGGGAAGAGATGCCATCCCCATGTCCCAGAGTAGTGTGCCGCACGCTGGGCTGCACATTTGTGTCAGTTGTACACAACGCGCTGTACGCTGTAAACATGCTCCCCCCTATCCTGCCCCCACCTCCAGCTTGAGGACGCTTAATTACAGCTCTTCCTATAGGCTGATTTATTTCTCTGAGGTGATGATACTTTTTTTGTCGGCTGGAGATGTTATTTTCATCACGGTGGGCCTGGGACTCTGTCCTATCAAGCTAGCTGAGAACCAGTGCCCTGGATTCGTTCCCTCTCGCAGGCAAATCCACTTGTGCAGCTTTTATTAACAACTGTAGTGGTCTCCTGGCAAAGCGTGTCTGAGTGTTGTTTATTTTGGGGAATGCACCTGCAAGCAAAGCTAAAGCTGTTAAAAACAACCTCAGTGATCTGTTTCTCGCAGGAATGCATTCAAAACGTTGGGTGGGATTCCACAGCTTTGTAGGATCTTGCAAAATCTTAAGAGTTGGCTTTAGTTGACTGTCATGCGTTTCGGTCCATGATTGATACACGCTCTAGGTTTTTCTTCCCTCTGCCAGATGTTGGTGCTGGTCTCTTCAGACAGGTAATGACTGATAGAACAAGAGGGAATGGCTTCAAGCTCCAACAGGGCAGGTTTAGACTGGCCATTAGGAAACAATTCTTCACAGAAAGAGTGGTCAGAGACTGGAATAGGCTGCCCAGGGAGGTGGTTGAGTCACCATCCCTGAGTGTGTTGAAGAGTGGTTTAGATGTGGTGTTGGGGGATATGGTGGAGGGGAGAACTTTGTAGAGTGGGGCTGATGGTTGGACTCGATGATCCTAACGGTGTTTTCCAACCTGAATGATTCTATGATTCTATGATAACTAAAAAGATATAAAGAAAATATTACAAAATACATAGCTGTTTCGTATAGCAGCTCCTACTCATTAAGTTAATTGCAGCATTAATAATATTGATATACTGTATTGCAGTGGAGGCCACAGTTAAGGGACAAGGGTGTCATTGTACCAGGACCTGACAAAGTGAAACAAAAATATGATCCTTCCAAAAAAGCTGTTACCAATGCACCGGTGGAAGTGATTGGGTGTATAACTTGTAGTTCTTGAGGTGCATGAGGCTCAGAGAACACATAAGCATGGTGTGGAGGCAGGAATTGCATGCAATGGCTGCTGGCTGGCCGATGCTGTCAGGAGAGCTGGTCCAGTGTCCCCAGCCAGAGGAGGAAGCCTGCCAGCAGAGCCCATCGCAGCTGTACAATTTGGCTGGACGGTGACACCTCCACACTCACCTCGGTCTCATTCTGGGTTAGTGAGGCGAGTTGGCTGGGGAGCCTTTCTCACTAATGGAGATCTTTGTCTCCATTAGTACTTGAATTTTGTAGTAGGTTCCACGTAGTTCTCACAGCTCCTTTCCTTGTCACGTGTTCTTTGTGTTTTAGGCTTATAACTTGGGTAATATTCAGAGAATGTAAAGCTAGGGGACTAAATTACTTATTTAAATTATGAAGACGTGCAAGCATTCCTACAAGGTTATTCAGAGTAGCTAAATTAGCATCTTAAAAAAGGCTTGTGTCAATATATTATTGACTTTTTGTCTAAGTCCTGCTTATTTCAGGTGAGTTTATTCAGCAAGTTGAATAAAACCTGTTTTGAGAGTCTCCCAGCATCTACCATATCTGTAGCTGCCCAGAGAAGGAAATGTAGATGTCCAGGTGTATCTGCAAGTGGGAAAGCATACATGGTAGTCAATCTGGAGCCTGTACTAACGGATTATTGACAAAGCATTCATGCACTTAGACCATAAACAACCCTAATACTGAGGGAGCACTCTGAAAAGTGAAAGATGGAAAGAGACCTGAGACCGTGAATGAAAATAAAATTCTAGGCCTTTTTTTTTGTGCTGCTTTATCACTAGGTATGTTTTCAGAGAAAGACCTTCCAATTAATTAGCAGACTTTACTTGCCCAAGCTTGTTTATGGTATGAAGATTATTGACATTTCTATAGAAATCATTAATAATATTCAACCTGGAAATTACCAGTTTGTCTAAATAGGGTAAATAGTAAACCAGCTGACCTATCCCAACTGGTTAATCTGCAATGCTATTTATCTGTGTTATGAATGCCCTTTTCATCCCGTTTTCACTGCTTGCATGTGCATGTACACACAGACACACAAAATCTCAGCTACGACGTTCCTCCTGGGGTGTATTAAAGTAAATGGAAAGCTGCTTCTTTTTGCAAAGTCTCTCATTCTGCAGAATGGGATAGAAATATGGAAGGCAATAGTATGCATGTATTTAAACCTAAAGCCTTCTTCTGTTAATTCAGATGTTCAATTTCAAATTGAATAGAGATTAATAAATTACACAAATTATAACACTTTGGACTTGGGTTTCGGCCAGCGGTGTTATGTATAAGCAGTGTTGAGCTTCTGGAACTTCAGCATGCTCATTCATATTCATCCAGTGCAAACCAGAGAAATAATAGCATTATCACCTAGTTCAGTAATCAAATAATGGAGAACTAATCTCTGGAAGTTTTGACTGGAATGGGAAATAGTTTCCTATTGTGTTTATTAGCTGGAATACTAAGGACTCAGCTGTGGTGAGTTAATGAGTGATATTTTAATAAATTTCTGAATCTGGATACATAAGTATCCTGATGAAAGTGCAATTAACTGTTGAGGTCTCGTTGGCTTACCATATCTCCTGTATCTTACAAATATTTTTTGTGTTTACAATGTAATGCTACCTTGCACAGAATGTTGACTGCCATGCTCGCTAAGGCACTATTCTAGTTCTTGAATATTATTAACTATGCTCTTTCTCCAGTGGCAATGTATTGGGGAGCTATTAAGGGCATATATTAATTGTGTCTGTATTGCTTAGCTGCATTTATTGGATTTTTCCTGTGATATGTATTAATAGACTTCTAATAGACATGGCTACATTTTCAGAAGAAACTGGTGTTGTTTTGTGGGGTAAATTTGAAGAGAGGTAAGTTACACCTGAGCAAAACATGTGCCCGAGGTAAGGCAGACAGCAAATTAGTGTTTTGCCCATCTCCAATGAATTCAGTGTTACCATACTAAACATGTAGTAGCAATACATTTGTGTATGAAGAAATAGGATAAATTCGGAACTTGAATGTAAACGTACCATTAACGTGCTCTACCTTCTGAAACCTGGCACGCTGTATCCAGAAAGACAAAAAGGAAGTAGTATAATCATGGTGTTTAGGGCTTTTTTTTTTTTTGGTACAGACAACACTCTAGCATATATTGGCATTAAAAGCTTCAACTTTTCAAAGATCTTCAGGGAGCACTGAAACGTGTGTCTTTCCTGCCTGTCCCATGCAGGGAATTACTGGAACGCGGCTTCGTTCGTAACTTCTTCGTCCTACCTTCACTTCTCCACCTTCCAAGGGGAAACCAGTGCAGACATCTCTTTCTATTTCAAGACATCGGCCTCAGATGGGGTGTTTCTTGAGAATCTGGGGAACACTGACTTCATCAAACTGGAGCTGAAATGTGAGTATGTGCTTCTTATCCCTCTTCTCAGCACCCAAAGTAGGTTCATGTCTGATAGCAGGTTTCAGGAAATGTGTATCATTCAGTAAAATGTGCAAGCTTACTGAATTCTGCAAAAACTCCCCAGTCAAGCTGCTTGACATATTTTCAAGTTGCCTTATGCGTGAGCAGCGCTTGAAGTGCATTTGTACTGTTTATTGAGGGGAGAAATACAAAGAAGGATAGAACTGGCAACATCAGTTATAAAAATGACACTGACCTGAAAATATTTTTCAAAATTGCATGCCAGATTTATTTCTTTAAAGTGTCTTCAGCTCTGTGTGCTTTTCTATTTTATCTCATGGTTGTTTTGGAAAAGGGGGAGAGAAAGAAAGAGAAAGAGAGAAAGAGAGAAAGAGAGAGAGAAAGAGAGAAAGAAAGAAAGAAAGAAAGAGAAAGAAAGAAAGAAAGAAAGAAAGAA
>JAOXJK010000012.1:52045368-52058686 GCA_025774025.1 Xenus cinereus | reverse complement strand
TGTCCCTGCCCAGGGCAGGGGGGTTGGAACTTGATGATCTTTAAGGTCCCTTCCAACCCAAACCATTCTATGATTCTGTGATTTTTTGACAGGTGAAAGGCCAGAGCCGAGCCACTCAGGAACCTCACATGAGATGCAGGGTGCTGCAGCCACCCTCCTGGCACTGATGTTTGGAAAGGCGCTTGGCTGGGGGGAGAGGAACAGCCCCGGGCTCGGTGTCTGGACACCGGTTGGGGATCCCCCGGGCTGGGGGACCTGTGAGGACTTCAGAAGTGGAGGAAGACCAACAATCTGGTCCTTACAGCCGTAAAACAGATGGCCAGATATGCTTTTTACAGGTACGTCTTTTGTGGTCACAGAGGAAAAATTAAGGGCTGCTAAGAACAGATTAAGGGTTGCTAAGAGTGCTAATTCCTCATTAGAATTTCTACTACCTCTCGTGTTGAAACGTAGCCAAGGAAGAAGAAGGAAGACATGTTCAAGAGGGCATTATGGGTCACTCCAAATCCTTGTTCCAATTTGAATTTTAAAAGCATAAATCTTTTAAAGTGAAAAAATGAATGTTGAAAATACGGTATTTATTTCTTCTATAAATACCTGCTTGGGATATTTTGACAGAACGAAACGCATGTCATTCCAGAATCAACCTGTAGCAAAGGTCCCGAGTAAATCTGAAGGTGTGGTTGTGTTCTTTAAGTTGTATTTCTTGAATGCCTACAACTTTGTAAGGATTTTACCCAGGTGTCTAAAATACCTACTACAGGATTAAATTAATCATTGTCAAAAAGATTTTCTCCTAGCTTTGAAATGAAAAAGGAATGAAAAAAGTCCGTTTTGTATTAAAACCAACTTGTAAGCTAGAAGTTTGTATGGGCTAGCTGTCAGCTGTCTCACAACATTCTCTGTACTATTTACATCCTTCAAGGTTTTTGAAAGAGAAGATTAACACCCTGCTAATCTTTTCCTGCCCCTATTTAGTGAACTAATCTAATCTTTTACACTAAAATGTGCAGGGTTTATGGTCCAGCCCAGCATCTAGAGGGTGATTCCAGCCCTCCCTCTGCTCTGACAGCCACCATGTCCCCGTGCAAGGAGCCCCGATGTTTCTGTGTTGAAGCAAAAGGATAACAATTGCTTGTTGAAACTTAACACTGGGTCCTTTTGCTGTTAAATATTTTACACTGTTTATTTTGAACAACAGTGGTCTGATGGTTTCTGACTCACAGGACATGCATTTTGGGCCTTAGGTCTTTAACGGTGCATTTTCTCGGGGGAGCTGTGCAGAACTGGGTAGGTGCGTTGACTAGAAAATGTGGAGGATATTTGCACATCTGTGCTTTCAGTGCTTAGTCAGTGACAACTGAAACAAATAACGAAAGCTAAAGAAACGCAAAAATACTCCCCTCGTTATGCACGTTTTAGCTTAGGGACCAAATTTTAACATCCAGTGGTACAGAGAAAGCTCAGTCCAATCAAGAGCTAAATAAACTCCTCTAAATAACCTGCCCTGATGCATAATGCAGGAGTGAGGTGTGCTGAAAAGGGAGCCTTTTAGTTAAAAATTATTCAAGAAGGTCTCAGGAGGAGGGGATCTCGCAGCCAGCAAGGCCAGAAGGTTTCATAGAAACTGTAAGCAGCTGTTAAAAGGCACGAGCACATGAATCGTCTTGTTTTGGTTTAGAATAAAAATGGCTAGTTGAAAAACATCCTGAAGAGTCAGCCACCCACATTCTTCCTCCAAAGAATCAAAGATTCCCAGCTCACAGGCTTTGAGACATAATTACAGTACGGGGAGGTTTGGGAGAGCTGAAATGTCACCATAGCAACCTCCTGGCAAAAATCTTCGCACATCCAAAGTAAAGCAAAATTCCTTTTTATCTGAACGGCCCCAGTGAGTCTGAATGTGTTCCATCTTCACTTTCTACTTCTCTCCATTTCATTGTGCTCCATAATCACAGGTTTTTCTCTGCTCCGAGTCCTAAGTGTCTCTTCTAAAACCTCCCAGGAAAGTTTTGCCCAGAAATGGATGCAGGATGATGGTCATTAGATCATGGCCCTGCCTGTGACATAGCATTAAAGAGGAGATGCCCCCAGATCCAGACCCTTTGCAATAATCTCTAGCAAAGCTGATAAACAACTCATGTTGAAGAATTAAAACCACCAAACTCAACTGAAAAACCAGGAATAGAGAGAAGAAGACAGAGGAAGGGGAGGAAGGGGACAACTAGACCTTCTCAATAGTTCCTCTGGGGTTGCAGTAAAAACTCTTTCCATACTGTGATGCTGGTTTAACGGGTACAAAAAGTTGACAGGTACAAAAAGATGGTTTCTGAAGCACCCACCCTTGCAAAGTCCCATTCAGTCCCACGCTTGAAAAATGCCTCTCCGTGTGAATACTAGAAACTATGTGAATGGATGTGAAAGTATGGATGTGAACGGATATGAAACTGCAGCATGGATTTGACGAGACAAACCGCGCGTGCCGACCAATAAATGTGCTCTGGCCGTAAGGGAAAGAGAACAAAACCTGCTGGCTGAGGCTGGTGGGTGGCAGGAGGGTGCTCAGCTGCTGTGTGAGGGTCCATGCTGGCGCACAGGGAGAAGACATGGCAGGAGAGATGGAGCAGTTTGGCTAAGGGGTGCTGTAGGAGCCTTTAGGGGAGAAACATGAATTCTGGGATCTTTACACAGGGGTAACCCAGAGGAGGAGACGTATTTGTCAGGAAGAAGGTGAAGATGGATGACTAGATTATTTAGGAGGGTGGAAGAAAGGGACAATTCCACCCTGTTTGGAGACTGGAGTGTCTGGAGGAGCAAGGTGATCTGCAGTGCTACGCAGCCTTGGGAGGTTCAGGCTCTCTCCAGTCCCTCTCACATCCCCAGCCAGATCCAGTTAGGGAGCTCAGCTGCTGGGACCCACTGCCAAAACACTGAAGCCCACACAGGAGACAGCAGCAAGCCCTCCAGTGCCCTGTGCAAACCTTCTCCTCTCTCCACAGCTAACTCACAAAATTCAAGACTTAACCTCTATCTGGCCAAAGTGTCAGTCACAAAGGACCGTCCTTTCCTGGTGCCACTCCTTCCTTGGTCCCAACTCAGAAAGTCTTTCTCAGTAGCCAGCAGTATTTAATATTTTTTTAACTTAGCAACGACTGATTAATATTTTCACGAGGGAAGAAAGATACTGGTTGATCTTTATGTAATAGTGCCATATACTACAAAGGCAGGCTAGACACCTGCTGTAGGAAAATTACAACTTATGTTCCTTACTGCAGTCACTTTTGAATCAGAAGCAAGGGGAACACTTCGGTTCAGTTGTTTCTTTCTAGTTTGTGTTTTATGATGTTCCAGGTTCTGGACTTTGCTCTGGACAAAACTTACTACAACCCTGTGACGTGCCGTGGGCTGGGAGCATAACGATTTGTTTCTTAAATGTTATTGCAAAAGTCAACAGATCATTGCTGGAGTTATAAAGGAGAAGGCTGGGAGCGGAGATTTGTTGTCACAGCAGATTTTCCAGTGCCTAAGAAATGTGGTTTCAGAACAGAAATCACTTGCTTTTCATTGCCTGACCCACTGAAAATATCACCACATCCCACCTGATTTTCTCTTCATATTTCCCTTCACCGGTGTTTTGGCATCGGACAGAAGAAACAGCGTGGAGTGGCAAAAATCCACCTGGATTTCTGTGCTACGCAGGGAGGTGAGTTTTTGAGCAGCACCTTTTAATGGCTTTGGTGTTTTTAGGAGAAAGCATGCATCACCTGAAATATGTAGGAAGTCCTGTTTAGGTACCGCAGGCTGGGAGTATAATGATTTGTTCCTTAAATGTTACTCCAAAGGTCACAAATTGCTGGAGTAACAAAGAAAAAGGTTGGGAGGAGAGATTTGTTGTAACAGTAAATGGAAAACGGGATGAAATTTCCTAACTTGGTAAGTTTTGTAAAGTGCAATTTTAAAAGGAAATTGAGTGAGTCGTCATTAGCTCAGCTTTTATCTAATTTTCTAATGTTTCTTTTACATATCTGGACACAACAGGGACAATTTCCATGTTGCCGGTTGTCAGAGTGTAGTAACCCTTAGTGGGGAGCCCCAGGGAAGGGCTGCGTCCGATGTGAAGCCAGGCGACTCCGCTGAATGGAGCTTGGCCACCCTAGACAATCTCCTCGAGGATCTAGCCCATCCCTTACGGCCACTTTATGTGCAACATTATTAGTTGAAGATTTAATCCAGTGTGGTCCTAAACCAAGAATTAGCTTTTGATGCCACGTGAAGCAAGTAGAGAAAGCAGAGCGTGGCTGGGGAGCGTGCAGGGCAGTAGGAGGGAGGCTGGGGCTCTGGGCCATAGAGGCTGGCTGCTCTCTCCAGTGGTCTGGTTTAACTACAGTCATCTTTGAAGGAAATTTAATCAAACTGAGGGACGAAATAGGACAAACTCCTTCTAATTTAGCGTGGATTTTTCTTTACGTGTTTAGTGTATGCTGGAACTAGTCTTTCCCCAATTATAAGTGTGTTCCCAGGGCTCAATTAAATGGATGAAAGTTTGTAGACAAAGGACTTGGGTCTTTTTAGTCTGGAGAAGAGAAGACTGAGAGGGGATCTGATCAACACCTATAAATACTTGAAGAGTGGGTGTCAGGAGGATGGGGCCAGTCTTTTTTCAGTGGTGCCCAGCGACAGGACAAGAGGAAACGGGCACAAACTGGAACATAAGAAGTTCCATCTAAATATGAGGAGGAACTTCTTTCCTGCAAGGGTGGCAGAGCCCTGGAAGAGGCTGCCCAGGGAGGTGGTGGAGTCTCCATCTCTGGAGACATTCAAACCCACCTGGACACGCTCCTGTGGGACCTGTTCTGGGTGGACCTGCTGTGGCAGAGGGTTGGACTAGATGATCTCCAGACGCCCCTTCCAACCCCATAGCATTCTGTGATTCTGTGAAAGTGAATGGTTCTCTTTTGCTCTGCTTCAAACCTTGGTGTCCCATGCGCCTACAAAAGACCAAGGAGGGATGGGGGGGAAGGCAGGACAGCCAGGAGTCACTATATATAGAAGGGTTTTGTTTTTTTCTTTTGACTGCTTAAAAACGTAAGTAGCTGAGAGAGGGTCAAGTGTTGTTCTTCTTTAAATTGTGCCACAGCAGGTTTATCGCTAAACGCTGGGGGTTATGTTGAGTGGAATAATCAGGAGGAAGAAAGGGAGGCTAAAATAACAGAGTGGTAGGACTGTTTTGACTCCACAATCAAACCCTTCTTGACTTTTGCCCTTTGGGTGGAAAGCGCTTATGTTACAAAACATGAGGTCAACCCCTAGGTTCTGCTGTTAGTTTCTTTCTTGCCGTGATCTGTACTGAGGGAGTAG
Source organism: Xenus cinereus (assembly GCA_025774025.1). NCBI lineage: Eukaryota > Metazoa > Chordata > Aves > Charadriiformes > Scolopacidae > Xenus > Xenus cinereus. Next base: position 52,053,328 of record JAOXJK010000012.1, on the reverse strand, counting down.
TTGCCTCACGTATTTGCGTTCTTGGCTTGCGTGTTAAACCTTACGTGCGGTTACTGGTGGGGTGATAGGCACGGCACTCGCTTTTCCTACAGCGTGGCAGAGGAACTGCTGAATTGAAGAAGGAAAAAGGGCCTGGGTGGCATTGCAGAGCCATGCCCAGCACCATAGGAAGATATCCTGAAAAACACGTGAGCGTCCATTTTTCAGATATCTCCTTCCCTCAAAGACCGCGTATAGCGTTAAAACTATTTTTACAGTTAAGAAATCAGTATATATTAAAAAAAAGAACGGTTTGGGTGGAGCCAGTTGATTTGGTGACACTCTATAAAAATTATCCTGAGTTCTTTTGAAAAGATAATTCATACCTGGTCTGGTCTTCAGCTCTTTTTCTGAACTCTTATCAGCTTAGGATGACAACTGCTTGGTCAGTGATCCCATGAGAGACCCGTCATGTGGAAGAGGTGTGGGAGCCCAAGTGTGTCATTTAATGGCTGTGGTACAGTGGAGGAGGCCCCTGGCAGGAAACAATAAAGTAGTTATTAGGTAATGACTGTGGAGGCACCGTATATAAGGTTAAATTGATATATGTAAATCACTGGCTTTAAGATGCTGAAGCTGCCTCTTGGCACCCATCTTTTTTTACCCAAGTGGGGATCAAATAGTTACTGTTTTGATAAACGGTATGTAGCTAGCCTACATTAAAGACCTTAAGGGAGTTGAGCTCTTAAATTCCTTTGAAATGTAATGGAATTTGGGCACCGAGTGCTGTTTCTTTAAAAAAAATAATAAAATAAAAGTAGTCGCTGGCTCATTTGCTTTTATTAAACTGCTTTTGAAAATAGTATATGCAGAGACTTTGATATGTCCTGTTGCAGTATGAAAGCGGCGTAGGCGCAGGGCTTCCATGCAGACGGGCACATCTGACTTCAAATGCGTGTTGGCAGCGGCAGAAACCGATGGAAACCAGCCGGGATTAACTGTTGATGGCTTTCTGCCGCTGTCGCTAACCCGTGCGGTGCGTAATACTGATGGCAGTTTTGGGGCGCCTCTGCACAGGCTGTCTGGGATCATTGAAACAGAAGTGTTTCGTGTTGGCTTGTTGTTTGGTGTGCGTAAATTTTACTTGAAATAGTATATTTTCACACGGCAGTGCTGCAACATAAATACTATACTCACGTATTTAGGGGGAACTGATATTCTTTTCCCCCTGGGTTTGCTGGGGGATGTAGCTCAGATGTAGCTCGTCCTACTCCAGCATTACAAAACAAATTTTCCTTCCCAAAGTTTTGGTAAAATAATGTAAATGTGTTAAGATTGCAATCTGAAACTTTTGCCTTTCATTTGCAATGGAAACCATTAGAGGGTTTTTCTTGGCTACACCAGGACTCCTCTAAACAATGCTGAATCATTAAAATATTAAGAAACAAACAAACAAAAAAAACCCAACAACAAAACCACCACCAAACCCCCATCAAAAAACCCCCAAACCTTAGGCATTCGTCAGGCTTTAAAAAAGAAAAGAGAGTTTTCTTCATACGGTAGTTTACACATGAAACTTTAGCTACTCTGAGAATTGGATCTGCTGTGATTAGAGACTATAACTGATACTATAGATATCATTTGTGCATGGAAACTGCAGTGTTGTGACAAGAAGTGAGTAAAATACAAACCAATTGCAATCTGCTTCTCTTAAGAGATATGTAGAATTAGGTCTCTGCACAGTTAATATTGGGCGCTCTGCTTCCCGAATGGGTGATCTCCAGGGGAACGGGCTTGCTTCTCTTTATGAAGCAATACCTGCAATAAATACATGGCAAACATTTGAATGAAATTTTATTTTAATATCATCGTGTGCGGTTGAAATGAAAGCAAACCAGATGTAATTTTCTACTAATATTTTTTAATTACAAGTGCAAATTTTGCAAGTGTTCAGTTGTACGTTCGCATGTAACTTTGAAAGTCCGGCTGTAAAGTTAAAACAGAAGTATCCTAATCGCAGTTATATAAACCCATGTAATCAGCGTGAAAATATTTTTGTACTGCCACATGTGATATATCATTGCTTTGCTGTATAAACACAATTAAAGACTGCCTTGGGGAGTCCCTCAACAAGAGATTAAACAGGGAAACAAGTTCAGCAATTCTAACGCTTTGCATCTGATGACTTAACCAATCCAGACAGGCTTTCATGCCTAAAGACTTCTGTTCCCTGAAATATGTGTTAGAAGAATTCACAAGTTCAGTTGTCTGATGCTTTAGACCACAGACATCCAGTCCATCATATTCAGCTTGTAAGTAAAAGAAATAATCGGTAACCGTTACACAGAAACGCATAATTTTCCTCTTCCTCCTATTTTTCCCACCCCCCCCCGTCAGAGATTAGCAACGATTGAGATTTTTGAGTGGAGCTAATTGCTGACTGCTGTCTGAACTGCTTCAGACAAAGTGACCTTGCTTAGCAAAAACCTACTGTTTCAATTCTTAAGTTAACCTCTTTTATTTTGTCTGGAATGGGTTAAGGAAGCAGATCATAGGTGGGTCTGGAGAAGGTGGGGAGGGTGGAGATGAGAAGCTGCAGGTGCTTCAGGGAGCATCAACTTCCTTCACTGAAAGAGTGGCTTTTGCAGAGCGTGTATCAAGTAAACCACATAATTTGTTCAGAAATTGAAAAATAACACCTAAACTCAGGTAGTTGCTTGTAATTATTTAGGCGATTTCTTTCTTATGCAACCTGATTCTGACAATTTGAAAAATTTATTGCTTTTGATAGCATTCAATAGAATAGAAACATGTTAAACTAGTTCTAAGTAATATTTTTTGTGATGCTGTGAAACCCATTGAATAATTTCAATGATCATTTGTATCCATTATTAGTTACAAGTAGCTTAGTATATATTTGTTATGCTCCAAACTTTCCTTTTCTAGAAATATATCACAAAAAATCCAGCTCAAAATCTGAAAAGTAGTTCTGCCAGCGTCTCTTGGAGGAAGAGACAAGTTCCATTTATTTAATTTAGTTTTGATGCAGGCCGTATTTTGGATTATAACATTATTTTCCAAAAAATTCCAGGTGATTAAAATAATTTTTAAAGGAAAACTGCTTTCTTTTTGTCTTGAATTATTTTAGTTGTCATCCTTACGTTAGTCAAAAGGTCCCATTCTCACACCGAATACGTGAATGCAGACTGCAGCATACTGCCCAACGTCATTCTGTTGGGTTGGGTTCAGTCTTGTTGGGTTCAGTTGGGTTCAGTTGGGTTCAGTCGGGTAGAAGGCAGAGCTTGTCTTTTCAGTAGGTTGTGTGGGCCTCCAAAATTAGCCCCACCTTCGTCCAGTCTTGTTTCTAATTTTGAGAAGGGCTAGTCAATGACGCTGGAATATTTGATCAGATTTGCATATTTTTGAAAAGCAGAGAGTATTTATGTCACGTGGGTACGACAGACCTCGTCCTCTTTTAGTCGTTACGGTGATCATGTGCAGCTGTTCTTGAAGGGCTTTCTCTTCCATGATTTCCTGACTTCACGTCCAAGCAACTGGAAACAAGGCTGGTTTTACAACACAGTCATTGTAATGGACTCTAAATTAAAGGACATAAACCCTCTGATAAATAGACCGTGGGAGCTCTCTACAGCAGTTGGCTTTAACCGAGAACACTCCTAGCTCTACAGCTCTATAGTTAACTTCTTTTCCTTCTCCACGCAGCACCTGATATGCAATGATTCTCTAAAGCAAGTTTTATTAACAATTCAATTGTCCCAGAGATTTTCTTTGAAGATTTCTTCTGATCCAAATGACCATCCAAAGGGTCAAAAATCCTAAATAATTGGTCACGAACACTGCCTAGTTTCAGAAATGGAGTTCACACATGTTATAAACTAAATCCAGGTGAATTAAAATTTCTTTTTAATCATCTTCATAGGCTCCTAAGAGTGCAAAGTCTACTTGAGAGAGTAAGAAGTAGGAGTGGTGACATTAAAAGCCTGTTCATTCCCTATCCCTCAGCCTTAGCGCAGATGATGGGACTTGGTGAGTTGAAACTGTAAGGCATGAACTGAAATGAAAGTTTGAAAAGAAAAATATACAGCCATGGTATGTATTTACTTACTTGATTCCAGAAAAGTAACTTTAATTCAGAAATATTGTACCGTTACATCTGAAGCCTTCAACTGCTGTGAAGTGATGAAACGTTTAAGATTTTTGCTAACTGCCCAGGAATATTCAGTAGCTAAAAAATAAATAGCAAACGGTAAGGGAAGGAAATGGATTTTTAAGCCCCATTTAAATTTAAACTGTGTGTTTATTAGTATCAATCCATAATAGTAATACTTGTATTTGAATATACTGTTACCAACAGGGAGCGTTTGGTCTATTTGGACGTGCTGTGAGATCCAGGCAGCTGCTGTAGCTCAGCCATTTTTAAATACTTAATAAACTGGCGCTCTTACACCTGACTTAGTAATAGGGACGTAAAATCGCACAAAAGAAAGCCATATGTCTAGGGATAACAGTTTGGTTTAGGGGATTTGAGCTGTGTATCGTGCTTTTCATTACAAGATTTCCTATTCCCAGTATCTGTGTATTTTTTTATACCTTCTGACAAGGCTACCAAAAATTCTGGTAGATAAGCAATTTCTTTTTGAAATAAGAATGTGGAGGAAGTGGAGGGATGATTTTTAGGATTTACCATGGAAAATCTATGTTTAGTGGAAACGTATCTTCTAGCAGATAGATCCTGTGGTAGGATTTTATCAAAAGAATTTATCATAACAAATAATTACCCTTAATGGTGATTTTAAAAAGCAGTACATTCATTCTCATAGTTTCAGTGGCTGAAAAAAGGATTTGAAATTACTTCAATATTGACGTAGAACCTGAATTATCTGTTTATGTAAATGGTGGAGGTAAGATAATTTATTGAGGATCAGAGCATTCATCATCTTCTCTTCTTGTAAGAGATGAGTCCAAATTAGTGGAGCATTTCCAGCACCTCTTTGGTCCATAATTTGGAGGTTTAGTTTTAATTTGTGCAGTCCGTATCTTTTTATTGAGGCCTCATTGCTGTTTTCTGAAAAGGTGTAGATCAATATCTTCTTTTATACCTTAGAAATAAAATGCTATTATTTGAACATCTTACAAATTGAATTAATGATGCATAGAAGATAGTCTTAACTTTTTCTGGTTTTTCTAGTTTTTTATATTCCTCTCTTCTCCCACATTCATTGAAGGAGCTATGTTATCACTGAAAAAATAAAGGTGTAATTTGAAAATTATCTGTATTTAGTACCTAGATTTTTCTTCTTATTCGTATCAATTGCAAAATAGAACCTTTAGTTGCAAAATACAACTGCAAAATACAGTACTTTCTGTGATGAAAGATGCTTTATTTTCACTTGATTTTTTTTGTATTTTAATAAAAAAATTGTTCCAAGTCTAAAACTAGTAAATTGAAACTAAAATGGGAACATGGGAAGTTGCATCTCAACATGATGAGGAACTTTTTTGCTGTGAGGGTGGCAGAGCCATGGAAGAGGCTGCCCAGGGAGGTGGTGGAGTCTCCTTCTCTGGAGACATTCAAACCCTGCCTGGACGTGTTCCTGTGGGCCCTGCTCTGGGTGGACCTGCTTTGGCAGTGGGTAGGACTCGATGATCTCCAGAGGTCCCTTCCAACCCCATGTGATTCTGTGAAGCTCCTTGACAAGTCCGTTGAGCGCAGGGCGGGTAAAACCACCTTATAATGAAGCAAGAAATAGAGGCCTCATTACACCACTGTGCCTAGATTGGATTTTATTCGCAGTCATGTCATTAGTTTCAATGAAAGCAAAGAATATTTACAGGCACAGATTTCCTCCTTTTTAATTTGTTGTCTGGATGGAGTTGTTTCTGTTGCACCCTCAAGGTCTTTGCTATCTGATTGATAGCTTTTTTCCTTTGGACTTTCATATTTAGACATAGCCTAGTTGTTTTGCAGGCTAAAATTTTGAATGTTCCCAGGTGCGATGAAATCAGACACTATATTATTTGGATTAGATTATCTAATTAGTTGTGGTAGAACGTCCAGCACTTTTGACTGAAGGTGAGCCTGGTGCCCATATAATGTAGGTAATATAGGATTCTGATTTTTAGCTGTATAATCTCGACTTTGAAGTTCAGAAATGTTCATATGGCATGTGAATGGCAACAGCATATATGGGCAGGTCACCTGCTAATAAGTCTGGATGCAAAACCAGAAATTATTTACAATCAAAATATAATGTAAATTACATGCAAGTTAATATGTTTTGAAAATAATTGTATGTTACTATGCTATATATGGTCTGCATTAAAAGGCAGAGAAAAGGGGTTTGCAAACCTTAGATTAACGTGCCTCTCACCAGGATATCAATAAAACCCTAATGCTAGCCTTGTATGTGAATAAAATACCTATAAACACAGTATATAACACGTTTTTGCATAGTTGACCTATTGAACACTTCCACATGTTTTTCATTTATGTGGAATTGTTCTCTCTTACTAGACCCCATTTAATTATTTTTTTTTAAAAAAAAAACTTGATTTAAATAGAACAGACACTTTAAATATCTTAACAAGCAGAGCTGACCTTTTTTTTTTGTGGAATTCTCCAAAAAGGGTTGTCTGCAGCTGCTGTGCCGAAGGCGTGCTTAGGTCTGGTTTGCGGAAGGAATAAGGCAGAGGAATCCTCAGAAGGGTTTGTACAAGTAGAGTGTAAAAGGTAGACACGGGGGGAAAATATTGGCAGTGGTTGGAGGGGCGTACGCGGTGCGTAGAGTTTCCCAGCGGCGTGCTGCGGTGTGCTCCCCCGCACAATACACGGCTTAACTACTCATAGGGAGCCATCGTTTCCTTTACAGATCAGAAACGTTAAGTCCTGGCATCTCACGCCAACGCGTGCGTAACGTAGTAACTTAAGCGTCTACCCCTGTCGGAAGGCAGGTGTGAAAGGAGGAGATTCAAGTGGAAAGATCCCGCAGCCATCTTTAGAGGCAAGAGGAAGGCCAGCAGGGTGCGTGGTCTGGAAATAGACAATATAAATGTGTTTGGAGGTTGCTTTCATTCTGTTAATATGAAAAGCATAAATCTACACGCATAAAATTACTATTTGATCTTATTCTGTCCTTTTATTTATTTTTTTCTTTTTTATTATTTTTTCCTTTTTTTTTTTAACATTCTGGTCTTGGAGGGAGAGGGGAAAAGCAAATTACTCTTTGTTAAGTTTTTACTGCTGTTCTTGTTTTTCTTTAGATGTAAAAGTACTTTTGTTTTTTCAGGTTGCGTTTCTTTATTAGAAAGAAATATAGACCTTTGCATGCTTGGTCTTAAAAGGATTTGTTTGTGCCTTTTCTGGGACAGCGAAGGAGAATTCCTTCCGATTTAATTTTTTAAAACCAGATTAATTTCTATTACAGCTACTCTTTGAGATTATTAGTCACGTTGTATTATTTGGATAGCTTTTGGCCGTTGCTCAGCTCTAGCTGCTGAAAGTGCTAGCTCTTGGTCTGCTGACAGTCCGTGATTTAGAGCACAGTCTCAGTCATTTCAAGGTGTATGTTCATTTCCTTTCGGTAACGGGAAAAACCCCAAAGCAGCTCTAATATAAAAGTAAAGCTGAGGAGTCATTTAGCCATATTATGGTCTTGGTTTTGGATTTTGTTCCCTCTTTGTTGCTAAGAACTTTCAAAGCAACAGATGTTTTCAATGTACGACATGAGATTTTATATATGAAGAAAAATTATATTCACGATCACTGCGGTATGAAACGTGTTTAGTGCTGCTTTGAAATTTCCTATATCAGAGAGTAAGAGACTTGTACGCAGGTTTTATCTGTTTTAAAATCCTTAACTCGCAGATTAGGATAATTTGCAGGAGCCATACATTTTTTTTTTTCTGAGTGGTTTGGGTACTTGATTTCTTTTATTCTTATTTTTGTATCTTAGTAAGAACT
>JAOXJK010000012.1:52014328-52027680 GCA_025774025.1 Xenus cinereus | reverse complement strand
TGAGTGATGTGCTCTGGGCAACCCTGCTTTGGCCGGGGAGTTGGACTGGATGGTCTCTAGAGGTCCCTTCCAACTCTAACAATTCCATGATTCTGTGATGTGCCCAGTTCAGGCTCAGATCAAACATGGTGCTGAGCTGCTTATAGCACCTCTCTTGAAAAATCCCTGCTAGTCCAAGACCCCTTCTGACAGCTAATAACCATATTCCTCCCACTTAGTTATGTCTAATGAGATGTATTACCAACTAGATACCTTATCCCTTCATTTATTGACAGCCACTGGTTTTAGTTGCCTCCATTAACTGAACGTCTCCTGCCTGAATCACCTACGTTCATCCTCCCGCTTTCGCAGGGTCCTTTCAGACTCGTGCGTCTCCTGCGGCCGTTCCTCCCTAGCTGTCTCTCGCTTGTCTTTCCTATTTTGGCAGTGTGGTTTTTGTTCCAGCCTCCTCTTTATGAACTCTGTCATTTTGGACTCTTTTTACCTTTTCAAACAGAATGTCTTGAGCCAAAATTTGAGGAATGTAATTCTGGCCCCGCTCAAGTCAACTGGCTGAGGATTTTGCCATCTATCTCTTTGTGTAGTTTTTTTTCCCATGCGTTTGGGCACTATTTGCATACATAATTGTTACATATGGATCTGTCTCACAAAAGAAAAATAAGCTGAACTTACTCCAGTCTCTGTATAGTGAGATGATTGATATATGACCAGTATAGACTAACAAAAAGAACATTCTCCCAAGCTCATATTGCTTTGATTACTGAGGTTTTTAGAATGTCCAAACGGCTGTGCAAAATGAATAACAAACATCAGATGTTCGAAAAGTTAACCCAGTAGAAGTCAAGGAAATAATGCTTAGTAGCAACGCGTTACAAAGAGTTAATATTTTTCTATTAATGGAAAATGACACAAAGATGCCCTTAGGGCAGCTCAGTATTTGTATTAGTAAGTGACCAAAAGCGTGTGTCAAGGCACTCGCACACATACTAATCACTTGCATTTGTAACTGCTTCCTCCGTCTTCCTGGCAAAATATCAGCATTAGGAAATTGTGACTAATGGTAAGAAGAAAGAACATTGAAACATTTATCTTAATAGGCACTGTATCAGTACAATCTGTATAGGTGCCAAAGAAAAAGTAAAATGCAGTTTGATTAACCTAAATAAGATAGAGCGTGAATGAAGCAGGCAGTTCCTTTGAAATGTTAGTGAAAGTGATCAAAAAAGCTCCCACAGAGTTTTGCTTTTATTACTTATTATTTTTTATTGCATTTGTTAGGAACACGAACAGTGTATGTACTCATTCCTTCAACACAGAATCAGTTTTGTGCACGTACAGGCATGAAAGAAAGGCAAATCTACAGCGTTCATCTGTTTTGATTTTTGGATATTTTTACTCCTTTTAAAATCTAATATTTCTGGATAAAATTTGCATCCTTTGTTCCCTTGTTTAAAAATAAGGGGGGATGTGTTTTTGTTTTGAATAATTAGTTATGGCGTCTGATTGTATAAGAATTGCTCTATTGTTTGGACAGTATGACGGTCTCTTGTGTTTTAAGGATTTTTTTTTTCAGGCAAATGGCTTTTGAGAATGGCAGCATTTCAAGATTATGAAACTGCCGCTGATGGTAATGGTTCTGTGATAATTAAACTGTCCACAGTCTCTCTTTTTTTTTTTTTTTTGTGAAACTGAGACAAGGGTAGTTGTGATTTCATCAAAGGCTTTGTTTGAGCTCTGGCAGCTGGCAAGGCAGAGCCCTCGGCAGACTGAGTACCATCCTGAAGAGTTTTTGCTAGACGTTTCCTTCATCGGCTGCATATTCATCACATTTCATCTTTGCCCATCTTGTGAGAAAGCTGGTTGACTTCTTGGTGTTCTTTGTTGACAGAGTAGCCAATTGGTTTTGGAGGCTTCATAAGCCAAAGGTAAGGGACCTTGTCCTCAGGAGTTTCATTCTTTGCATGACTGTGTAAGAAAGCACAGTAAGCCACATGTGCCCTGATATTAAAAATAAGTCCTTAAAATTATAAAATACATTATGTCACTGCATTAAAAATAAAAAAGGTTTTCTTCTCTTATTTTAAAGAAATGCACCTCTCATTCTCTGAAGGGGCCTGCAAAAGCTTATGTGTAAGGTGTTCAAAAGACGGGTTGATGCGGTGCTGGGAGATACGTTTTAGTGATGGTGTTGCTTTTTATCAGAATTAGGTTGACGGTTGGACAAGATGATCTTTAAGGTCCCTTCCAACCTAGAAGATTCTGTGAGTCTGTCATTCTGTGTCTGTCTTTATGCAATCGTGTAATTCTCTTTAATGCTTTAGGACTGGTCAAGAGTTTAAAGTGGAGGTTTGAGGAACATCCACATGTTCCACAGGTTGGAGGAACATCCAGGGGCTGTCACAGCTGCTTTTGCGTGTGTGATTGTGCCACATGGGCAAGAGTTTATCTACTGTTTTCTGGGAAAGCATTCCTGTCAATTGAGTCTCTAGAGATTCAGGGGAGCACAGCTAGAGCCTGGCACATAAACTTTGTTCACATCGGTGGTGACATACTGTTGTTGAGACAGTACCTTTATTTACCACTCACCTGCTATCCTCACTCTCATTAATGGTGTTGGACTTTTGGACCCAGACCCTCGTGGGATCAGGAGCTTCTACTGAGGATATTGCTCAGCTCTTGTTCTGTTCCTTTGTTGAATGAAAAAACATTTTTATTGTCTATTAACACAGTCTAATTAGATCTGAATAAGACGGACACCCCAATAGACGGAAGGTGAAATCTAATTTAAAAGTTAGGCATGACGTGATGCTTGTAACACACTTGATAATGGAGGTAAGTGGACTCTAAACGTACCGTTTGGTAGCTGTATGGTCTCTATTGGCTTGTAGGTGTTGGGATGGGGTTCTGTTGTGGTGGGTGCTGCCCATTCTTGGGGTTGGAAAGAGGTGGCCCTTCTTCCTCGGTGGAGGACACAAAGTGGGTCTGCTGGGAGCTAGCCCAGAGGGGAAGACTGGCAGTTCCCAGGTATGTTAAGAAAAGATGTGATCATAAGTAGAAAGTAAATCTGGGTAAATTCTACTTCTAGTGAAGAAAAAAGTTAAAAGGAGGACGGTGTTTGTACTATGAGAAATGTTTTGAAGAATTTGGGTGAAAGGTAAAACGGTTACGGTAGATGAAGGGGATTAATAGCCAGAGAACAGTGTGATTCAGAGTTTAGTAGGGAATACGGGAGTCGGTAAACGCTTAATAAAGCTTGATGGGTGAATTGTAAGATATTAATAACTAAGAGATTGAGAAAGAAAGTAGGAAGTCGACAAATACTGGCAAACAATGAGCAAGACAAGAGGTCTTTAAGGCTATTTGAGGTAAAGGTCTAAAGTGTTTGTGAGTACAGCACTAAATGGGTAGCATGAATTTCTGGGTCACCAGCTGTGGCCCTTTACTGTGGAGTTACAGGAGATGACTGAGCTGGTCTAGGATCACTCCTTGCTGCAAAGAGGAGATTGTTTTCCTTTCTTCCTCCTGCTCCTCTCCCCCAGCTCCAGAGGCCATCCCCCTGCCTTGCCCATGGACTAGCACTTTGTTCCCTAAGCCACCAGAAAAAAGAAATCTTTGTACAGTTTTTGCCAGTTTAGCTTTTTTGGGGGGTTATGTGTTGATTCAGTTGTGAGGTCTGGTGGGGCTCAGCACCAGCACGATGAAGGAATGGGAACAAGCAGCTGGAGTAAGAGACAGGAGGAGAAGACAGAGGTTAGGGTGGGAGCAAAGCTGGACATCGTTGTGTATTAGGGGCTCCTTTAGAGCAGCCGTCTCACACTGTGGCTGCAGTTTTACGATTTTCCAAATCATATTTAAGTTCAAGCTCCTGCTGAAAGGAACGGGAGCTGTGCTTGCCTCTCAGCCACATGTTTTCCTTGCCTGGTGATGACACCACCAGTGCGCCCACATGGTGGGATGGTCAGCCGAGCTAAGAGTCACTTAGCAATCCAACAAAAGAGGAGAGGTCTGTTTTCAGCTGGATCCGTTCCCTGATTTGGCTGTGTGAGCCCTGTTCACCAGGGACTCAAGACGAGGGAGGAGGAGGAAGGGTGGGCCTTCATTCTGGGCTCCAGCCCATACTTAGGTGAGCTTCAGCCAAGGGTGAAGCCGTGCCCATAGGTTTTTCTGGTCCCTGCTGCATTGGATTCTGGTTCTGTAACATGGATATAGTCTTACTTACTTCCCCAGAGGGAAGAGAGTTGCAAATAGGCAGTTCACAGAGCTATGGTAAAACTTAATGTAAAGCGTTAAGTTCTTCAAGCTTTTTGGGTGGGAGGTATTGTATAAATACTGTTTGTATTAAACTGCAAAAAAAAGAAAAATGTTTAAAATTTCAGGAATAGCTGTGGGAAATAATTTTAGGTCTGTGTAAGGAATGCATGTTATTTTAGAAGAGGGAAAAATAAAGAAAGAAAAGTTACAGCGGATGAAAGGACATCTAGAATGATGCGGTGATACAGGGGGTTTGGATACACAAAATAACTAGGTCTGTGTTCTTTAGGAAAGAAGGGGATTCTACCGAAGTAAGAGGGATTCCACTTAAACTGTGTGTAATTTTTAAGGGAATTGAAAGAGTGAGTCTCTAAAGGTTTTTTTGAACTGGAGTGTGGGGCAGAAAACCAGGAGTTATGGACAAAATTTGAGAAGTGCCACGTGTGCAAGGAATGGAGGAGGAACTGCAGGTTTTACAAAGATGGTTATTAATATTGTACAGCTTCCAGAAAGAGGACAACAGAGAAGCAACTGATACAGTTTTCAAAAAACCAGAGATGGACAGGCATTTGAGAGAAAATCCGTAGTGACCGTGTGCAGGCTTAAATGAGAGGAATGTCCTAAGGGAGCTCTTGGCTTCTCTGACTGAATGGGAGTCTCTCTGTGGATGGTTCCCTGTCCATGATGGTGGGTAACAGGAAATTGTGCCAGACTCTGGTAGAGAGTTTACCAGGAAAGTCACAGCACTTAGTTTTTTTGGTGTGTATGCTCTAGTACAGTCACCGAATTTCACCTTTACGCATTTCAGTAGAACTGGCTCTATTTTGATCAGTCTCTGAGCCGGCGGTGGTTGGTTGCTCGCCAAAATGCGCTTTGATATTTGGGCAACCGTCGGACGTGTTATACTCTTCTTGCCTCATGCGAGGTATTATTTTGGTCGACGTTACTGTGTTCTCTCAAAAGAACATATACGTATCCTGTGTGTTTTCAGTTAAACCAAACATACATTTTTATAATCAGATGGCAATTATAGTGAATATATATAGGGCAAAGATTGAGACTTCCTTCCTTTTGACCACAGCCTTCTCGGTTCCCGTATGGTTACCTCATAACATTAAAGTAGTCATAAGCAGTCGCGCATACTCAAGGTTAAAAATGGTCTCTCACAGCCGTGTTACACAACCTGTACCGAGATGCCAAACCCCCCAAGTGCACCGAATCAATAAAAAATCCCTCTTGGTCTGCATTGAATAAAGTGACACTGAAGTGGAGTAGCCGTACTGTTTTATGTGCCCACATCCCTCGGCGCTCTCTTGCAGGTGACAAAGTTGCAGAGTTCCTTCCCTCGGTTCCAGACTGCAAAGGAAATAAGTGAGGGGCAAATCTTGAAAGAATTGAAAACTCTGTTCCTGCAGGTTTTCTCTTTAGGATATTTATTCACGTTGTTTTGATTTGGAAACTAAGCTGGGAATTTCATGAGAACAAGCATTTTCATGAGTTTTCTGGGATTTAACCACCTTCTGTTTGATATATTTTACATGTCGTAACGTGATTTTAATAATACTCCATGTTTGTGCTTTTTGGAAATGTATTTCTTATGTATTCTTCAGCTCCATGTCATGTAAAAGGGCTGCCCTTTTTTTTGCATGATAACAGAGTACTTTGCTTATACTTTTCTCCTTTCTGGTTTTTTTTTTGTTGTTCGATGGTTTTTTTGGATTTTCTTTGGTTGGTTGGTTTGGGAGTTGGTTTTTTTTGTAAGAAAAATCTCTGAGTGTCCTAGTTTGGTCACACAAACAATTTTATGATTCCAAAGGCAGGCACAGAGACCAAGGAGAAATCCTATCTGTCCGAGTTATTGTTCCTCCTCCGAAAGCTGATGTTTCTCCTGTGTGTAGAATCAGGACGGTGGTACTTACAGCTGTAATTCTCATGTCAGCTTCTTGTTGTTGTTGTTCAATACAGTTAAAGACTGGAGCTAACTCTCCATGACAGTTGATTGCTAATTCCATGGCTGTAGGTTCACTGAAGATCCAGCACCTGGTTATTTTTTGTCTAATGAAGTTGCCTGTGTAATGGGTCACCAACAAAAAGGCGGCTACGATCTTCAAGAGCAGCGTGGTTTGAAATATCGAGAGTGCCATTTGAAGCAGAGGTAAAGTTAAGAGGCAGAAAATTAATGAGACGTTGGTGTGCTTTGTATTGTGCGGTCGTAAAATGGTTATTCCAATTGAAGGTGAAGTCAGGTATTGCAAAGGTCTTAAAATTGAAAACAAAAATTAATAAATAAGGTAACTGAAGCTGCAAAAAAACTTTTGGTTTGAGGGAAAATTTATGTAGGTTTTTAGTTTATCCAAATTGCTTCACCCATCCTTAGAAACACTAATAGTACTTTGAATTTCTATAGCACCTTTCATCTGAGAACCTCAAAGCACTTTACGGGCATTAATTTAATTAAGTTTCACAGCACTCCTGTGAGCTAAGTAATGTTTAAATAAGGATCACTTCACCCAGCACTGAAACGGAGCCACCCCTGGGGTGGAATGTGGTAAGTATTTAATAGTACATAGCAACACTACACAACAGTTCGGGAGAGAGCGGGAAGAAAATCCTGTATCTCGCTGAGACGGCAGGGTGAATCGTGTTATATCTGTTTGTTTGTTACTTTTCCTTCTTAGTTCTAGGTTAAATTCCACCATCTTCTTGATGACTGTGAGGGCCTTGGTTTAAGGTCTTCCCCAAAGAATCTTTGCCTAACCATGACTTAGCTCAAAGCGCCATGATGCTCAGTTCAATGAGTTGTCCCCTTTAATGAACACGGTGTCTGTTACTGTCAGGCCTTTACAGTCTGATACTGATTTAAAGAGTAGAGCATATCATCCGCTCTGTCATCAGCTGTGGACTGGCACCTTTCTTTCTGGTACCACATTGGTCCATCCCAGCTGTGTTTGTAAGATCCGATGGGATCACAGCACGAGGCACACTTTTCCTCTCAAGTTATGTTATGGTGCCAATAAAAGATGGGCTCCTGTTTCTGGAAGCTGATTAAGCTTTTTCCTTCAAACCTGAGCTAACGCATTATATCAACTTTCACCAAAGTCTGACGCACAACAAAGCTTTTTTCTGTTGTTACTTTCAGAGTGCTGTAGAATACAAACATACCCCTCTTGTGGCTATTTCGCTTTGAAGAGTAGCAGTTCATGGAATTTTAATTTTCAACATGCCCTGCGTGACTTTTGCCCAAGCTAGAAAACATACCTAAGGAGGAGAGAGGGGAAGGGACTCATGCCAGAGGTGCTCAGTACTTGCTTTGAGAACCTGAGCTGGGACATTCGTAGGTCAGCAACACATTGGCTACGGCAAGCAGATGGAATTTCTTTCCTGCTATCTGCAATAATGACATTATCTTGAGATGAAAAGAAATTACTGTAATAACTCTTACTTTCTATTTTTTTCAATCACATTTTGCATCTCGTTTATGTATGTCTTGTTTTACTGACCCACCAATGTGCTGAGTGTACGAATTAAAAAACAGTAGTCTTCTTTTTTTTTTTTTTTAACTTCTTCATATACATTTATCCTTCTAAATCGCCTTCTCTTTTTTAACATGACATTGAAAATCTCCTGTCTCTTAAGTAGTATGGAGGGAACATAATGAGAAATTCTGTTTTCTCCTAAGCAAGGGGGCAGGTGGTTTCCATTATAAGCTCAGCTGGAGCTTCCTTCCATGCCAGCAACTCAACTACTCTACTCATCCCTGCCCTTTTTGGTGGGGAACGTGCGGAGGAAGCGGAACACAGCCCTGACAGATAAGGGATTACTCAAGTGACTTCTGTCGCAGTTCGGGGATTAGGTTCACTTACGAATTCCATTTATTTCACGAGTCCTGTTTGTACTTGTGACAGTGGTGAATGAGGACATTCCGTTGGCAGGACTTTGGCACCTGAGGAGTGGCGGAGAAGGCACGGTGTCTGGAAGGGTGCAAGAAAACAATCTAGCCATTTTGGTATCGGATGTCTCTCACCTACTTGAACAATGGGACCTTTTGCAAACACAAGTGTTGTCCATACCTATGCCTTCTGCTGGAGGGAAGAGTACGTGACTGGAAGGCTTTTTGGAACAGAGTCTTGAGTGGAAAAAAATCCTAGTTTTATTCAACTGTCACCGCTCGGCCAAAGAGGGACAAACTCCTTCCTACTTGAGTTAGGAGATGAGTGTGCAGAGGTGAGAGACTTATGACATGTAGAGGGTCAATTAGGAAACGAAGCAGTGAGGTGCTAGTCGTAGTCCATATGGGCAGCAAAGGCGAAGAAGAGGGAGGAACGGATCCAAAGCATAAAATTTAAGCTAAAGACCAGATGTTTCACGGCAGTGTTTTCTAGAATAGACGAGAGGTAAATGAGGCATGAGATTATATGATAGAGACATAGAAAAACTTGAATGGCGTGGATATCAGGAGGGATTGTTCAGTGGTTCTCAAAATACTAAAATTAGGGCCACTGAGTGAAATATCAGACAAAGGGGATACCCTTCTATGTGCCATATAAATTACAGAACACCTTTCCCAAAGGATGTTGTGGAAACCCAAAGTACAAATGGGTTCAATGATGATGAATTTCTGAAAGAAAAGTCATTTGAGAACCAGTAGCTACAAAGGTGTAAAACTGAACTCTGACTCATTAGACTTTCCAGCTGCAGGGTACTAAAGGGTGGATATTGCTTTGTATTTGCCCTCTGCTTTATGCACACTACAAACGTATCTACTTCGGGTTACTATCAAAAGGTGACTAGGATTTTTTATGTCATTCCTGTGCTTTTTTCTAAGTACTTTTTGAAATACTTTTTTTGTATATGTAAAGAAAGGTTTGTCTTTAGGCAGAAACACGAGGCAGAAGCATGAGTTCCCCAGTTGATCCTAAAAAACTGGATCACGCTTAACTTTAAACTTGTCACAGAAGTAAATGAAAATGTATGTATGCTAAAACATAAATGTAGATATAAGTTCTTCCCTGTTTTAGTGCCCTGGTACCAGCAGCATTGGAAGAGGTACAACTCCAACTCAACTGCAACTCAACAGATTATTTTTTCATATTTTTTTTTAGTTATTACGTTTTATTTTTCTGCTCGTCAGTGTGAAAAGAAGTGCACTCAGTGCCAGAAACTAGATTTTTCTATGTGTCTAGGCAATTGGGAACTGGAATCGGTAGATGGGGAATCAGATGTGCATCTGGTTTGGGGCATGAGAAAATAGGAAGGTGGTCAACGAAAGCATTTCTTCCTCTTCCCACCCTGCCCTGCTGCCAGCGCTGAGCGTTAACTGTATGGCTTGCAAAGGGAGTGAAAGGTGCTTGGTTTATATTTTCTGGGTGTAGGTGGTACGTGCCTATTTGATTATTTTCCGGTTCCCATCGCCATGCTAAAAGAGTGCTAAGGAACAGAATGGTAATCAAATTTCAGTGAGATTTGGGTAACCCTGAACTTGAGAATTGAAGTTCTGCACAGAGTTTTGAAATGCTGTTATTCGGTTTTGCTCGATGGACAGTTTTTATTTTTAGGCACACGTGTTATGTGAGCAACTTTAGGCAGGCATTTGGCGTATAGATTCTACTTAAAGCCTGAAGCTTAATTGCATATGAAGGACTAATCCCAAAGTTAATTAAAAGCAGATAAAGTAAAGTAAGATATGAGATATCCGTTAAATATTAAGTGAATTGATTTCTTTACAAAATATTTGCGTGTTTTACTATATATTTACAGTATTGAATGTTTTACTGCATATAATTATGTATAATATTATTTATTAGACCAAAAAAATAGGAATCCCAGCTTTTTAATTCAGCGGGTTCTTTTTAAAGTTAACAAGAAGATAAAAAATGGGCTCTATCCACAGCGAAACATCTGAAAAAAAAAATCAGTTCCTTCAGCTTTGTGGCCTTTTTGGTCCCAAACTGCACGCTCTGCAATATTCTTGTTGTTCCTTGGGGGAGATTGTTTATTTTTGTTTTTGCAAATCAGGTATAAACCAGGTGGCCAAAGACTAAATAACTAAACCGTGGTCAGGAAGCGGTTAGGAACAAAGCAAGAGTAGCCTGTTGGTTCTCAGGGGGATGACCCCAATCAGGGGACCTGGTCCTAGTGTCTGTGTATGTCTAAATTACAAAGCTGCTGTCTTTAGCCTAGTAATGCTGCCTTCTGCAGAGCCGCTGCCGGCAGTGGCTTTAGGGCTCGAGGATTTAGTAAACGATGATGTAGATGGGGATGGAACTATATTCCTGGGATTGTTCTTTGTTTGTTGGTGAACATGGTAAAGTGATATTTTTTCTGCTATTTTATGTTTGCAGTATGAATTCTGTTAGCTCAGCCAGTGCCCCACAGAGAGCTCTGTTTCGGCTTGCATCGCCCTATTCCTGTGTGCCATTTAATCTTGCAAACCTGGCTAAAGATTTCACTGCTAGCCACAGTCTTTGGTCAGTGGCCACCATCAGAGGTGAATGAAGAACCACCCCTAGTTCAGAAGCAGCATAAAACTGTGATCTCGCCTTTCCCTCTTACACTGCTGATGCAAGCTGGTACAACTGTATTTCCATACCGCTTGCTTTCCTATCTCATGTTGGTTGGACTCGATGATCCCAAGGGTCTCTTCCAACCTAAATGATTCTATGTGCTCAAATGGCATTTTTAGGATGCTGAACAAATGTCCAGTTTGTCTTCATCTCTTCGCACACTGGTCCTGTGAACTTCACCATTTTTTCTTTATTGATAAAGTATAAGTCTTTCTTAACAAGAAGCTTATTCCACCATTGTTACTTCATCACAGAACGACTTGGGGTCGGAAGGGACCTCTGGAGATCATCTAGTCCAACCCCCTGCCAAAGCAGGTCCACCTACAGCACCTACGGCACTGAAGTTGAAGGCTGCTGAGGAAATCTGTCTGCCAGTGCCTTCTGCTGAAGAAAACATCAGTGTCCTAATCTGTTAGGGATCTTTCTGGTACAAAGTTTCAATATGTTTTTACTTTATAAAACACAGATGCAGTTTGACAAAACCCTTAGCATCTCCACCCCACTCTTCCAGTGACTGACACACAGCACAGGACTGAGCTCCTGTTCCACAGGTATGAGCAGGGAAGCAAATTTGTTTTTAAAAACAACGTACTCTTATTTTATATAGAAAATTATCTGCCAGTAGAATGACTTATTAAAGCAAAGTGGTTTTTTTTGCATCACCTGGCTTTCAAACATACTTTGAAAAAGAGAGAGAAAAGTCCACCAGACTTTTACGTGTCCTGGGGAGAAGAATCCGCTGAAACTGCAAAAGCGCGGAGTGTAGCGAGTGCCATTTCTGTTCTCCTTCGTTCCATAATCGCTCCCTGACAAATGGGGAAACTATCCGTGCTGGGCATAGTTTGCTCGGCTACGTGATTTACCTAGACTTAATCCTTCTTAGTACTGGCAAACTGAACTTGCTATCCAAGCAATGGCAGTTCCCGTAGACAATGTGTGTTATATTCCAGATCGTTATCTCGTACTTTGTATGACACCAGACGTGAGATTAAGTGCTCTGTAATGTGCATGTTACAGCTATTTTATTTTTTTTTTACTTCCTCTTGCCTTTTGTTGGATGTAAAGTAGAGATGAACAAAACCTGATAATGATTTTAGAGCCGATGTAGTGCACGTGTACACGGCTGGAAGCAGAAGCAAGAAGAATTTGGACCTAGAAATAAAGCACAAATTTTGGGCAGAGAGGAATAACTTCCTTACAGATGGGATTCATTCTTCACTCCAAGTTTGTTACATCAAAAAGCTCAACTTGAAGTTAAGAGCTTGTTGAGTAAATTATTGGGTGAAATTCTATTTTCTGTATTATTCCAGGCATCCGACTAGATGGTTGTATTGAGATCATCATAGTCTACGCCTGGGTGTCCTTTAAAATCTGTGAACAGTGAAGATTGCTGGCATATGTTTTCATGCTACCACACTGTGTTTTCTACAGCGGTGTGCCCCGGTGAGGAGCAACATTCTAAAGGTTGCTTAATAATACCCAGTACTACTTTAAAATAGTCAAATTCTGCTCAGTTCAGCTCCAGCAGGTTTTTTTGTAGGTTCCCACCGGAGAGTTTCTCCAGCACAGGGGTACTCTGGTTGGTGCGCACGTGCCAGATGCATAACCGTGTCTTCCTTTCCCCACTCATCCATTGAAGAGTCACTTTGGTGGTGCACTTCAGGGTTGTGCAGTAACAGCTTGAAAGAGTACCCCATCGTTCTTAGGGGGGACGTCTAGAGGATGACGCCGTTCATTCAGGACTTCATCCAGAACTACATGTAAAAAAACTAAAAAATAAAAAAAAAGGACTTGATTATTTCATTTTGAAAATGAGTACCTGCTTTTTGCAAACCCTTACTGAGAAGTTTTGGCTCCATCGATTCCTGTCATCCCCTTTATTCTGTGGGCAGCAGCACATTGAAATTGGTTTCCACCAGTTTCATAGAAATCTTTTGTGTGCCCTGAGAGATGCCCAGGGCCAGAAAGGTGGGAGGCAGGTTCGCAGCTCTCCTGGTCACCTCTCCTGTGGGCCAGAAGAGCTGTGCTCGGGTGGTTTGAGGTATAACAGAACCAACTTTCTGTTCAGTAATTTTACATTTTAGTTTGGCCTATGCTAACTCTCTGAAATTAACAGCGTATTGTGGAGAAAACTGCTCCTTCCAGAGCGCTCAGACCAACGTTTCATGCCAAGGAACGGTGTGCAGAGAGGCTCTTCCTTATAGTTATTGCTGTAGCAACCAAGGGCAGACAATTCCGTTATTTGCCCCGTTGGAGGGTCAGAAATGGAAAAAGAAGAGTCACATCTGTGGGGAGGAGCGGACAGGAGAGGTGACCCCAAACCCGACCAACAGAGTACTCCATCCCATCTAGCCCATGCTCAGTGTAAAAGCTGAGGGATCAAAGGGTCAATTCTCTTCTTCAATGGCCAACATCCAAAGAGGACCCTGTCTGTTCTTCTGCCTTTGATCCCGATCCATGTGTTCCTGACTCCAGAGCTGGAACCCAGTTCCCATCCATCGCTGAGTCCAGTCTGGGACTGCCCCAGTGCCTGCCGGT
>JAOXJK010000012.1:51953280-51966315 GCA_025774025.1 Xenus cinereus | reverse complement strand
CCTCCCCAGTGCAGAGCAGAGGGGGAGAATGACCTCCCTCGACCTACTGGCCACACTCTTCCCTACGCAGCCCAGGACCCCATTGGCCCTCTTGGCAACAAGGGCACATTCACTCCTTTCTGGGGCCTTGCTTGACCTCAGGGCGAGTTGATGAGTTCTGGCCTTGGTTGTGGAATTGCCTGTGCAGTTCTCGGTTCTGTCCTGGCAACAGATAGCTCTCTAGTTGATGCTGACTAGGCCGTACTCCCTTTCTAACCTCTAATCGAGGTGCTGTTTCAAAGATCTGCTCTTTGCTGAGCTCACAGCAGAGGGCGGCCAGAGCCTTGGCGTGACCCGGCAGCATCCTGGCACGGGCTCGGGCTTGGCATCCACACGCGCTGCTGGAGCCAGCCCTCGCTGCCTGTGAAACAAGGCAAAATTTTCATCCAATCTAAACTGGATTTGCTGTTTTAGCTTAGCTGAAGTATGTTGCTTCTCAGATCTTTATTTTATAGGGAAAGAAAGCCTTTCCAAAGGATTTACTGCTTGAGAATTGAAAAATGTAGTCCCTCAACTGATGGGGAATAATGGAGCTAGTGGTTTTACTATATGTATAAACCCCATTCTATTATATGCCTTAAAACAATGGTGGGCAGGAGATAGATTTGAAGCAAAACAATTTGGAGATGGCTTTATTGCAGGCATTTGCTTTAAGGAGTACCCAAAGGAGGGTGGTACCAGGTGGAGCAGGAGCACGGCAGGATGAACTACGTGGAGGAATAGCGAGGCCTTACAATGGCTCTTTTGATGATAGCATAGCATCTTAGTTAACAACATTCACAGATAAATGGCTCAAATCAAACGCATACAGAAAAAAAATACAGTTTAATATTCTAGGATAGGTTTCATGTGATCACTTGGGTGACTTTCAAACAAATTAAAAACCTATGCTTAGCAAAAAGCGCTCATAAATAGAGCCCCCCCAACAAATGCTTATGTGACTTTTAGTGGACTTTAGTGATGGCTGTTGTTGAAACTCTAGTGAAATAAAAGTTTGGACTGTTTAAAAAAGAAAAATGTCTAGATTATGTGAAAGATAAGTGCGTATTAACTTTTATAGAGCTTGGAAAACACTGTATGGTCTGCTGAGGCAGCACTTCCATTTAAGCTACAGCTGTATTAAATTGGCACCACTGCAGTTTCAGTTTTGTGCCTTTTTTTTTTTTCACCCTGACTGCATAATTGTACCCCATTTTGTATGCTGGCGCTCAGCTGATCTCTTTATGAGTTTTTTGGGGCACTAAACTAGCAGAATTCTATTTACTTTTTTTCTTTCTGTGCCTGTCTATTTATTTATTTATGGCTTAGCACCCTGAACCAGCTTACTGAGCTAGATGAATGCCATTACTGGCACAAGAGCGGGGCAGGAATGCCTGCCCAGGACAGGGAAAGAATAAAGTGCACGAATGCCAAGACAGATTAAGGTAAACTGTCAGGAAATCACAGCCGCAGGAAAACAGCTGGTTAGAATCACATTTGATACCAATTAGGAAGGCAATTCTTGAAGGGGCAGAGAAGAGATTTGTGGTAGAGCTAGTCTGATTGGGAAACAGTCAAATATGTGCTGCCATGGCTCACACCCCCCAGATGACTTCAATTTGATGCCGTGTCATTTCTCAGTGTACAAAGACATGGCAAACACTTCTTGTTTCTGCTTCAGTTCTTTTTGGCAACTGCTGCTAAATGCGCTGAGATAGGCATTGGGTTCACACTGGGCTTCTCCAGTTAGAGGGTACATATTCTTTCAGGCAAGAGGTGGTTTTTTGTTGTTTTTTTGTTGGTTTTTTTTTTTTCAGATCAATCAGTGGAGTGTGTGTAGTCTGTTCAGAGAGGCTTCTCCTTCACTTTTACCTATACAACTGTTTCTGGAAAAATACACGATTTTTTTGGTACAGCTGCATTTGTTTTAGGGATTTTTGTTTCTTTCTGATAACTAAGAGCAATTAAATGGTTGGTGAGAAGTAAATGTGAAACAAACACAACATAGAATGCTTTGGGTGCATGCTTAAGACACCTAGACATTGGTAATACTGGAATGATTACTAGTTTAAGTTACTAGATTTGGAATAATAGATTTCAGTGCTGGCTGTATTATTCCTTTCTATTCAATGCTTTTAGTTTGTTTTTTACTACCAGATTTTTATGAATCTGAAACGGTTCTTCAGTAGAAGTTGTCTATTTTGTGTTTATTTTTGTGTTTCCTCATACTTTCCAATTTTTTTCATCCTAGAAATTGGTCCAGTGACAATAACCACCGATCCCAAGAAATTTCAATTTGAACTCAGGGAACTTTATGTTCAGGTGAGTAACGTGTTCATTCTGTGTGTGGTTCCAGCAAAGGCCCTGGTTACTCCCTCTGATCTTTCTTCTTGTGTTGATGTTTCTGCTACAATGCATCATCAGGATTTAGGCCATCTATCTCTCTCATTTTACCTGCACAAAGTGTCAATTTCCTGTTCTCTGGTCATCTTAATTTATGATGACGTTTAATTATGATTAATTACTTAGTTTACATCATTGTGTGAAGACTCAGGTCAATAACACAAGAAAGAATAGTTAGATCATGCTAACATTTCTTTTGTGTTTTAATTAGTCCTGTCACTTGTTCACAGACACTTTTATGAACTCTTTTACTGTGTTCTGGAACTTATTTCCCATGAAAGCCCTTCATTAACTTAAAAAAAAACCAATTTAGGTGCAAAAGGACTGTAAGACCCATCAAGTATTACTTAGGTACTGCCTTCACTGCCGTGCATTACTTAGCACCTACTGATTCAAAGGCATCAGGTTTACTCTTGTTTTATGCAAACCCTGTTGAATTGCTTCTGTAGCTATGCTTAGGAGACAAGTTTTTGACCTAGCACACCCTTGGTGGACTTTCCCTCAGGGAGAATGAACCACAAGTGGCATCTGGATTGGGTGATGGAAAGAAAGGGAAGTATTGGAATGGAGCTACGCTTACTGAAAGAAAACATGATCCTATTGTCTTGTCTTTAAATCAAGGAAAATGCTTTGACCTGTGGAAAACCTTGCTGGAGTCAGTAGTGCCAGACAGACTCTCCCTTAGGAACTGGCACATGGTGTAATCCCTGTAATAAAAGATTGTTTGAAAGTCAGTAGTGCTAGTTTGGGAAGAATAAGTAGTTTAAAATTTGGCAGCAAGATTGAACTTCGGAGAAAACAAACATAAATTTTCAAGGAAGTAGAAAATGCCAGCCATTATGCTTTTCTCCTTCATAGGGAACTCTAAGCTTTAAAAATTCTTCCAGTCTTTATATTTTGTTTTCTAAATAGCTATACTGGAAAATAACTGCAGTTATTTCTAAACGGTATATGATTTAGATGAAGCTTTTGGAAATTTAAAACTCTCCATTTACAAGCAAGTTGTTTAAAAGTTTCTGACTAATGAATTTAAGATTTCTTTCTTTAATCCTGATTGATTGCATATTTTGAAATCACTTTCAAGATGTTCTCATTCAGCTAAATTAAGACTTTTACTGACTTGCATTCACTCATATTGGTCAAGAATCAAAATATAAATTAAAAGAGTGATTTGAACAGGACTGATAGGACATCTTGGAGTAGTTCTTCCAGGAAATGTGAACGCTTCCTACGTGTTTGTTGTTAGTATTTTTCCTACAAAGACAGTTATAAGATGCAAGAAGGGATATTGTGGAGGTAGGGGCGATTTTAAGGTAGGTTCATTTTAAAAAAGGGTGTAGAACAAATATTCTTATTAATGAACAAAGCTAAAACTAAGGTAAAGATAGATTATTTTAAGGAGCCTTATGTATAAAACATATTTGATACAAATATGCTGTCCAGGACTACTACGAAACTTGTCTTCCCTGACATTAAGATAAGTTCAGCTCTTGTTTTCCAAAAAACTTAATCATTATTGGAAGGTCTGTACGTGACACTAGAAACAGGCTTTTGGCTGGCATTTGACATCAGGTAAAAATTAGTCTGGATGCATTTCACCAAAGAAACTGGGCCCTGTTCCTTTTACATTCAAAATGATAAAGGAAGTATTTCTTAGACACTTCATATGTTGATCCTATTTTGCCTGTGTTTGGTCTGTAGTTGACTGTTAATCATTCTTATGGACAGCACAACAATAACTTGTATTTGGGCAGCAGTGTCTTCTTAGTGGTTTTGTTTTTTTAAAGCATTAACCAGCTGTTTTGTGTATTCCTGTATTAAATACAGTTTTCACAATGCGTACTTATTTGGACAAGCAATGTATTTAAACCTTGTCTATATAAAAATCTTTTAAAGTATTTGCATGTAGGTTGAGTGTTACGTGATCCCATGATACAGATGCCGATACACTTGCATCAGCAGTTATGAAAAGGCCTTATTTGAGTATTTCTCAGTGTCAAAACAGCAACTTAATGAAAATAGTCTTCTGTAAGAACTGTTAATAACAATTTTAAATAAGATACTAAATGTATCCATTTGTGAGTGGATACAATGCTCTTTAAGTATGTAGTTTCACAGATACTAAATGTAGACATAAGAAATGTGAATAGTAAAGATGAGCTGAGCTAACAACCTGAATTTCTGTGTGCCTGTCCAAACTGAATGGAAAATGAGACTTGCTGAGCTATACTCACCTCTGTTTTTCCAGAAAACTTCACGAGGTAATTGTGACCGTATTTAGTTGCACTTTGGAGAGAAAGGCAGGAAATATTGAAAGGAACATTTTCTTCTTTTTTTTAAATAAAGCTAATACATTTTTGTTTCATAGTTGTATGTAGCTGCCTTTTGAGACTACACCTCTTCTACGTTATGAGAATAAAAAACTTCACACTTGTTCTCAGAATAGCCGTTTAGCTCAGCAGTGCTTTTCCACTTATACATAGAAAATAGATGCTGCCGTACAGAATGTTACATGGAACAATAATCTAGTAGACTTGAAGTAGGAATAGACGCTTTCCTGTTCCAAGTAGGTGTCTATAGAAATTAGCTATTATCTTGACTTTGCCTACAAATTAAAGCTTTATGTGGAACAGTCTTTTGCTGAAGATGACTTTTGCTTTGCAAGAGCAGGAAAGAAATAACTTGGATATATTGATCTGTTCCATAGCATTATATAAGCATTGCCAAGGTAAGGTTCTGAGATGTTTGTCAAAAATGTTTTTGGAGAATTTCTCTTGAATTTCAGGCAGTCTGGAGTCTACCACTTGCTTTTCCCATAAAAGTTAGGCTGTATTTAGAAAGGACTGACTTATAAAAAGAAAAATGCTGATGTAGCTATTATTTAAGATGGATGAGAAGTTTATTGATATTCTTGCTTTGAAATGGGATTAAAGATACTGATAGACTAAAAATTGTTACTGACATGAACATTTTATTGGGGGCAGCTGAAATTCTTAAGGACTAGGGGAGACAAGTTTTTTTTTTTCTGGTTTATGTGTCTGTGTGAATGTTTAACCTCAAAACATAATTTCTGATGGCATCTCAAGAATTAAAAATAGATGCAACAATTGCATTATCTCTTTTCTTCTTCCTTTCCAGCGTGTGGGGACTTGTAGAGAAATATGTGTGAAGGCATGTTGATTGTAGGATTAAAAAAAAAACAAACAAAAAACCAAACTTTTGTATTTCATCTTGAAAGTGCAGAGATATGTTGCTGTTTACAGTCTGGTCTTACAGTTAGTCTCCAGCTCTTTGAAGCTCTATGCTGAGCTCCCTACATTAACAGCCCTGCAGTGTGAAGTGTCAGTCAAGTTCTTGATGTTCTGGTATCTAAAGGTCCTCCTGGAGCTCAGTATTGTTTGGCTGAGATCATTTCCCACCTGTGTCTATGACCATGACCACCCATGGCTCAACATGAGCTGCCCGTGTGTGCTCGCAGCCCAGAAAGCCAAACACATCCTGGGCTGCCCCTCTGCTCTGGTGAGACCCCACCTGGAGTACTGCATCCAGCTCTGGGGTCCTCAGCACAGGAAGGACATGGACCTGTTGGAACAGGTCCAGAGGAGCGCCCCAAAGGTGGTCAGAGGGGTTGGAGTATCTCTCCTATGAAGACAGGCTGATAGTTGTTCAGCCTGGAGAAGAGAAGGCTCCAGGAGACCTTCATAGCAGCCTTCCAGTACCTAAAAGGGGCCTACAGGAGAGATGGGGAGGGACTGTTATCAGGGAGTGTAGTGATAGGATGAGGGGTAACAGTTTTAAACTGAATGAGGGGAGATTTAGATCAGATGTTAGGAAGAAATTCTTTACTATGAGGGTGGTGAGACAGTGGAACAGGTTGCCCAGGGAAGGCGTGGATGCCCCATCCCTGGAGGTGTTGAAGACCAGGCTGGATGGGGCTTTGAGCAACCTGGTCTGGTGGGAGGTGTCCCTGCCCAGGGCAGGGGTTGGGAACTTGATAATCTTTAAGGTCCGTTCCAACCCAAACCATTCTATGAAATTATTTTACGCTTAGTGGTCAATAGTAAGAAAATCTCATATCCTGCTGCTTTCTGAAAATCAAAGTAGTGAAACGGTGGGTAATGAAGTGGTCTGAAAAAAAGTTTGAGTTTTAAAGAACTTGTATGAATTGGCAAAAATATATAATCTTGATGGTATTCATAATGAAATTCAATTGATTCAATTGATTCAGTTTGAGAAATGAATTCTTTTATTCCAGGTATTACATTCTTTAAGACTGCAAGTGATTTTAACTACACTTCTTAATGCAAATATCCTCTTCTAAAAATATTCTCACACATCTGTGGGAAAACGAGGTTATTTCAATCCATAGGAGCACTTCACACACCTTGTGCAGCTTGAAGAACCCAAATATGTCATGTATGACAGTCAGATCTTTATATTTTAGATGGGAAGGTTTTAGACTGAGGGTAGTGGAGGCATGAGTGAATTTCTGTTAGTAGAAACAAAAATTGATAAGTGCGAAAGCTTAACACATTTTGATAAATTTTGGACTTTCTGTCTATTGAGGACTTTGAAATGTTAGGAGGGAAATGCTATTAACAAAACCTTGGGGAACTTTTGATTAGATTTCTTTTATATGGTAGTCAGGATATAAAATAGACATGGAATATTTAAGTTCAGCTCTGGTACAGGCATGGTAAATGATCAAGTGCAGCAGAGTTTTTGTTGGTACGGCTTTCTGGCTGGAAGGTATCTAAAACTCAAAATAGAAGTAGACTCACACCTGATATTACAGCCTTTGCTTTCAGGAAATATATACCTCAACGTACGCGTGGAAAAGACATAAAAATGCTACAGTCCATCGGAAATAGGTGAAAGGAGAACCTGTGCGTAGTTACAGGACGAGAATGTAAAAAAACCCCACAGAATTAACTCAGCCTGAATTAAACTTCTGAGCGCTGAGTTTTTGGAAGGTGAGATGAGCCTCGGTGGTGACAACGATGACAGAAAGGTGGTGCTCGAGGTGGTGAGGAGAGCCATGTTATTCCACGCTCGTTTGTCGTCGTTTGCACGGACCCAGAGGACCTTGCCAAGAGCAAGGGGAGGTCCAAGAATAACTTATCCATTGGCCAGTGGTGGATGTAGTTTTCAAATGAACGTACCAAAAATGACAAGTGAGAAGCCAGGAACTGCAAGGAAATTGATAAGTCTACCTCCACTAGCGGTGGCCTTCACATTGCAAGAGCTTTTTTTATTTTTTACAAGAGAACGAAAAGTGTTGTTTTCGGTGTGTTCCTTGTGGGGAGAAAAGGTCTTTTATTATTTTTTTTTTATTATTTTTCCGCAATACTTTAGAACAAAGTGAGTTGTGTCAAGAAACGGCTGATAAAAGCCAGTAGTGATCTTGACAAACCACATCTAAACCAGTGCCGTTTCCCCCCACCCTTTTTTCTTCCCCCCCTTCCCTCGTGCCTGCGCCTCAAACTTGCCAACTGCACCTGAGGAGTGGTAATCATATGTCTCAACCTTTTATCGCCTAAATCCAGAACAGAAGGAAATAAATGTGGGCCAGAAGGTGTAATCGAGTGTCAGAAACCTGAGAAAAGTTTGGGAGACGGGAGCTCAGGAAACTCGAAATCAGAGCTTTTGTTTGGCATAAGTCTCAGTCAGCGTGGAACGCCATGCTGGAGTTGAAATTTCCGCTTTTAAATCCAAACGTGCAATATAGAATTTGACCGTCGCTCATAAAAAAAAAAAAAAAATGTTAAATTCGTCGTTATAACATCTAGTGTTCTAACTGGCTTGAACCGATGGAGCAGGGACACCGAGTTCAAGCAAACCGGAAAATTATGCCCGTGGTTCTCTCTGCACCCTCCTCTCCCCCCAGAAAAACCACCCCTCTCCTCGCTGCAGGCTAAAGGAAGAAAGCTACTGGGTTTACTGGGGTTCTTCACCCATAGCGTAGCTGGTTTCTGTGGCACGATACACAAGTTGAAAGCGCGGAGCCAGCCCGAGAGCAAGTGTTTGACACATGTTCCGGCGAAGATGGCCGCGTTTTAGTACATCAGGATCCAATTGGTGTTGCGTCAAGGTATAATGCGGCCCAGATGACTTTTAGTGGAGTAGTGCATATTAAAAAAAAATAATCATCAAACAATTCTTTCATACCTATTTTATTTAATTTAATTTCAATAGTTTACATACATCAACTACAGAATCTACCAAGGCTGCATCTTCTTTCAATTTCAATAGTCTTGATCTTTAGTACTGTGTAATATAATCAGCTTTCTCTTCACCCACAAAAATAACAAACAGAGAGACAAAAAAAGCCTGAGATACAGTAGTGTACTGGTAGTTTTCACTCCCATATTACTGGAAAAGAGAATGCTGTTTTGATCGGTGTTTGAAAGGTTCCTAGAACACAAAATTGCCCCAACATGGTGAAAGCTTTATTAGTTTTTGTCCAATTTAAAAAAGATACAGATGTATATGGCATCTCTTAAATGAGAAAAAAACAAAACAAACCCAACACCCCACACCCCGAAAACAAACCCTGAAAACAAAAAAGCAGCCAAAGCTCCATGTCTGGTGCAGCTGGGTGTCCCACATGTGCTGTGTCGTGGAGATGCAAGAACAGCGTGTGTATAGATGAAGATGGTTTTGTAAATGAGAAGTGGATGCTGGTTAATTACTTGATGTGGATGGAGGTGATTGCTTTGGTAGGTTCTCCTGAAGGAAGATTCGGGTAGATGCAGTTGTACTTGCTTTTAATTCATGCAACACCTTTGTGTAAGACAAGACTTTGGCCTGGCTGGGAATGACACACAAGCTACCGATGGCAGAAGGTAGTTACTCTAGCTTGATCCTCCAAGTTTCTAATCGCAGCGTCGAGACAACATTCAGGTCAGTTTAGTGCCATGGACAGATATGGGCAGCCTGGCCAAGTAGTAATGGGTGCAACGTCTCATCTCATTTTTTCCTCTGAGGAACGAGTATGGATTATATAGCTGGGTGTTGTCTGTGGCATCTGTGGGACCTTTTGAAGTCCACGTTCTGCACTTTGCTTCCCGTCCCAGAGCTGCCTCAGAGCGTGGCACATCCCCAGGCAGGTATGTTTGCCTCCAGCTCGCTGTGCTTTATCGTGACGTTTATTTTGGAGACGTGATGCGCTGTCATATGTGGTACAGCTTCGGGAAAGCTGCAGGCTTGAAGGAGCTATTTCATGTTGTTCTCAGACCACATGGGACAGTGAAGAGCTCACTACTTGCACATTTCTAACATAGAGTCAGCTGCACTGAGCAAACATACATATGCACACAGTGCTGAACTGATTATACGTCTTGGCAAAACCCTTCTGGAAGAGGGTTGATGACATGTCACTGTAACAATGATGAAGATCTAGTCCATCAAGGATGGAAATGAGATTCTCTCCGGCATAATTAAACGGTCAGAGAACTCAAATACAAAAGAACGTCTTTAAAATGTATAAATAACATGTGGAAAAATATGAAGGGCACAAAAATGCCATAAACTAAATGGAAAAATGTAATACAAGTTGCAAATGTCTTTGGAATGTGTCTACAGTAAGTGCAAAATGGATCAGTCTAAGTTAAGGCACATTTTTTTTATTGCCAATAAGAAAAACATTATTAAAGAGCTGGTCCAATATCAAAATGGCATTTTAAAAGCATACGGTTACCTGTGTATAGTTTTTATTAGCTTTCAAGTTTCTTCCATTGACTTGTTAACGGTCTTTTTAAGAATTATGGTCTTGTAAGTGAATGGTTCACAGTGTCAGTACTTCTGCTGTTCTGCTTTGTGCTGCTATATAAAAATAGATATTTTTTTTCCCCACCAAATATCTGGTTTTATTTCCCCATCATGTTTTAATAGAAATTTTTGAGGGAAGAAAAATATTAAGCAACAACCAAAAAAAAAAATCAAATGAAAATGCAACCTTTTTATATTGAACTTATGGTCAAATAAAAGGCCATTGTGAAGAAAAAAACAATATTGTATAAAAAGCTTTTACCTGTAATACTACTATTAAAATGACTATCGTGCTGGTACTTGCTCATATTGTACCTAATAACTGCTGTAATTGCTTCCTCTGAGGCCTCTTGACCTCTTCATCTGATGCTTTAAGCTGCAGCTAAATAATTCCTAGTCTGACTGTTAGGCCGATTGAGCTCTGTGCAGCGTTTTGCATCCAAAGTGCTGAGCTCTGGGTCCAAGTACAGTGTGGACGCCGTCCCTGCTCATCCTTTGTGTGTTCGGACCTGGATTTCATAAACCTTTCTGTCTTTCTTTCTTATTTATTTATTAGGCTGCTTTTCCTGCTGGTTGTTGTTTTTTTTTTTCTATTTTACCCCTGTGGCTCTAGATAGTGGTTCCAAAATGGCTATTAAACTAAAACTGTGTACCACCACCTGACTGAAAAAAATAACACGCATCAGATGAGAGTTGCATCCTCTTTACTTGTTTCCTCAGCCGTTCTACACGTCGTCCTCCCGGCTGTAGTTTTCTGGATTATATCTTAGCTTTTTCTGGATTGTATCTTAGCTTTTTCAGAGAGAGAAGCTTCAAGTATCTGTGCCATAAAGTGCTGTGGCTAAAGGCAGTACTGTGAAATAGCGTTAAGAGTTGGAGATCTATTTATTCTCGTGAGCGCAGAGGATGGAAATGTGATAAAATGCCATTTAGAAAAATAATGCAAGAAAAGCTGGGTTGTTTTTTTTTTTTTTTTTCTCTGACAAATTGAGGACCCAGTTTTCCCTGCTTTAAGGAAACTTCTTTGCAAAGATTCCATGTTAAAGATTGAATCGGGTCATCTTTAATTCTGCCTTAGATCTGTGCTTTCATGGCTACGCTGCCTTTTGCTCCGGGTCAGCTCTAGTTCACGCGGGGCCCTTGCAGTGGGTCGCGTGGTAGCGATGCCGCCGTGCCTGTGCGTAAACCCCAACTGCAGTGTTGAAACTGCCTGTAGACTGGATATTCAGTGCAAAATCCTCAACCGTGCAGGTGCTTCCATTTCAATTTTAAATCTCTCGGTACCGAGCACTGTCTTGGCTTCGATGTCCGGAGCTGTGCCGGCCTTGAGAAGTTGAAGGCTGCCCGTTTCTGCTTCACAAAGAAAACCAGGATGGTTTGTTGGTTTCTCAGCTGTTCTTGACATCTTTCTATTCAGCTATATTAAGTGGCTTCAATGGGAATTGGATCTTCCCCAAGGTTTGGAACCATCAAAATGTATTCCGATGGCCAGCTCGGGTCGTACATTTGCGTCCGTTTTCCTGGTTTGTCTTATGATTTATTAGTGGCTGAAGAATAACAGACCTTGGTTGTCCTGAAGTTGCCTCTTCTTCCTGTTTTCTGTGTGGGGTGGTGATGTGCAGTTGAGGCATGGTTTGGGAGAGATGGGGAAGGGCTGATAAACGACGGCTTTAAGGCGACGCAGGGGCTATGATCTGATTGTGCCGGTTAGCAAAACACCTCCCGGTTGTGTTGCTTGGAAATCATTGGGGCAGGAAGGAGCCAGGCAGGGTGGCTGGGCTCGAGATAAGGCTATTAGCTGAAGGATTGCCTGTGGGACCTGAAATACTGATAAGAGCAGTAGGCTCCCCCACTGCAAGGGAGACTGTTGATCGTTTGCTTGAGAGAGAGGATATTTTTTCACGGCTGACCATTTTCTCATTTAGCCTTTACCATGCCCCCTCCAAATACTCAGTTCTGGGGGGAGCTGGAGCAGTTAACTGGGTTAGGTGGATTGGTGATTCAATCTGGCAAATGCTTTTTATTAAAATAAATGAATGAAGTTATGTTGGCAGGCAGCACGCAAGCCTTTTCAGCCTGTAAACCAAGGGTTGGTGGATGGGTTGTTTGTAAAAGCCGGGGATAAAACATGCTAGACATTTAAAATCATTACACATTAAAATGTTGCTGGTGCGGCAGCCTAAGAAACCTTTTTAACAGCTGCATGCTGGAGGCATAGTTTGTCTGTGATCTAAACCCATTAAGCATTTCTGGAGAAGCTTGCTGATGTGGACATTTGGGGTGCAGCGTAGTGCATCAGTGATGCTGAACCAGAGCTTGTTGAACACGAAAACGCGGAGGAAACAGAAGCAGCGTGCAATTTGTATAGCTTCTGAGAAAAACGTCCGTGTGCGTGTCCGATTTAATTTGGCAAGTTTTCCAATCCTCAAGCAAAAACTCTTTCACCCAGAAGTCTGATGGAAATTTCAAAAATACTTGGAACTTTAGGCCGCGATAGCAAGGAATTCAAGTGGCTTTATGTACTTGTTGTTACATGAAGGTTACATATTCAGTGCCTAAAACTGTACATGATTGTTTTAGTATAAAAATGAATACCTTTGATGTCACCAGGTTTCTTGGCATAATTAATCCATTCCACATGTGGAGATATACAAAGGTGGGAGCCAAAAAGGGAAAAAGCAAGCAAATCATCTACAGCAAAAGGGAGGTTTGCTGGGAGGCGACCACATGGAGAGATGAGCAGGCAGCTCCGGCTTGTTCGCTGGACATTCACTGAATTTCACTGAATTTTTAGAGTTGGAAGGGACCATAGAGATCATCTAGTCCAACTCCCCTGCTGAAGCA
>JAOXJK010000012.1:51817506-51838085 GCA_025774025.1 Xenus cinereus | reverse complement strand
GGCAGGAGCCGCCCGCCGCCCCCGGAGCGCCGGCTTCGTTGGGGGGGAAAGGAGCCCACCGCGCTGCAGCTTGTCATTCGCTCCG
The DNA here is from genome assembly GCA_025774025.1 of Xenus cinereus. NCBI lineage: Eukaryota > Metazoa > Chordata > Aves > Charadriiformes > Scolopacidae > Xenus > Xenus cinereus. Next base: position 51,838,000 of record JAOXJK010000012.1, on the reverse strand, counting down.
TTGCCCGAGGTCTTGAGGGTTTCCTTCGCTTTGCTTTAATTTTATTATTACTATTATTATTATTATTATTATTATTATTATTTTTGGACCGATAACATTTCTTTTTCCTTGCCTTGTTCCTCCAGACGGTGTCCAGGCTTCGCTTTTTCCCCTCCAGGAGCGCTGCCCGGGCTGTGCCCGCTCCCATCCCCGGGGCTGGCAGAGGGTCCCCCCGCCCGGCCGGAGCCCTTCCCCGGCCCCGTTCCTTGCTCTGGAAGCAAACCCTCCTCCAAAGTTTCTCACCGGGCAGCCCAAGTTTTGCACCGGGGCGGCCGCTCTCCTCCCTCCCTCTCTTCTCCCAGCCTTTTCCAGCGCTTCCCTGACTTTTCCGCCTTCGTTTCGTTGTGGTTTAATTGCCGGGAGGGTGAAGGTTTCCCTTCCGACCAGACTGTTCCCTCCCGCCCGGGCTTTGCCTTGCTGGGCCGGGTTCAGCAGAAGCGAAGCGCTTTGCAAAGCCCCGTGTTTTCAGAGCAACAAGATCCCCCCCCCCCCAAAAAAAAAACCCAAACCTCGAAAACGAAATAAACGAAAAAAAAAATAAAAAAAAATTAAAATAAAAGAGGGAAGGGGAGAGCCCACCCGGGGGGCTGCAGAGGGCAGAGCTCCGTCCCCGGCTCCCTGCCCGAGTCTCTGCCGTGTGTCCCCCCCAGGAGTGCCGGTGCCAGCCCTCTTCCAGCACCACGCTCACGCCGAGCTGCCGGGGAAGCACTGCCGCCGCCGCAAAGCCCGCACCGTTTTCTCCGACTCGCAGCTCTCCGGCCTGGAGAAGAGGTTTGAGATCCAGCGCTACCTCTCCACGCCCGAGCGGGTGGAGTTGGCCACGGCCCTCAGCCTCTCCGAGACCCAGGTACCGGGGCAGGGAGGACCGGCACCACCCCTCATCCCACGCAGCATCCTCCACTTCGTTTTTTAATTTTTATTTCTTCATTTTTTCCCCCTTCTTATTATTCTTTTCTTTTTTTTTTTTTTCCTCCCTCCTCCTGCTCTCCTCAGGTGAAAACCTGGTTCCAGAACCGGCGGATGAAGCACAAAAAGCAGCTGAGGAAAACCCAGGACGACCCCAAGCACCCGGGGGGCGAGGAGAGCCGGGAGCAGAGCTCCCCCGAGCCCGAGCTGCCCGAGGCGGCCGGCGCCGAGCCCCGCAAGGGCCCCCCCGGCCCCTTCCTCCTCCAGGACCCCGAGGACGAGGTGGACATCCTGGAGGAAGGGGACCTCTGCGCCGGTCCCCACCGTCTCTAGGACCTGCCTCTGCGGGGCGGCTTTGCCCAAGCCCCGGCCCCGCAAGTCGCCCCGGCATTGCCGGAGCCCCGGGGGAAGGGGGCGTTGATGCGGGGAGAGCCCCGGGGCGAAGCGTTGGGGCCCCGCGGTACCCGCCGGCTTCCCCCCAGCATCACCCCGAGCCTGAGCTTCGCCTGCGAATCCGATGGGGGAAGAGCAAAACAAGGCGAGTTTCCTTTAAGTTCCCCCCCCCTTTCCCTGCGAAATACCGGACTTTTCTCCGTTTCCCCCGAACTTTCCTCGATTTTCAAATAAACGTGTCCCCGTGCCAGCATGTTGTCGTCACTGGGGGCGGCGGGCAGGGGACACCTCGCCCCGACACCCCCAAAATCTGGCCGCTCTTTCCCAGCCGGGCTGGGGCCCGCAGCCTCCTCCCCAGTGCGGTAGGGTCGGGTCTGATCCCGGGCAGAGCTCCCAGGACACGCACGTACTCAAAAGAACGGTAGAAACACCCTTCCCAGAAACAAGTAAGACCAAAACGACCGTTTATTTAAGCTGATACGGGGGAGGGAAAAGGGGGGAGCATCACGAATAACTCCATCCTGCCGGGGCCGCTCGGAGCAAACGCGATCCCAGCGAGAAAAAGGGATTTTCCACAGCCCGGAGAACCACCTGCATCAGCGGCTCGATTCCTTCCAGGTGTGCATCACCTGCCGGAGACTTTCCTTTTCCTCCCAAAGAGCCCCAGAGCTGGTCCCGCGTTTGACTCCTGTGCGTGTGTCCCCCCCCGCCTACGCCTCTGTCTGTCCCAGCGCCTCTCTGAGCTCCGTGTTGCTGTCACATCGCGCTGTCACCGTCCGTGCTCGCTTTGCCTTTACCTTCCTGCCAGGGAAACGGGTTTAATTTGCAGGTAAATTAAAATTTATGATTTTTTTTTCTATTTTTTTTTTTTTCTCTGGGGTGAGCTGCTGGCTGGTAAATGCACTGGGAGAATGGCGGAGGCTCCGCATCTCCAGGGAAGGGCTGGGGTTTTCCTCGGTAAAATCCTGGAGGAGAAGCTGTGCTCGCAACCCGGTGCCATGTTGGTGTCTCGTTAGGTTATTTAATTTATTTGATTTTTTTTTTTTTCCTTTAACGAGAAGTTAATTTGATTGTTCGGCGTCATTAGCACTTTCAGGGCATTTCGGATTACAGGACATGCGGTTTTGTGAGGGGAAAATGTGTCCCTGTTTAACATATAAAATACAGATGATTGAAATGTGTATGTTTGCTGCCTTTTCGTGGGTTTCCCTTTATGTTTTTTACACATAAAATAATAAAGATCACATGTTGGGGCAGGGGGGGGAATATCCGATACCCAACCATCTGTCCGGAAAACGGCTAGTTGTTTTTTTACATGGTGTTTACAAATACTTTTAGGGCAATCATTTTCATCAACAAGTTTTGCTAAAATGACACCCGCCTCCCTAAAAACGATAATTCTGAGGGCAAAAGAACCCAGCAGGTCATTTCGCGCTGCTGGCTGGAAACGCTTCTCCCAGCTCCGTGGCTCTTCCCGACACCTACCCGGTGGTGGGCAGGGATGTGACGGAAACTCTCGAAAACCTTTCGATTCGACGCTGCTGTTTGTCCGTGTCCGTACTCGGTCGCCCACCAAGTATCGTGTCATTTTGCTCTCCGCTGCTTGTCAGCTTTCCCCCCGAGCCCACATTTCATCAGGAACTATTACGAGCGCTAGAAAAGAGATGCTCTGCGGTGACATTTACATGATAATATTTTTTCTGACCACCTCCACCGTTGCCGGGCGCTGTGGACCGCGCTGTGCGGTGCAGATGTCCGTCTCGGAGCCGGCCTGGCCAGTTGTCCTGGCCACTCAGGTGGACCTGCCTTTGGTAATAGGATTGGGCAGCAAAGTATTTAGTGAGAGAGAATATTAGGAGCAAGTATAAAGATGTAATCATTTAAAAAACAAAACAACCTTGCACCTGAATGAAAAGGGTTATTAAAAAAATCCTGTTCCTTTACACTTGTGTGTGATTCCTTTTACTCGTGCAAAGAATTGTTCCCTCCCATTAGTGAGGACAAAGGTATGTGAGTAAAAATACTCTGAGCTGGAAAGAACACAAAGAAAAAAAGGCAGGAGAAAGTAAAAGTGGAAGATTAAGATGCACAAATGACAGAAGCTTTTTGGGCACAGACGTGCAAAAGCAACATTGTCCCCTTCTGTGCGTTCACACCGCTCTTTCCCGAGGCATCCAGGGGATGCCCAGAAAAGGGTTGTGTCAGGCAGTGGGCAGTGCCAGGCTCTGCCCTCCCATCGCAGGCGGAGGAGTTTGAGCAGATGCTGCATAACCCAGCACCTTCCCACTGCCCCAAACACCCCAGAAGTTTGCGTGTGTCTCCGTTGCAGTAGTGGGGCCGGGGACACTTGCACAGCCGTGGGTTGGTGACGTTTATAGTCTGACCCACGGGTGCCCTCACCTCGGGGCCATGTTCCTTTAGCAGCCAGAGGTGCCACGCTTTCTCTGGGACACAGAGGTGTGACAAAGAGCCCGTCCCTCTTTCTGCCACCAGCATTATCACACTGGGGACGTGCCAGGAAGGGTCAGAACGTGAACCAAATAACATGCCAGCCTCTGCTGACTCCCCTCTGCCACGGCAGGAACTTTCTTCTTCCCAAAGTATTTATGCTGATCAATAAAATCAAATCAAATCCACCAGCGCCCCCCTGTCTTCACCTCTCTGTGATTTTAGGCACCTTGGCTAACATTTAAAATTACAATCGTGTTTAAAACTAAAGCCACTCATCACCAGCAACCTCAGTGACAAATACATGCAGAAGTTCCCATCCCAGTGGTGCACACTGAGCCCTACAGGTCACAGGAGGTGGCTTTGGGATCAGGCTGCTTGTCCCAGAAAATTTGGTGCAAACAAGGTGCAAAACCCCTGAGATTGAGACAGAGGAAGGAAATAATCGCTACCTGAGACATCCCCTCCTTCTGCAGCCAGCTCCTTCCAGGCTGGGACACCATAGGCTGGTGACAGGGCTGGTGACAGAAGGCTGCAGTTTCTGGACAGCCTGGGCAAGCTTTTGGGGAGAGGTTCTTGTATGTTTGGGGAGTGGAGAGGGACCTGGGAAGAAGGAAGGGTTCAGAAGGCATTTTTATTGTGTTTATTTCAGAGATTTTTCTCTTAGAATAAGTGAAATGAGGTTTTCTTCCCGGGTGCTGCCGTGTTCAGCGGCAACTGCTGACTTTTTCCTACTCACCCCAAGAAGCTCGAGGAGTAGGGGAGAGATTGTTTAGAGCTGGTGCTCGCTCTTTTATCTTTTTTTTTTTTAAATATTTATGGGTTTGTTTGGGAAATGCTGGGGTGGAAATGGCTTGCAGGAAATAATTGCTGGAAAAAGGAAATCTTGGTAGATTTCCTCTTTTTTAAGGAACCCACTGAAGTCTTGATTTTCACTAAAATTATTCTGTGACTTTTTTTTGAAATTAAATTGTTTCCTGTTAATTTATTTTAATCCCAAAGTGGTTAATGCTTGTTTTTGTTTCCATTAAAGAAAATTTAAAAATGGTCTACAAAATCCTTCCATGAACCTTTGCTTTCTGTTTTGATCGGGAGCATTTTCCTGTTCCTTAACATTTTTAGCTTTTACGGGACTGGACAGCAGCTCTAACCCAGGATTTTTCCTTCTATGGCCAGAGCTGTGTAGGAGAGGGTTAGATATGCAGGCTGTACAGGTAGTAATAGAGCAAATCATTTGCAAAGTCTTGCTTTTAAACACACATGTAGCGTCAGTCCTGACAGTACTGTGGGCTGTGGCTTGGTGAAGGTGTAAATAACCTTCAGCCAGACCCAGGCATTGCGTGCACCGTGTAAAATTCTCTCTACGGCTTCCTCTTGTTTCTCTCTGCTGGCTGATGGACCGAGCACGTTTCTTCCCATGGGTTTTCCAAAGTGACGTTTCTGCAGGCTGAGGAGCAGAGGAGGAGGAGGTGAAAGTCGATGGAGGGCTGACTGCAGCGTGTCGTGGTTTGGGCACACAGCGCTGCAAACTCCTGGGCGTTGTGGCCTCCTAAATGGATGACTTAGTTCTTCATGTCTTCTAGTCACAGTAACAAACAGCATCACCTTAATTAACTGCCAACTCCTGCTCAGGAGGTCTTACTTGGCTTAAAAAGTGGCTTATTTCTGTCTCAGATTTATGTTTTATCTTTATGCTTTCCTGAAGTAGAATATTTTCTCCGGTGTTGTGTGTCTTGTTGGCCTTGCTGTGATCACTGGGACAGACCCTTAAGTGCTCCTGTGACACACAGGAAACTAGCCCTGTGGTATTACCTGCAGCTGCCCGCTCTGCGCTCACGATTATGCAAAGCTCTCGCTGAGCTGCTGGATGCTTCTTTAGCATCTGCTCTATCCAGGTTTTTGGCTCGGTATCACTTCTGTTCAAAGCGGGCTCTTCTGTAAGGCAGAAGAGCTTTAACTCACCCAGCTGTCGCCAGTGGGGATCCACTCCCTTTACCTATCACTGGGGTTTTGTGCATCTCACACCACGGAGGTGGTCACCAGAGTTGGTCCTTTCTTCCCATGCCAGCTTATTCTCACACCGAGAGGTTTGGGCAACATGCAAAATATAATAATAAAAAAAAAAGAGGCATATTCTTTGTACTATTATAATTTACTGTAGAAGTGATCCCTAACAGGAGATGAAAATGGTCAAATGCTTGGCTTGTGGGCTGCTTGGACACTGGCTTGTTCATGCCTATTTGAGGTATTCATTGACTGCAGGAGTTAGACATAACCTCATCTGGTCTACAATCCTCATTAGAGCTTTAGAGACCTAATGATCACAGAATCACAGAATGTTATGGGGTTGGAAGGGACCTCTGGAGATCATCTAGTCCAGCCTCCCTGCCAAAGCAGGTCCACCCAGAGCAGGTTGCACAGGAACGTGTCCAGGCAGGTTTGAATGTCTCCAGAGAAGGAGACGGTTGTTTGGGTTATGTTGAGTGCATGAAAATGGTGGATGGGTAGCCCAAGGGAGGGTGTGTTGTGGGTTGAGCAGTACTAGGAGCTTCTTGCAGCATCCCACCGTTACGTTTCAACCCTGGGCTGTGACAGCACAGTTTGCTGACGTCCACGGGTTGGTATCACCCCTCTATCTATCCAGTTGTTGGCTACATCTCAGAATTACTGCAAGTAAAGCGGTGACTTCTGCGACGTGGATGACTCTTTGCTGGGGAGCAAGAAAACACAGCTGAACTCATTGCAGGTCACCATTGCTGTTGCTTTTGTGTTAGAAGTTTTATCATTTCTAAACATCAGGTGCCTGAAGAGAAGAGAGTTTGAGCCAAGAAAGTCAGAGATCAGAGCCTGATCTCATAAACCAACATATTACGTGACTATCACTCCTACATAGTCAGCATATGTATTTTTGCCTGCTTCTGACTGCTGCCTGAATTATACACATTGCTAAAGATCTGAACACTGCTGGTTTTTTAACAGTCTCTATGAAATTAACCTCTTGCAGATGCTGGCTCAAGGCTGGCAGCATCCTTCATTTTCAAGCTTAAGGTACTAATAAAATTCCTGAGTCTGCTTTCCATTCAGATGTGAGAAAGCCTTACTGTTTGATATGAAGGAACTCTTTGATTCATCTTTTGTCGAGTGGCGAGAGCGGGGCTAGTTCAGCGCTCAGGGCTCTAGACAGGATTGTGTTGCACAAAGTAGCCCAATAACCCAGTCAACAGTTAGACCCAGAGAAGAAGTTCAGCCAGGAGTTTTTGATGCCTCCCTTGGCAGCTTGGACCCTGTTAAATAACACGGCCAGACCAAATTTAGGCTTCTTGGTGGTTCAGTTGTGAGATGAATGTGGAATGACCGAGTGAGGATGGTTTGGCCTCAGGTGGCAACAAAGAACCAGGAGGCCCCTGGGCATGGCTCCCATGGGATGGAATACCTGTGTCCCTGCTAGATCCTGGGGAGAATTAACCCTATCCCTGCCAGAACCAGGACAGAGGATTACTTTGTACAATGCAACAGAAACACTTTTTGTGATATTGTCAACTGCAAGAAAACTAGCTTTATCTTAAGATTAATGGTATTTCTGAAAGCTGGCAAAAAGACACGTGGTTTAGTTTTCAAGGCTTGTGTAAGTTTTGTCCTCCTCTCTTGCAGCATCCACTGCCTTCTTTGAATGGGAATGTTCTGCAAGCGCAGTGACACCTTACTTGTCCTTTTGGCTCAGGAAAATGCATCATGCCCTGGCCATGCTACTGTTTCCAGAAAACAGCAATTACTTTGTGCAGAGTCTACCAGAAGCCACTTGCCTCCACATTAAAAATTTTTAGTTTTCCCTTGTATATCTTATAAACATGTCTTTCTGTGCAGTAATCCAAATGAAAGTGTGAAATAATACTTTTTGGTTGGTTGGTTGGTTGGTTGACCCTTTGTTTTCCCCTTTTGCAGTGCAGGTGTGACAGTGATGGAGGAACACGTTTACAGGGTTGTGGGGCTGCTGGAAAAAAAAAAAAAACCAAAACCCATCCCTCCCAGGGCTGTTCACAAAGTGAATCATTAGCCTGGCTGTAACAATAAATACCACCACAGAGAACATGCAAAGATTTATCCAAAGGTCACATTCACCCAGAAGGTTTCTGTGCTGAAAGAAGCTTGCAGCTGTGTTAAGATTAAAGAGTGTCAGGGAACCAGTCTGTGCGATTTTTTTCACTCTGGGTAAAATATGAGCTGTTTGTCTAACAGTCCCATGCTGGTGTCAGGCTGCCTTGGGGCTGTCATATGGATTTCCAGTGGGTTTTTAGTGTTCAGGAATAATCTCCTCTTTGATGCATTTATCTGACACATCCTAAGCTGCTGCGATGCCCAGGAGGAAATCTTCCTCCCTCTATTCTGAGAACTTTGATCGTCGCTCAGAAAAGGGAAGTGTGATGGGAACAACCCAAGCAAATAACTTGTGGTCAGAGTCAAGTCCCAAAAATGGAAGAAGCCTGAATGAGCTGCTTACCTTCTCACTTGAACGTGCTTAACATGCGGTGGGCCGGACTGTGATGTGAAAAGCATTTTTATCTGCAGCAACAGGCAGCTGCTTTGGTGAGCAGTTGCTGATGGGCTTCAGTGAAAACCCTTGTGTGGGTTTTTATGCGTGCGTATAAGGACGTAGTCATGTATTTCAGCGTATGGAATCATCTCTATAGCTAATCTTGTTAATCTGCTTCTCCTTCCACTGATAATATTTTAAAGTCAGGAAGAGCACCATGCGTTTGATGCTGATGTAAACGGAGTAGCAAGAGTTCTGCCCTTAGCAATGCGCTGTAGCCCATGGTTGTATGATGTCTCCCTTGGTCTCCTTCTAGCAGATGGCACAGGTTTTCTCCTCCCCTGCTGTAAGCGGGCATGGGCCCTTTGAGCTCAGGCAGCTTGCCTCGTGGTGGTCTCGGTGGTGGCAGTCCCCAGTAGATGCTGTGGAAAAATGCTGTGGTTGCAGAGAGGGACCTGCAGTGTTGCTGTATTGAGTGTTCCTCGGGAAGCAATTATGGTCGTTTTTGCATCCGTGGACTGTAAACAAATAAATCTTCTGACATTTGCGTTGCAGAAAACACCAGAGAAAAGCCATGAGAAAGTTTAATATGATTTTAATTGCCCTTTGTCATTTCCTACCCACAAATCATTTAATTCTTTATCAGAGGACTCCACGTTGGAGGTGCACATGTGATGGGCACGGGGGAGAGAAGGTCTGCTGGTCTGTCCTCCTGGTTTTCCATTGCGAGTTGAGCTTTCTGAGAAAGCTCAGTGGCGTGTTTTTGCTGTGTTTTAGAGAAGCTTCAAGTGATCACCTCATGAGAAGTGACCCCTGCCAGGGACTACACAACAGATTGTAGGCAAATATTTTGACAGCCCGGCAAGAACTCTTTAGCAGCCATCTAGCAGATTATGTATTTATGGTTGTGGGATTAGAAGTGACCTTCAGACTGACAGCTCTCTCAGCAGTGTAGCTGTGCTGGTTGTTTGGATCATCTCTGAACCTGCCTTCTGTTGTCATGATTCCACACGGTTCTTATGTGGGCTTGATCTGGAGAGTCGCATAACTGATTGTGGGATGTAAAAAGAGATGGGTTTCCATGTGTAATAGCCTTCAAATGAGGAAAGCTGCCATGGAACGCAACATGAGGAGTGAGGAAAACACCTGGGGCTGAACTGGCGTCATGTTTCTATCTTACTTCTGAAAAAACCCAAGTCTATATCTAAATTGCACAAGACAAAATACCTTCAATTCATTGTCTTAGCTTGTGCAGAGCTCCTAGAAGACAGAATCACAGAATCTTCTAGGTTGGAAGGGACCTTAAAGACCACCTTGTCCAACCGTCAACCTAATTCTGACAAAAAGCAACACCATCACTAAACCATATCTCCCAGCGCCGCTTCAACCCGTCTTTTGAACACCTCCAGGGATGGTCCCTAAACCACCTCCCTGGGCAGCCTATCAGCAATGTCTGATAACCCTTTCAGTGAAAAAATTTTTCCTTATATCCAGCCTGAACCTCCCCTGGTGTAACTTGAGGCCATAAGACCTTAGTCAAAGTGGAGCACACCACTTTTGGCAGGGAACCCAGAGGTTTTTTTCCCCTTCTTAATACAAAGGTGATCCAATCTTAATGAAGAAGAACAGTACCCACTTTAACATAATATTTCTCTCTGTTATTATGACACTAAATAGAATACCTACAAGCAGCGATATACTCAGCTGTAGCCCAGTTAGATGTTGGAGAAGACTAGAGCCACTTTGCAAGGAAGTAATCCCTTTTCTTCAGGTTGCCAAGGACTTTCCTTTTGAATCTCCAAAGTTTTTTAGAAAATTCAAAAATTTTTTGACACCTTCAGGAGCTGGTTGGTGATTTGGAGCTGGGTGAATGGGAGGTGGTCCCAGCTCTGCTCTTTGTCATATATGAACCAACCCAGGGATACCTCAGTTAAAGTCTTACTATGTGAGTATGCGACATAAAGTCTCCAAATTCAGAGTGAACTCAATATATGGTGGTCAGGTGCTACTGTAGAGTGTGTCCAGCTCCACCGACCATATGGTGCAGGTGGGCTATCAGCTGTGCAGAACATGGGTGGCCATTTAAGCCATGTCCATGCCCATCAGTGCAGAGTTTTGCAGATGGAGACATTGTACCAAAGGCTGAAAACACGCACCTGAACCACCCAGTCAAAAAGTACTTTAAAATGTATTTGGATCTCTTTTAGACATCCACCCTACTTCTCTGTGTTTCTCTGGTACTCTAGCTCTATTGATGCATGCTTCCAAAAGAAAAAACATAACAGAATCTCTCTTTAGAAAGAGAGCAGTGACCTTCTTCTGAACTTTACATCATGGTTTCCATTGGCCGTCATGCTTGGAGTACTTTGAAATTTCCTGGTGGCTTATCCATTGGCTCAGCATTGGGGTTTTCACTTTGTCCTCGTTGCCCAATTAGTGGGCACAGAGCAGAAGTGTGCTTGTGGAGAGGCTGGCTCTACGGGGTTGAGGTCTTCAATGAACCCAACAGCTTTGCCAATGTTGATGGTCTCTGTTGAGCTTATGGGCAGCATTGCTGGGATCTGCGTTTTATGGAAGACAGGTTGGAGAGGTGGGATGTAGAGGTTAAATTTGGCACCTTTTTCAGTTTGATGACTGGAGTGGTGAGGTTAGCACCGGATTTCAGAGTCTGGTGAAGTTTAGAGCCTGGAGAGTCCAGTGCTGCAGGGAGCAGCTGGATGCTTGATCTGCAACTCACAAGTGAAAGGTATTTCTCACTTAGCTGATCTCTGGTCTCTCCGTTTTCTGACTCGCATGCTGTGTGATTCCCATGATGGTTGGAAACAGCAATAAAAGTGGATTTAGAATGGAAAGTTTCAGTCCTGCCATGTGGTCTTTCAGAGTGCCATGGGTTTTCCTATGTAGGTTTCTGGGAAAAGGGCTGCTCCGGGGGCCAGAGGTGTTTGCTTCATGTTGTAGGAATTTGCACTCCAACCAGAATATGAAGCAGTTGGAAGTTCCTTGGAGATAAGACCGTGAGCATGACTGACAGTGCCAATGGGATATCTAAGTGGAGAACTTTATTTTGACTGTTGCCGTGCAAATGGATGTCTTCACAGGGATTGTCCCTTTGCGGCGCAGCACACGCAGAGAACTGGGACCACGTATTCCTGGTAGTTTCTGACGCCGGGGGATGCTCTCGGTACAAGCCTGTGGCATGGCAATTTCTGTAGCTCTCCTCCACACCAGCTCAGGGTCAGACCTTAACGGCACGGTTTTCATCCGTCTCGCTGCGGGTGAGATGATTTGCGCGAGGCCACCCAAGGAAATTGTCTGTGCGGGTTCACAGGTCTGTTCAGGATTAAGAGAAGTGTGTTTTAAGCCCACCCTGGGGTGCTGTGCAACTGTGTGCAGTGACTTCTGCTGTGTAAAACAATAGAGCTATTTCGTTTAGTGGTACGATAGCATTAACAACAATTATAAATAATTATAACGGTAAAGAAGCGTCGCTCCTAGCCAAGTTCTTCTTTTCAGCCTTTAACCTGACATTTCCCTATTTGTTTCATGAATGGAAAAACATCTCTGGGACACTTTACTGCACAGAAAACAGGAAAAAAAAAGAAAATATGTGCTGGGATTGTCATCATGACTGATGGAGTCTAGTCAGTTTAACAGATTTTTCACAAAGTTGCTGGAAAACTGCTGTCGTTTTATTTCAGATTAGAATATGGGACAGCACTTGTTTCTTCTGTTGTCAAGACAAACTCTCCGTTTTGAATGTCACCCCATCTTGACCCTGTTTTTGACATGGATAACTCAGGCCTGATTAATCTAAGGTGACACAGCCGAGATCTTGGGCCAGGAGAACGTACGTCTAGAAAATCTGGTATATACTGGGACAAGTAATATGATAATAGCAGTGAGGCTGGGGCATCTTCCGCCTCTGCGCATATTCCCCCCAGCTTTTGGAAGTCAGATACAGCGGAGGGTTGGGATTTGGAAAGGCCAGATAGCACGTGTCTGTGGTGCTCCAGGCAGCAGCAGAGGAAGCCCCAGGAAGCATGTGTATCCCAGAAACACCATCCATATATCACTCTGTGGTCGCAGGGTGTGATCCGTACATTTTGTTCATCCCCAGGAACGTGCTGGAAGTAAAAATAAAAAATGAGAGGGAGGCTCTGCCTACCACACAAGAGATGGTCTGAGGCGGAGGCTCGATAGCGATGAAGTGCCTGGTGAGGCAAGAGCGATGGGGGGATGGCAGGTGGGATCGGAGCCATCTCGGCCGTTCTGCCTCTGCTGGAGCCCTGACTTGTGCGTTACGTGGGAGAAATCACTTTCCAAATTGTCACCGTTCCCATGCCTCCCCACAACTGGATCCCTAAGGGGAAGGTAGGTAGGTGTTCCTTCATTGGATCTGCCCGCTGCCTTGAACTTGCAAAGGACAAGCTTAAGCCTTGGCATCCTTTCTCTCTGCCGTCCCCACAGATGTGAGATCTGACCTTCAATACAAATAATTTTGCGACTCCCTCTGGTTTGAATCGATCCTGGGGCTGAAAGCCGTTTGCATTCAGTGAGCAGTACACAAGTCGCATTAAATGAGATGGTGACTTCCTTCTGTTATTAGACATTTACATAAATAATTAGCAGCAAAGCTCAGCAGAAGCTAGGTAAAGATGCCGGAGCCTTTCCCCACCGTTGTCAATACTCTGTGGAAATACATTGCTTCCCTTCATTTATTGTTAAATAGGAGATCTTACTGCCAGGGCTCTCATCCTGCCAGTGTTTTGTAAATACAAAATTTAGGATTTTTCACAAGTTAAAAAGCACACAAGGTACATAAGCTTAGCAGGAAACATACAGGGAGAAATGGTATTTCAAGCTACTTTGATTTTAAAAGTATTTACTGTTTTAGCACATGAATGTAGTTATGCTTTGGGGCTGTAAATATTTTTTACAGTGCATTGACTTGTGCTATGCATTCACTTTTGAGGCTCCAAATTGCCCATGTATTTGTGTGTGAAATGAAGCGTGAAAACAGACCATGGGAAAATGAAATGCTTCTGGGGCTTACCTGCTGATCTGGGGCATTCGGGGCTGGCTGCTCGCTGTCATTGCAACTTCTGATTGGCATAGAAACCACCAAGAGGTAGATTGGCGACTACCTGCATGGAGTTCATGGTGCAAACCAGCAATGGGTTTGGGAGTGACCCGCCTTGCAGTTTGCAATCCTCAGAGCACGTCGGCGATGTATTTCTGATGTCCTCAACTTCTGGATTCTATTTGAATGTCAAGAGAAGGGACAAGAGCACTTTGTGAGGTAGGAAGGGGCAGTTGAGGCAAGAAGGGGCCGGGTGACTCCTTTATCTGGCACCGCCACCAAAACAGTTGAGTCAAGGTCTGAGGTTAGTTGACTATGAGACCACCACGGCTCCCTGCTGAGCCTCCCAAACCAACTGACGGGCTGTCCAGTTGCAAGATGCTTTGATTGCATCTCCAAGGTGCTCCACAGCTGGGCAGCATGGGACTGAGTCTGGCCACGCGATCAGGTGGGCTTATGGGCTCCAGTGTCTCCAGAACAAAGGTTCCACCCTGCTGTCCTTCACGGCTTCTTCTTGTTCTTCTAGCTACCCTGTTCATTTTCTACTTTAAATGTCAGGGGTTCAAAGCAGACTTGGGAAAAGACATGGTTTTCATGTGATTTCTGAAGATAGATATAAGCTCTGTGAAGGGCCAGATGTAGGAGGGCTAGGGGGAAACAATCTCATAAATTGTCACTGGTGAGACTATGATCATAAGTGATATTATTCCACTGCTGAAAACAAATATAATGTATTACTGCAGAGCCAGATTTGGGGCTAGGAAAGTTGGGTAGAGATCCTTGCCTGAGGCTTTCCGTGAATCTCCGCTCTCTCTAGCAAAACTGGACTGATTTATGGTCGTGTCTGGAAACTAGAAGTGGCCCAACGTGGATCCAGATCCAGAGGCAAATGTCCTTAAAAACGAGTGTTCCATTGTGCGTATGTGCGGATATGTGTATGGGGAATGGAGAATGAGTTTGGTTTGTTACTAAATTGGAACAGATGTCGGATCTGTAATTGGTGATTTCGGTTCTTGTCCTTGTCCTGTGGAAACAATGCAATGCTATCATTTCAAGTGGCAAGTTGGGGCTGGTGGGCGGCTTAGATCTCGGCTTTGTTACCCCCCAAGCTCTGAGGTTTATCCGAACTGAAGCACAAAATACAATTCAAATGTTACGGTACTGGAAAACCAAAATGGAAGTAGGTGTTGGTAACAAACGTTGATACTCCTACGGACAGAAACCTTTCAAAGTCCCTCACGTTTGACTCCTGATGTTCTAAACGGGTCAGGCTGTGTGGGCAGCTCAAGCTCGTATATCAAAAAGCAGATGAACTGCTTATCCTATGTGTGATAGAACTCAAAATTGTATCTTTTTGTTTATGAGACTTAATCCTCTATTTCACTGTTTTGAAAGATGGGTAAGGGCAATCCTATATGAAACAAATGGACAAAACCAGTGTACAAGAGAAAAAAATAATGAACTTACATACTGAAAGGGAACATTTTATCCTCCCCAAGTAGTTCATGCCATTTTATGGTTTATTTGAAATGAAGTAGTCAGTCCTGGCGGGATAGCGAGTAACTTGGCACATGCGTTTGGTTGCATCCATGGAGAAAAGAAACAGCTCTTTCTGGGGAAAAGTCAGTGTGTGAATATGAGAGAACTTTTTCAGAGCTGGTCGTGTAGGATGAGACGTCAAAAGCAGCTGGTGCTGGCCAACCATACCTGGCATTACAGACAAACAGAATTTTACCCTGGGCTTCAACAGGGACAGAGTTATACCAACACCAAGTGTTTCTGGAAAATCTTAACTATGAAAGAGCCTTCTTTTCTCAAGCCAGGCCGTGTCCTCCTGGAACCAGCTTTTCGGGAGAAGGGAGAAGTTGGCCTGAGGTTAACCACTGCATGCCCAGCTGGGACCAGCTCAGAGATCCTGTATGTAAAAATGCTTAAAATATACTCCTTAGCCAACGCTAGAACTATTTGCTTCATATCCAAACACGCTTAACAATTTCTTAGAAATACAATTAGTCATTCCCAAATCCTACCTACTATTTTTATTTAACCATAACACAACAAAACCTTATTCATAGCCTTAAGATCCTAGGGTGCTGGTGTCAAGCACAGATCAGAATCTCATCGCTGCCCTCAAAAATTCTAAGTTTTAAAGATGTGTTTGTCTAGCTGTGTAGAGTTCAGGACAGTCTGTCCCATCCGGTATTATACATTCCTCTGCCAGTCCTGAGCTTTGTTTGATGAAGAAACTGATACAGCTTCCTCATCAAACTGCTTCCCCCACTAACTTTTCAATGGGGCTGAAAAGTGGACATATGGAGAAGCGGAGAGAGGAAGCCGTAATGGGGTGCCTTCAGTATCTCCTGTCTTCAAGTGTCATGTTCTCCAGCGTTTCTCCTTGCTCTTGAGAGTCAGGTCAAGGGGGCTGCTTACACGGGGTACCCCGCGGGGCTGAAAGCGCACACAGCGAGAAGTTTGTCTCAGGCCTTACTGCCTTGGAAGGCAGCAGGGCTGTCGTGTAATCACGGGGATGCCTTGTGAAAACAGAGCTGGAGGAGTACAAAGGGAAGCTATTTGCAACGCGCAGCAACCCGTTTTATTGAGCGTACACAACCAAGAAAGGTATTTTTCTGTACTTCTGCGCACATCTGTAGACACCCCTACAAGCATATATCCGAGGAGGCTCTCTCTTCCCAACGTGAAATAAAGACCAAAGAGTAACAGCATGGGGGCATAAAAAATAATGTGACAGTTTACATAAAAAGTAGAGGGAGGGGTAATACTCTGTTTTTTCTGAATTTCCATTTCTAAACGATTTAACTCTGGCCACCTCAATTCTTCCTGCACTTTAATTTAACTACCGCCTTTTTTGTCACTTCCTGTCATGAAAATTGTACGACGTTTCTGTGAGATGATAAACAGGTGTTGCTTTTCATTCTGGCAGCCGCGGCGTTTTGGTGCAGGATGAAATAATCCTGCCATTAAATAAGAAGCTCACAGTGGTGTTGCGAAGCTTAATTTGTTTGGAAAATGCTTTGCAGTATTCAGATGAAAGGCACTCTGGATATTCAAAGTATTATTACTGCACAGCTGGTGGTCTACGCGCTGCAGATGTTTCTTCCATGCTGTTGCGTGGTTACTTAAGTGGCTTCTTAGTGCAGATGTTCACGAGTGAGCATGCACGACCTCCTCCGCCTATGTTTTTTGACACGGATTTTATTGCTGCTTGACTTTTGATCTTGAAAAGAATATTCCTCCACCGGTGAGGCTGAGGGGTTTTTCCCCTCTTTTTTTTTTTTTTTTTTTTTTTTTTTTTAAGGCTAGTAGGTGCTATGTGAGTGTGTGACTACTCTTTCTTGGTTCGGCCCCCATTGCAAACGACGGCATCTGCAGATATTTACTGTGGGCCTTTCTCTTTAGCCTCCATTTCCTTCTGTGGCTTTTACTCGTTCCCACAGTGTTTGACTCTAGGGATTCTGCCTCTTCTGTTAATACTCCATCACCATCGCTCTCTTCATGCAGACGTGATGATTCCCTTTGTACTCTTTGCCCAGATGGGATCAAGAACTTCATTGCCTCTCGGTTCTTTCTTTCCATGGCTGCTGCTACTGTTACATAAAAGGGATCTCTAAGAACCGCTGGGCTTGCCCTTCGCAATAATGTAATCTCTCTGAGAAGATTTCAAGATCAGATGAAATCCTACCTTCTGCGTGTATGGTGCTATTCTAGGGGAGAGAGGCGAGGTCTGGCCGCAGCTGACATCCGTGCAGAGTGAGATGAACACGCACAGATACCCATGGATGTGCTATGTGATTTCATAAACCTATTTGGCGAGAGAAAAAAAGAAAAAAAAAAGTTAAAAATTATGTTCCTCTTACTGAGCTGGGGGTAGAAAAGGAGCAAACCTGTATGCACACCCAGTGAGTAAAGTACAGGAGAGCAGTACCGGTTCTGGTTAACGTAGATCTTATTTACTAGATTCACGTGGAAGACAGAGAGCGTTTGCTACAATATACTGGAGTGTTTCTTCAGAAGGATTTTCAAGATTAGGTCTCTCTCGACAGCGTGTTCAAGAGCCACCGTCTTGCAACTCAGATGTGGCCACGTATCTCTGGGACAGACTGTGAGAAAGCAGAGGCTCAAAGCTCACAGCGTCCAGAGAAATAACTTCAGAATCCAAGGAGAAATCACATCACTTTCTGTAGCACTTCCTAGAGAATTCACCACAAATCAAAGCAGAAGGCTCCGTCTTTACCTAGGAAAGTTGGATCTGAATGGAGACACCTTGAGAAGACTAGACCCTGGCTACATTGTGAGGTAAATTGCACCTTAAAGACTTGGTCATTTACCCTGACGTTTAAGTGTGTAACGATTTGCTTATGAAATCTTCTGAATGGGATGCCTGGAGTCCGTAGCTACTTTTTATACATGGAACTGATATGGTTTTTGCAGATACATACAAGGTTCTTTATGCTCCTGTGATCCTACTGAAGCGTCTCATCCTTTCTCTGGGTTCACCTCGGTCGCATAGCTTTCATACTGCCTCCCTAAGGTGTCTGAACTGTAAGAATTGCTACAGATACATGTAACAGGATTTACTCCACCTTACATCCCTACCATTGCCTGCGCCAAGGGAACAGACCTACGATTCTGCCTCTTGTCCAGATCCCCATCTCTTCTTCTCCTGGGCTTCTTGTACTGCAGTTATTCCTCTTCTTTCAGTGCAGCTATTTCTAATATTCATGCGCCCTGCATCGTTGAAATGGGAAAGGGAGCAGGGAGGGAAGGAAGGAAGAGCTTCTGATGTTCTCTCATTACGCAGTTCATCTCCCCTAATTCGTGACCAATATCTCCTTCCCTCTTCTGATATATTCCTTTGCTCGTTCTGGTTAGGTATCTCAGCTGAAATCTAGTCGTCATATGGGTGACATTTGGATACGTATCATCTCATTTGTTATGAGGTGATCATTTCTGATTTACTATTGCTTGGTAGCAAAAGTTTCTTTTGCACATGATAAAAATGGCATTAAATCACTGGCCCCAGAACGGTGGCTGAAAATCAATCAGGAGGGGCTTTTACTTCTGCCACTTTGGCTTGAGCTTGAAAAGTTTCATACGGTAGCTTTGCTAGGAATAAGCTGGGCTTCCTTACTAATGTAATAAAACGCAGACCATCCTAAGGGGGTGAGGGAATTGCATTCCAAAACTTGCTCTGCAAGCGACCAAAGTTTAATGGAAAACTTTGAAAAGATTCTATTAAAAACCAATTTTCCTTCTATATATCATACGCTCTATTTCATGCTTTCCCTGCTCTCTCCTTTTTTTAACTTACTGGCACCAAAATGGGATCTTTGTTTTGACAGAGCTAATCTGCTCATAGTTTCATACGGGCCCTCAGGCTCGCCACCTGTGGAAAGATCCGTGGAAGAAGAAAAACTATGGAGAGGGTGCCACATGGTTCACCACAAAGGGAAGAAATCAGTGGCCTCCCAGAGATATGGGCTGTAAACATTGTGGTTCCCAAGGACCCATGGAGAACTTGAAGTAGGAATCCTGCGTAACCTCCGGCAGCAGTTTTTCCTTCCGTATTGCCTCCTGGGATTTCCCTCTTCCTGAAGACTGAAAAGGCACACTCAGCGCTGACAATTTCTACCCACAGAATTCTCTGGTGAGAAAGGTTTAAAAGCGGCTCGCGACCACTGTTTGACAGCAAGCTTCATAACAAACCGGTGTACGGCTCTGAGATCTCTCTGCGCTGCTTCTGTGGGGAGAGCAGAGAAGGTTTTAATGGAGTGAAAAGTGATGGAGGGAGAAGGAATTGCTTTGTGTCCCCATCAGGCAGCGCGCTCAAGGTGGCTGACGTGGGGCACTGATCTGCTCCCTGGAGTCCCTGCCTAGACAACAAAAAAAGGGAAAGTCAGATTCAGGTGTGTAGGACTTTGTAGACAAGAATCCACACCTACAGGTGTGTAGGACTTTGTAGACAAGGACTTTGTAGACAAAGCCCAGAATTTATCTTAACATCCCTCCCACTGGGCATCACCCACAGATGAGCCGGGAAATAACCCGTGATGGTGATCGTTCCGTGATCGGGAGGGTTTGCTCTTGCTCATGAGCATTTCCCTTCAAAGACTTAATTCACAGCAGAGCTGTCTTTGTATTTAGCCAAGTAAATGAGCATGCCCAAAACAACATGCTGAAAGGTAAGTTTGTCATGAAGGAGAACAAACCTTGGCTCCGTCTGCTCGTATAATCTCATCCTACCTCACCCAGAATTAGGTCATTCTGTCTGTAACATCCCTGTGAGTTCCCGTGGCTCCCAGGCCAGGCTGATAGGTTGTGGAGTTACTTAAATTCAGTACAGGAAATATTAATTCATAACATTTTAATTCAGGAAGCTTGAATTTAATGTTTAGTGGTGTCCTGAAAGCGTCTGGGTCCTTCAAAGCCTTGAAGTACAGAACTGCAAAGAAAAAAAAAAAAAAAAAAAAGGCTGATGACAGTTCAGAGTCTTGGCTCCTGCGTTCTCAGTAGGAAAATCCCCACCAGTTTCACTGGAGACAGCATTTCATCCACTGTGTTTTCAGGCTCCGTACGGTGCTTTGCAACTGACAACTTGCACTCAGGAAGGTTGAAGAACTGTGGTAGTACACAGAGCATCTCTTACCCAAAGCTTTCTGGGTGTGAAGTAGCAGGCAAAGTCAAAGTGACCAGAGACCAGAAACCAGGTCTCTGCCTCCTGGCTGAGCCCTGTATCGTTATCAAACTGTTACGCTCGCCTTCTCCTCTGGTCTATTGGATCTGGAATGGGAGGGACCACGGCAGCACTGCTGCTGGTTTGAGATAGACCTCCTTGGTGGGCAGGAGGACTTCACGCTCAGGATGCTGGTCAGGCTTGTGCCCGTGCCAATGCCCACGCTTTCTCGAGAACATGCAGAGCAAAAGCAGAGGTGCCTGAGGAAATGTAAAGGCAGGAACTAAGTAGCCAGCAAGAAAAGGTCGGCCTTGCTGGGGTCAGGGCAACCAGGAGGATAGGGAAGCTCTACAGAGAGACTTAGATAGGTTGGATCATTGGGCCAACATCAATGGTATGAGTTTCA
>JAOXJK010000012.1:51803561-51814979 GCA_025774025.1 Xenus cinereus | reverse complement strand
AGCATTAAAAATTCTCTGCATGAACATATGCTGAATTTTTTTTTTTTTTTTTTTTTTTTTTGTTAATAGAGGTTGTGCACATAATAGGACACAGGAAAATTCTGAAAAGTAAAGACTGGCTGATTTTGCCCTCTATCTTTTTCACTTTTTTTGTTTTTGACTTTGGTTCCAGGGTTTCATTCAGTGCTTGTGAAGACAAAAGATGTAAATCAGGTGCCCTTCTTGTACCCTTGAGAATCATTGTAGCATAGACTGTTTGGGTTTTTTATGGTTTTCATTCATTGGCTAAAAGAGATTTGTGGAAAGAGGAAATCTAAATGTTCTGAAATACTGATCAGTTTAAGCATCTCTCACTTCTCTAGCTGTTAAAAGGTTCTGTGTGTTTTGCTAAACTTTCAGTAGCCCAACTGTGTGTAGAGTACCAACAATTCATAGCCAGAAATCAGTTTAATAGATGGCACTTACGAGAAACTCGACGTGGATTTCCTTCTGACTTTTGAGAGAATTCTTTATTCTTCCTGCAATTTCTTTACTCTTAAAGAATTTATTTTTGGTGTGTGTTTTTTATCTCTTCTGGTATTTTTGAGGATTAAATAGATGGTAGGGTGCCTTCATAATGAAAATATCGTGCGGATGATTATTAATTGGCAGTTAAGGTAGTGATAAGTTCTTACTAGATGAGTATGTTCTGACTGATGAGAATCTGACTGATGTTCTTTGGAGCAATGTATGATGTGAAAGTTTGTCTGCATAGTTTGGTTTTGTGCAACCTGAAAGTTATCAGAGAGACAGAAAGAAACAATAATAATATCCAGGTAAAAAGGACATGTGCGTTGAATTAATAGATACTGTGACCTTTTTAGGTGAGAAAATATTGCTTATCAGAGCTGTGGCACTTTTACAGCATTTGTACTTACTACTGTCCTTATTGTGAGAACCTTGTACTTTGTATAAAATTCCTTTTTCTGACTGTTCCACTAATCTGTAATCTTGGTTAAACTCTCATGCTGTCACCAAAAATGTGTATATTCCTTCCTGTGTTGGTTCTGGGACACAGAAATGAGATGTCCCTCATAGTCGTGGTGTTACATGTCCAAGGCGTAACACGGGGTACGGAAAGGGTAACATGCCAAAGGTGATTACCAAGGTCATTTCACTGTGTGTCCACCAATACATGAGGCCATTTGACGTAGACGAAATAGGCAGCTGCCTCAAAGCATCTCCCAGCAGCATCTGGCTGATGTAGAAGTAGTATCCTTCAATCAGCCACTTGAGTGTTTTACTTTATTATCTGTGAAGTGGGTGATCAGCACATATAAACGTGTACTCTGAGTAGCAAAACTGTAACGATAATTATTGCTTTCATAGATCTGTCATTTCTGTAATTGTATATTTCATCTGAAATATAAGAAACCCTAAACTGTAGAAAGTCTGTGCCTGTTGGAGAGGCAGGCACTAGGAGAGCAGGAGGGATGCTGTAGCTGTCGAACTACATTTCCTTCCCTTCCATCCAGTGATACTGTAGATTTTTTTAAAAACATATATAGAATTTTAAATTGAAAAAACAATTGTGCCGGGGTGGATTTTTCACAACTGACAACAGAAATATGGCAGTTGACAGCATGCTGGCATTTTTAATTGATCTTCCAGCACCAGGTGCACAGCCTCCGGTCGACAAGTTGAGTGGTTGCCAGGAAATACAGCTGGAAGGTACCTGCTGTTACAGGGCTGCATGTGCAAAAACAGATGGGAGACATGCACTTTTGGAAATTAGCGTCTCTGAGCCCACTCATGGTTTACTGCTAGCCACTACAGGCAACTTCTGGGTGGCATCTCGCTGTCTGCAAGTCCGGCTGCTGCCAATTTCACTTTTTTCTTCCCTGTGGTGGTGTCTTGATTGCCTGCTGCCTGTCAAATTCAACAGGAGAAGAGTTAGGCTAACCCTTTTCAAGACTCAGGTTCTTGTCAGTACGGGACAGTTCCGAGAGAAAAATGTCATCTTTTCACACTTTGCTACCATTTGACTTTTCCAGAGAGCTCCAAGGCATGTCTTCTTATCACCTGTGAAATCCTAATTACAGGGATTTTAATACTCAACAACTATTCTAACAGCGCACACATTCACCAAACATTTAATTAGAACTGTTTTGTGCAAATCCTTTGTTCATCAAAATTATTTTATAGTCTTTGGCAAATTAAAAAAAAACAAACCCTACTACCTATTGCAAATATGGTGACATGATTGAAGTCCCTTCTAGACATGCAGCAGGAAAGGCCCACGTATGTTTTTATCGTGGTATCTACGTTTTAACATGTAGTATTGTTTTACAATTGAATCTTGACTTGAGAAACTGTTAATAACATGCAGTTTTGCAGAATGGCAATTCCTGATGCTATTGAGCTTTGAAAACAATGCTATGAAGTGCAAGTTTATATCTTTCCATTCTACTAATCTCAATATGTATCCAAGAACAATTCAGGTCACAGTCACGTATGCAAATGTAGATTAACTACTACAGTCAGGGTCTGTGCATTTTGCTGTCATTACTGCCTTACTCATATTTACAGTGTTAAAGTGCCTGACACGCCAAACTGAGATATTTGGGAGATGGATGAGGAAACTCCTTGACCTTCATGAAATTGCTCTGTGATGTTATCGTTGAACAACACAAAGGGATAAATAGATCTGGGCTTGTGTAATTCAGCATTTCTTTCATTGGCACTGAGTGTGCCAGTTTGCTTGAGCTTCTCTCTCATTTTATGCAGACGTACATTTTAATCGCCTTAATGGTCTAGTACAACATTCTGGACAGAAACGTGTCGGATCTGTATCTTGAACATGTTTGACAGTGCTTGAACTTGACACAGAACCATTTTTAATCAAACGTGATCAAACTTTCCTCAATCTTCTGTATTAGCTTTTTGTATTGCCTTCAACTAGAAAACCATAGAAAAAAGTTGGCAGCTGAACATGTTAATGACGAAATAATTGGTAAGCCATGGTTCAGATTATGACTGAGATTCAGAATTAGTTTACAAACATTAAGGGTTTAGGCCAATTTTGTCATAGAAATATATCTATTTGTGTAGATACCCATGTATAAGTGTGAATATAGACACACAGGTATTGCAGCACCTTGTCTTGATGTTAGCTCTGGTGTTCCCACCATGGTACCATGAAGGAAGCGTGTGCTTCTCTGTGCCTAATTAACGTGGGTCCTTCGGACAACATGATGTCCCACAGGAATATTCCACAGAGAGGCACCTCCTAAGACCATAAGCCCACAAAGCAATGTCTCCCCCTAACCCACCGATGCAAAAGGGCAAAAAGACACAGGCACCAGGTGGAAGCAAAGTTCTGAAGGACAGGCTGCTTTTCTCACCTACCTCTCACGGGGCAACTTCCATTTGCACTCCAGGCTGGGAAAGCAGTAAAATCCACAGACTCCTGCTGTACCTCTTGCTCACTCACTGACAGCTCTCTGCTTTGGTTAGTGTTGGTTTTCCTTGGGATTCACAGCTTCCAAAACAGGCAGGTGTGAGGAAGGATTGCATTGAGCAGGGGGCTGAGATACGGATTTAGTTTTCAACACAAAAAAGGCCTGGTGTGGGTCTAATACCTTTCTGCTACAGTTTCCCAGCTGAAAAAAAAAAAAAAAGGAGATTGTGTTCTTCTTATATTTATTCACTTGGTTTAGGGGATTTATGTATCCTTAAAGAATTATGTGCCTGGTTTTTATTATTTGAGAAACACGCAGCCACCTCCCTGCACGTGGTAGAGCTGGTTATATGACTCGCGCGAAGCCTCCGAAGTCCCAGTTTTTGCTGTCCCAACACTACATCACACCTCTTCACTGCCAGGGGACTTCCAACCACATGGCAAACGGCCCCAAGAGTCTCCTGTGCTTTCTACGTGGCTTCTGCAAAGCAGAAGGCAAGCACCCGACCTGGGGTGGATGAAAACGTGGCCTCCCCCATTTTCTCCAGTGTTTTCTCGAACAGAGGCTGAGAAGTCCCGCAAGGTGCCGAGCACCTGCTGATCCTCAGGAGGCTGAGGGACGTTGGGAGTACTTGGGGGTAGAGAGATATGGGTGGCATCAAGTCAGATCCACCGCGTGAAGCGCAGGGGAAAGAGAGCAGCCCACCACAGCCTCTGTTCACATAATCTTCAGCTTTGATTGCTGAAGTAGGTGTACACTTCAGGAGAAGCTCCGAGTTTCTCACGCCTTTGGCGTTGGCACAATAAAGTGCCATAGGCTTGGAATCTTGCAACGAGTCCCAGCCAAGAGATGTACGGACTGCTGGCCTGCAGGCATCGCTTTTGCACAGCGAGAATCAAAACGCCACTCTTTAGAAACGGGGCGGGGAAGTCGTTCCCTTAATCGTGCTCCTTTGGGTGGTTTTCATCTGCGGGGTGATGTTGGTTGTGTTGGTGATGTTTAAACAACTGCCTTCATCCCCAGTCCTCGCCTGAGCCTGGTTCCCCCAGCGTTTGAGCTTGAACGATGATACCCGGGACTGGGATGCCGGGTTTGCAGCACTTGTCACTCACAGCCACGTTGCCACCACCAGCTGTAATGACACCCCCCGCCAGCCCCTCTCCCTGCTGGTCCCTTGTCCCTGGTATTAACTGCAGGACGCGCCATCGGTGCCCGCCGGCACGGAAGAGGAGTGATAAAATGCCGGCTGATTTTGAAGCCAGACCGGAATATTCCGTGTGCCGCACCTTTGTAAAGAGCTGAATTTCCTCCCGGAAAAGCCCGAGGAGTGGCGGCTGGGGAGGAAGCAGGACCATTTTGGGCAGGCACGGGAGGTGACGAGCGGTAAAAGGGGATGCAGCGTTGTCCCCTTTTGGCAGCAGGGACCCCCTGCCCCGGCTCCGCTGCCTGCCGAGCCCTGGCTTGGAGGGATGCAGCAAGTGCCTGAGCCGCTGCAGGAGAGAGACAGGTCAGTAGGTATCTATCAGCGTTAATTTGTTCACCTGGTGGTCTGGAACTTCCCCCCAAATTCTCCCTAGACTATGCCATTATCTTAAATAAAACAGGTCTGCAATAATTCTGAGCTCAACTCCAATGGGCAGTGCTCTCTCGCTGTTTTCCACAGCAGGGACACATGTAATATGTATATGAATATGAAATGTATGTCAAATATGTATTGTATTACATAATCTAATATATGTATATAGCATAGACATTTGTCAACTGTGTATTCGTTGTCTCACTGTGCCACATATGTCTGGCAGATTCAATTAAGTGAACGTGCTTCCAGCCCCAGCGAGACTTTCTCTGCGTAGAAAATGCACCAGAACCCGAATATGGTTTCGGTAATCAGACAGCTGAGGAGAATGAGGAGAACGAGCCAGGGGGAAAGAGGGACATGACCAGTGTTAGTTAGGATTTCCAGGTTTTCTGCCCCATAGACTGTGTCTCCAGGTTTTTGGAAGTGCTTGCAAGTATTGGGTTGTAGAGTGTCATGCAAGGAGAGGATGCTGGAGACCAATCGGACAGATGGGAACGTTTCCCTACTTATTATCTGTTATTTCCTTCTTTTGGAAATTCTTTAAAGAAACGCAGCTTAGTCTTAGAAGTTTTCTATATTAATCATTAAACGCTGCCCATCTTTTTGAAGCCTGAAGTGCAGGCATGGTCTTGCGTGCATGTGTGTGTTTGCTTTCTACGCTCCACATCTCAGTGTTCTTACAAACCACCACTGATATACAAGGTCATGCTCTGTCTCCAGAAGCTTTTTCTAGATGGCATGAGAGCACAAACAGCCTTTGCTACCCCTCAGGGAAGTTTATGGCTGGAACGAGCCCCCCTGCCCCTCCTCTTGAATCGCCTTCAGCTGAAGACGGGGTACTAGAAACTTCAGCATCTGGGTGAGCAACAGCCAGTGGAGGGTCGCCCAGGTGGTGTGAATGAAGGAGACACGCCAGCAGGCACGTGTTGCACATGATGGGCAGCGATGGAGAAGTGTCTCTCCACACCTTCTAACAGGCTCCCTGGGACAGCCTGGGAGCACCCTAGCTTATGGCAGGTAGGTAACGTAGTGCCTCGATTTCTTACTAAATTAACTTCTGCCTTGAACTCTGAAAAGCAGAAAATGCAGCCCTGGATGTTTGAGGAAGCAAAGAACTAACAGGAGTCGACCACTCGGCTCCCAGGTGGATTTTACCTCCTTTGAATATCTGCCTGTGCTCAGCGCTATTACTTGGGACCACGAATCCCTGGGGTAAAGCAATTGAGGGGAACAGCCCCTGATAAGGAATGGCCGGGACCGGTCGAGCGTGGGAAGGCAGACACCAGACTGTTTGCATTAGGAGCTTCTGGAGAGGAATTTCCATTATCAGCCATAGCCTAATTTGACTCTGCTGAAGTCCAACAGTTTGCATAGGTACAACAACAACATAATGGGAAGGATCAGTCCTCAACTGACTTGCATTCGTGCTGATTTAAATACCTTCCCTGACCTGGCTTCTATATAAACAAGAAAAAGGTTCCACGTTTCATTAATTTTTACATCAAATTTATTTGAAATGCTGGTGGTGGGGATTTTGTGTGTTGAACAGTCTAACTAAAATATAGATGTTCTGAAACTCTTCCGTAGAGCTAGATTTAAGCTGTAGAACTGCCAGGAGTTTATGAGTTCAGGAAATTTTGTGACAGGTCATTATAATGCAATCTTAATGTCCTCCCTGGGCTAGATAACAATTCAGTGTTTGGCACAGGAAGCTAATTAAACAGATTTTTCCCGGTGGATGAGTCATGAGAAAGTTGCTGATATGCAACAGAGGCATCTCTTTTGAAGAGGAAACTTTGTCTGTCACATTATCACCAAGAAACTTCTCCTCTCTGCCAGGACTGGGGAGGGAAGGGCAGAGGGGTCCCCGAATACAGAAGCCGAGCTCTGTATAGAGCCGTGTCAGGAATCCAACCAATGCCGCATACAGCAAACTGACTTGGGTCTCTTTTCTTCCAAACCTTCAGGTTATGTGATATTTGGTGTATTGTTTCGTGATCTCACTTTTAAAGTTCTAGCAGCCGGATTAATGTTTTTACATGAAAATCACAATTACAGATGGGTTAATTTTATTTTTTAAATTATGACAAAATTTGAAGTCTGAAAATGGGGCCAGGACCTAAAACCATTACTTGAACCAGAGACTAAGAAGTTCGCTCCTTTTGTAGATTTTACCATTTCCAAATGTTCCCATTTCCCAGAGCTCTACGCAGCTTTATGTAAAAAAAAAAAAGAAAAAAAACTCATGATGAGCCTTGAAAAATAATGAGAGTTTGGCAGTACTACTGATTTTATCTCACCTAAATCACAGTGGGCAGTGTTCTGGCTTCTAAACATATGTGGGGTCATGCTCCCAACCTCTGCCCTCTTTTTCATGACGCAAAGATAATTTCACTAAAGTGTCCACCTGACAAAAAAGCTCAGAAACATGAAATGCCTAAAAGGAAAAAAAGTAACTGTGGAACAAGCCTGTCCATGGCCCTCTTGTGTCATGGTCCCCAGGAACTCCTGCCCTTCTCTTCCCTGTCTCTGCCTGCCCCAAGACTCTTCTGAAAGTCCACGGGAGCTTTCAAAAATAGCTCAGAGCTCCTGCGTGGCTCCATGTACATCAGGAGAAGGAGAAGACCCACCTTCAGCTGTGATTTTTAAGCATGCAATGTATTATTAGGCAATTTCAGAACAAATGTAGCAGACACTTGAAACCAATTTAAGTAGCTGCAACAATTTGAGCTAAGGTGTTTTGATGTCTCTCTCTGCTTCTTGGGTGTCTTCACGAGGTTCAAAGGCTTAAAATATAAACCCCAAATGTTTGCTTGTTGTAGGAGAATGCATGTGTTGTACATGTGCTCACGCTTTTATGTTTGCAGCTGCAGCCCTGTGTAAATTGCTGTTTCTTGAAGTTTCCCATTCATGATCATGGTGATAGATTACACATTTCCTTTCTGGAGGGATAATTAATGTCATCCAAATTCTGAACAGTTAATTTCTAGGTAGCCTTGAGGCAGCTGAAACATCTATAACCAAAGAAACACTCTTTACTTGAATAAATGGCCCGTAAGCTCTTTTCTATTTTATCAAGCTGGCTTCGGAGAGGCAGATGTTTAACACTCAGATACTGTTCTCTCGAATGGGGTTCATCTGGTCCCTGCTGAAATCGAGAGGATTCTGCTTAATTTGCAAAAATGTGAGATTAAAATCACAGGAGGAGGTAAGTGAGCCAGCTAACCCGGTATTTTTTTTGGCAGAGCTCTTCTCTGGCGGCTGTTGTTCTCGCTGTGCGTGGCGGGGGGGTCCCGTGTGGGGGCAGTTAAGGGATGCCATCAGCCCTCGTGGGCACTGGTGGTGTCTGGACTTGGCACTCGGATCTCCATGGCCACTTCAGGCGAGGGAAGCAGAGCCCTAATCGGAGACGTCAGCAAAACACCGGCTCTTTTTTTTTTTTTTTTCTGATCTCAAACCTGCCTTTTTGGGGGAGGTTTCCACAACCTGTTCCCTTTGGCAGATGATTTGCTTCAGTGGAACAGCTGCATCATTGCGGGTGAAAGAAAGCATTAACAGCAATGTGTGCACGTTTGTTTAGATTTAATTTTAAAAATGCCTATAGTTCTATGAACTCTGCTTGCATGTTTTCTGTCAACAGATTCCTCTCTTTATTTCACTACTCTCTCTCTTCACGCTCTTCTTTTGGCAACAGTCAAATATCTGCTTTTTCTCTGGTTTAGCGGAATTTTTCTTTTCTCCCCCTCTATCAACATTATCATGAAATAACCAGGAAACCAGAAAGCAGCCAGGTTGTCAAGTGGCCTTCCTTCTAGTAGGTAGTTTCACTCCTGATTTTTTTACAGCCCTGCAACTGAGAGATATGCCCAGTAGCTGTTCCTTTCTTCAGCTGTCCTGGTAGGAACGAGTTGCTGTGAATCCAAGGAACAGATTAATGTTCTTCAGCTTAGCATTTAAAAGCTAGGTGTCCAGTTTGGGTTGCCATCTAGATTCTCTCTATCAGTTTGGCAGGGAAAGGCGATTTCAAGGGTGATCCAATACATGCTAGAAGAGGGGGAAATTTTTTTTCTATAAAACTTTCTCTTCACTGAAAACTAGCTGAATGACTGGTTTTCTTAGTCTAGAAGTTTCATTTCTTGTCAGGCTAGAATTAAGCAGGGTGAATGTTTGTTCTGCTCAGGAGGCAGAGTCTCCTGAAATGGAAACGTGACCCTGTTCAGTTCCTTCAGTCCTCAAGCGAAGCCTTGTTAGACTAGATCTGTCCTAGCTGAAATGAAAAGAGAAATAAGTGAGACTACTTGATTTACCTCATTAGTGGGAAAATAAGCATTACATCAAAGAGTGACAGAACAAAGAAGCGTTTATGATTTTCAGTTCAGGTTTGTCTTGGACTTGCACCACTACCTTCATTAATGCAATCAAAATAGGAGTTTATACAAACTCATCAGCAACAGCATCACAAAAAATCCCTGCAGTTCAATGCTCTGAGCTTTGCCCTCTCCTTATCTAAAGGTAGGTATTAGTATCCAATTATTACCACTGTTTTGGGGCGTTAATACAATTCAGCAAAGCTTGTGCTTTCAAATACAGACTGTTAGAGATCAGAAATCCAACTGGGTAAGGTTTTTTTTTTTTTTTTTTCCTGAAGTTTTCTAACTGTGCAGTAGAAATCATTTTAAGGTATTATTGATATGCTAAAATGCTACTTTAATACAGTGTAAGGATTGGATTTCCCTGGGATACCTGCAAGAAAGTAGATAGATAGTTTCGGGCTACACAAATATTTAACAGCAATACATAAGAGATGAAAATAGTGGATCTGATAGGCTGCTTTACAGAACTCTGGAGATAATTTTATCCTGAATACAAAGGCCTTGTCTGTCAAGACACAACAATAAGTAGTTCAGTCAAGTCAGCAGACTTCCACATGATGATGCAGGGCAGGACAATGAGACAGGAAAACAAGGTTGGATTTAAAATCCAAAACTGACATGGAAAGTGTGCTTATTCAGCCCTCAGATCTCTGGCAGTTAAATGGTGCTCTCTCCATGTGCTTTCATGGTGGAGGTTTGGGTCCAGGCCACCTCAGGGGTGAAGGGACAAATTCCGAGTTCACCTCTAGAGTCAGTTTTCTTTCTACAGCTCATTCTTTGGATCTCAACGTTTAGTTTCAGGTCAAACTTCTTCTCCCAGTAGAAGGCACTGTAGCAGTTAGTGGTTGCATTGCAGTCATGAAGGTCCTAAGAAAGGTTTGTATTAACACGTGAAGATGAAAAAAAAAAAAGCACACAAGCCCTCCTTCTACTCCCAAAGCCACAAATTTCAAGATAAACTATTACAAGAAGTTGCTTTGGGAATAACTTACTTATGGCAGGAGAGATGTGGACATACCTGGCACTGGTGTAAAGCAGGAGTGTTAATGGAAGAGGGGAATTCTTGGGGCCAGTGGGGCAAAAGAAGAGAGTAAGAGTTTCTGAGCATAGATCTGTACAAGCAGATGTGTAGGTCTCCCACACCGTAAGGAGTAGTTGCATGGCACAATGAAGGTTTTTGTTTGTTCCCCTGGTATGCTGCACGTTTCTGTTGTGCAGCACAGGAAGACTTGATCTGTCTGTACGATGGGCTCATGCTTGTGAAAGGGAGACAGTTCATACATCCCACCGAGAGATGTGAATTTGGACTTGCTAAAGCCTGTGAGCTATGTGCACTGGAATATCTCACACAGATGGTTTTTACAACCCAAGGTAAAAGAGGTAGTCAAGTAAGCTGCTGAAAGGAAACATATGTTCATTTTATGTACTTGTTTTTCTGAATATGCTGAATTCATGCTTTGTTTTGCATTGCAGCTTGTACTGTGGCATATGCTTTACTGATTACAGGAAGCTGGGCCTGCAAAATTCATTAGTCAACAAGGGAAAGATATTGGTACTGGGATAAGGTACTGGGATCAGTGCTGTTTAACACCTTTGTCGGGGACATGGACAGTGGGATTGAGTGCACCCACAGCAAGTTTGGCAATGACACCAAGCTGTGTGGTGCAGTCAACACACTGGAAGGAAGGGATGGCATCCAGAGGGACCTGGACAGGCTGGAGAAGTGGGCCTCTGTGAACCTCATGAAGTTCAACCAAGCCAAGTGCAAGCTCCTGCACCTGCGTCATGGCAATCCCAGGCACAGATACAGGTTGGGTAGAGAAGGGTTTGAGAGCAGCCCTGAGGAGAAGGACTTGGGGATGTTGGTGGATGAGAAGTTCGACATGAGCCAGCAATATGTGCTGGCAGCCCAGAAAGTCAACTGCATCCTGGACTGCATGAAAAGAAGCGTGGCCAGCAGGTCAAGGGAGGTGATTCTGCCCCTCTGCTCTGGTGAGACCCCACCTGGAGTGCTGTGTCCAGCTCT
>JAOXJK010000012.1:51787244-51799304 GCA_025774025.1 Xenus cinereus | reverse complement strand
CCTTCCTGTGTTGAGGACTCCAGAGCTGGACACAGCACTCCAGGTGGGGTCTCACCAGAGCAGAGTAGAGGGGCAGAATCACCTCCCTCGACCTGCTGGTTCACAGGAAAATAGCATCATTCCAAAAGACAGTAATCTTTGCTGCTTGGCAAGCTGGAGCAATAAACTACGTAGTAAGAGATGTATATCCAAAATTAGAATTGAGCCCATGATCATCTACATATATGCCACAGAAGGGTGCAGGCAATGACTTTTGAGATGTGGAGCCTTACTTCAGTCTAACGCTGCTGCTTTGAGTGTCCTTGACACTCATCCAGACAGGATGCAAACCCACCGTCCTTCTGTTGTGAGAGCAGAAATTTCTCTTCCTCCTGCACGGGGGTGAATGGTCCCTCGTGGTTTTTACTGACTATGACATTGGATATGATTCTTCCGGAACTGGGAGGGACTTTGTGGGGGTAGTCCAGAATTGTAGGCAACAATGTCTAGCAATTTCCTCTAGAAAATTATTTAATTTTACCTGAAAATCTATCTCCTGGAAGCTAGTTCCACATTTCCAGTTCTCCGATGATTATAAACCTCTTGTTTTTCCCCAGTCTGTTTACTCACTGCCATTTTGTGTCTTTTTGCTCTTGTTCCAGTGCCATCCTTTACTTTAAAATTTTTTCTTCCTGCTGGAGAATTAGACGCCTCTTTCCTCCAGTGTGATTACTGAAAGTAATCTTACTCCTTCCCAGCTGTGCCCTGACAGTCTTCAAATGCTTGAAATCAGGTGTGATTTTTCTATATAAAGAACAACCAATAGTCAGTGTAATAAATGACAAGAAAAAAATGTTGGACAGCTCAGTGGAAGAAAAGATATATGGTGCCATTACGACCCGATTAGTTCTCCAGTTCTTGGCAGACGGATTTTCAAGTTGGCCAGACTTCTAAGAGGATTCCCCTTTTCTGTCCTCTCTCTCCTCTACCCTTTTTTCCCCATCAGACTATGTATCATGGACTAAAGCTGCATTTTGTTGTGCAGTTAGATTAATGTTTTCATTTGGATGGGAGTGCAGATTTGAAGTGAACCTCCTGGTTGCCCACGCTCACTGTGCTTCTTTTGTACCACGGAGTGGTCTCAGAGCTCACGAGCTGCATTGTTTTAGGAGGAAATTAAAATGAAGACACGCTGGAGTGCAGCACTTCTGCCACAAGTGGGCATCCAGACCAGGAGGCCAGACTAGAAACTGTCTGGAAATAAAAACAAGCACAGTCCAGTCATCTTGAAGCTAGGTTCTCAGCACCAAGTGTTTCACTCTACAGGTCTGCTGCAAAGGTTCACATTGCTTGCTCTTGCAGACGTAGGATTAGCCTTCTGCCCCTGTTTCCTGGTGGTCTGAGGGGGTGGTATAGGTAGATCATACCTGCATGAAGCTTTTATTTGGGGATAAAGAATCACAGAATGATATCAGGTTGGAAGGGACCTCTGGAGATCATCTAGTCCAACCCCCTGCCAAAGCAGGTCCACCCAGAGTGGGTTGCACAGCAACGTGTCCAGGCAAGTTTTGAATGTCTCCAGAGACAGATACTCCACCACTTCTCTGGGTAGCCTCTTCCAGGGCTCTGCCACCCCCCTCATATTTAGATGGAACTTCTTATGTTCAAGTTTGTGCCCATTTCCTTGTGTCCTGTCACCATGCCATTGTAGAAGCCTACCAGGTTAGTCAGACATGATTTCCCCTTGGTGAATCTGTGTTGACAACTTCTGATAGCTTTCTTTTCCTCCCCATGCTTTGAGATGATGCCCAGAACAAGGTGTTCCATCATCTTTCCAGGGATGGAGGTTAGGCTGACTGGCCTGTATTTTCCTGGGTCTTCCATCTTTCCCTTTTTGAAGACTGGAGTGACACTGGCTTTCCTCCAGTCCTTGGGCACCTTGCCTGTTCTCCAGGACCTTTCAAAGATGATGGAGAGTGGCCCAGCAATGACTTCTGCCAGCTCCCTCAGCACTCACAGATGCATCCCATCAGTACCCATGGACCTGCAGATATCCAGTTTACTTAACTGTTCTCTGACTTGATCTTCCTCAACCAAGAGCAAGTCTTCCTTCATCCAGACTTTCTCTGTTTCCTCCAAAGTCTGGGAGTCCTGAGTACTGGCCTGAGCAGTAAAGACTGAAGAAAAGAAGGCATTCAGCAATTCCGCCTTCTCTGCATCCTCTGTCACCATGGCACCCGTCTCATTCAACAGCAGGCCCACATTTTCTCTAGTTTTCCTTTTGCCTCCAATAGACTTGAAAAAACCCTTCTTGTTGACTTTGACATCCCTTGTCAGGTTTAATTCCAAGGAGGCCTTGGCTTTCCTCTTTTCTTCCCTCCATACTCTGACGGCATTCTTGTCATCTTGCCAAGTGGTCAGGGACCACCCTCCACACACTGTAAACTTCCTTCTTGAGTTTTTTCAGAAGCTCCCTGCTCAACCACGCAGGTCTCCTGCTTCCCTTGCCTGATTTCTTGCTCTTAGGGATGCGCCGATCCTGAACTTGGAGAAAGCGATGTTTGAATACCAACCAAATATTGCTTTATCTCTATATAAAGAAGACTGTTGTACTAGTAAAATATACACTGAAGTAGATTAATATTTAAAGGCTTGAGTTAATATGGCATATTTAAACCCTGCATTTGCATATACTGACTTCTGTTTTCCTGGTGCTGTAAGCCTAAGGATTTGTCTTTAAATCTTGCTTATTAGCTTAAAAATGCTGTCTTTTAACAGAAGGAATAACAAATTCAAATTAGTTATCTGCCTTCTAGTCAGGTACATTTACCAGAGCTTGCAGCAGGAACAGGCCACGGTTTTGATGGCTGTTCATTTAATTCAAGGTGAACTTTGGTTGCAGGCCCCACGTTCAGAGAGGTGCAGGACAGGGCTCATCTGACTGCAGTGCCTGGGACCTGATCCTGGCACTTATTGTACTTGAGGTGCTCTGACTTGAGAGAGAAGGGCTACCTTATGAAGGAATATCTGAAAGGCAGAATACTTGTATTAGCAGCCAGTTAATTAGTCTAACACAAGCCATGGCCTGTACCTCTAGCCCTGCAAGTTTATCAGCTCGCTTTTCCTCTACCTGTCTGAAGAATTTGCCTGGCAGAGTTTAAATGGAGATTTGAGATCTGGGTGTGTAGGCAGGAGTTTGCGTTCCCGTAGCAGTAATGGCAGAAATGTTCCTGGTGTTAATACAACAGCGAGGACCAGCCTGAAGCAATAACATTTTATATTTTCCTTCATCTAGCTTCATTGTGGAATGACGGTCACTTCCAGTGAAAATGAATCCCAAGTGCAGTAAATTGTTGGTTGACTGCAAAACTATATTACGCCAAATCAGTCCTTGTTTCTTCCAGTTTATTAAGTTTATGGACTTCGTTATGAGAGGGCAATGAGTGATTATGGAGAATATGAACAAGGAAGTTGTATACCTCCGTGTATACTCCTGTTCATGTAACTTCTGCAAATGTAATTCATCTTTGCGTGCAGAGACCATAAGCTGGATAATTGTATGGCTCTCTATAAAGTGTATTAGTTATGATTATTGTCCAAGGTAACACCATAGTTAATTTTTAGCCTCTTATACAAGTCTTTTCTTGGACAGAATATGTTGTGTTTGGCACACTAAGTCTTTGCAGATTTTACTTCATTGTTAGTGACACTTTGTATAGGAAGAGGAAATACTCTCACTCTCGTCACCTTCATCACGGGGGCTTGTGACAAAGGCTGAGATATATATTTTTAAGAGCTCTCCTCAAAGCGGGTTTAAAAAATGCTTAATCAAACACAGAGAGAGTCTGATTGGTAATCCCTGAGAAACTGTTCCTTTTCACTACTTGATCCAAAGCTTAGGAATGGTTTCACCTTCGGTACAGAAGGTTTCCCCTTCTGTAAACCCTGAATTTTTTGTACAATTTGATGTGAATGTGAATGCACTGAATGCCATCGGGACAGTATTCTTCTTGCTTGACTGATGTACTCCTCCTGGGCACCAGCTTGCACACCTTGCTGGCACCCAGAGCTGGCAGGACGAGCCCCATAGGAAGGGCAGTGCTGCCTGGCACTGGGTTTCGGGAGCCTCTTGTCTCCTGCTGCTCCTGAGCACAAGAGCATCAGTACACACGGCTGAAGGGAAGGTAAGGGGAAGAGGGCACCGGTGCGACCCTGTTCCCTCCTCGTCCCCAGGACAGGAGGGCTCCAGGCTGGTGGGTGCTGTGCAGGTCTCTCTGCGCTCCCGGGGGTTGGCTCGGAGGTTGGACAGGGATGTGGGAAAAGAAATGTTTCTCCAGTCACCTGTGCTCAGTCCTTATCCAGTTGTGAAGGGCTTCACGGGAGCTGCACGGGGTTGTTAAAGCAGAGACCGGCACGGTTTTCCCAGGATACAGTTCTGGTTTAAGCCAACTTGCTCTCTTTCTTGTGTGCTTTTTAGTGCAGACAATATTAATTTGGAGACAACTCTTTCATGAAATTTTTCTCTGCTTTATGTTTAAAGGCTCCTTTTCAGCTACTATAATCCTGCCAGATACCAGCAGTTCAAAGGACAGCTTATTTTATTGCCTTCAAAACGGGCTGATGGATATTTCCTTTGGGGATACTGCCAGGAACTTCCTGAGAAAAGCAAGAGGTAGGGGGGTGGGCTGGGGGGTGGAGGAGAAAGCCAAGTGGCACGTCAAAGGTGGTGTCTCCAACAAATCCTAGCTGTCTGCAGGCATTCAGCTACCTCTGTGCTGAGGTTGTAGACTTGGCACGGGAAAAATCTCCTCATTTCTTTCACCCAGCCACTGTTGCTTTGATGCTCGGCAGTTTAGAAATGTCTTCTCTTAAAAACCTACCTATAATATTATTTTTTCCTGATTATATGCACTAATTACGACAGCGGGGTTGCGAAGACCATTGGCCAAATGTAAATTCTGAGAGGGAATTAAGTAGAGATTAGCTGGGCTTCGATTCCCAAAAAGTCTTTCAGTATGTTCATCTGTTTCACCATTTACTGAACCTGATTGGTAAAGATCATCTTGTCCAACCTGACAAGACCTGACCTTGTTCAACAACGGTTGGACAAGATGATCTTTAAGGTCCCTTCCAACCTAGAAGATTCTGTGATTCTGTGATAATTTGATCCCAAGCTATATGTTTTCTGGGAGTGCATCCGACTTTGTAGAGAGCTCTGCTTTGTGGCAAAGCTCACGGGCGGCATTCTGACAGACAGCCTTCCTTTTATTCAAAGTAAATACAAATGGACAATCTTTACTGAGCCACCATTTTAGTTGTGTCACTCGGTGACCCTACCTGTGTCTCACCGAGTCCTGGCACTCTGCACAGCCGCTCCTATGTTATTAGTTGAAAAAAGCTTAGGCATCCATAAAAAAGATCACTAAATTAATGGTTCTACCATCCAGAGGGTAACTTTGCTTGTGTCCCCTGTGCGTTACTGCTGTTGAGTTGACAGATAAAAACGAGGATTTTTCAGAACTGATGAGTGCTTGCTGAATGATGTGGGTTGCATTTAGGATGACATTTTGAAAGGACGTAATTCTCAACATTTGGCAGTGCTTCTTGGAGATTTAGACTCTTCCCAGGTAGCTCAGGCTGAACAGGGAAAACAGAAGTATCCGGTTTCCTACAGGCTTCTCAGATTTCGTTTGTGGAAAGCTTTCTGCTCGCCCTTGTGAAAGACATGTGAAAAAGACATTTGTATTTTTTCAGTCTTTTGGATACTTATTGTCAGGTGGATGACATTTTGTTGGACCCAGCGCCTTGAATTTGATTTGTTATGGTTTTGTTTGCATTTTCAATGTTTTGTAAATGAAAACAAGCACTTCTTTTTAGCGCAGCTATTATAAGAAAGTTTATCACAGGCTGCACAAAGGGACACATGGTCCTGCTGTGCAAGTGATCTTGCAAAGATGTACTTGCAAATGCATTTATAGCAGCGGTATTCGTGGAGGACCCTGAGAGCTGTGCCAGGGAGCAGAAGTCATCTGCGTGGACCATCTGGAGCAAGCCCCCGACTGTGAGTGACGAGTGCGTGACGCAGCGATGGGGAACACACGCAGGTCCCAGGGTGCTGCCAGGGTGGCTGCTTGCTGGGGCTGGGGCATCATCGGCGGCTCCAGCCTGGGGAATTGGGCACCTCCATGGGGATGGGGGTGTGCTGGACATCAGCCCACGGGTTGGGGACGGG
The DNA here is from genome assembly GCA_025774025.1 of Xenus cinereus. NCBI lineage: Eukaryota > Metazoa > Chordata > Aves > Charadriiformes > Scolopacidae > Xenus > Xenus cinereus. The sequence goes on along the minus strand of JAOXJK010000012.1, from coordinate 51,793,093 downwards.
ATCAGCAGGTCCCGTGGCCAGGCAGGGCAAGGCTGTGGGGAGCTGGAGGCTGGCACTGCTGCACGCTGGGGCTTGAGGTAAAATGGGGTCCTGAGCCAGGGGCAGGGGTAGGGGTGTCCCCAGGAGAGGTCAGGCAGGGACAGAAAGGGCTGTTCATGCCCTCAAGGCCCTGGCAGCAACTCTAATGTTAGCAACACCCACAGAGCCATCAATGGTTTGGGATTTATGGATGTTTGTGGGTAACATACTGGCAGGAAACAAGCTTGAAATTTGCTAAAGAAGTTGGCCACTATTAATAACTTCCCTTCATCAAATTAATGCATTTCAGGATGATAAGCACATGATATTCTCTCCTTGGAGACCATTCTTGGCAGGGGAAAGATGCACGTAGCCACAGTCTGTGTGTGTGTGTGACAGGACAGGATGAACTAACAGTGGTGAGCTGCTTATATGTGGTTATATTTGTATTCCCTTGCTAAAATGAATAAGCCCTTGCTTCTGCTTTGAATCTGGCACATTGGTGGTACTAAAAGTGCCTTATAATGCTGCCTTTATGAGTCTTTCTTCTAAGGATTATCAGGCTGTATTGCTTGCTCCCAGCTGTTGCTTTTTGCTGTCCATTACTGAGCTGCTGTACGGCTTCACACCACAAACTGCTGCACATCAATCTCTGATAGAGGTGTCCCTGCCATGGCGTTGCACCCACCAGACCGTACATTCATCCCTCTGAGCCTTGTGGTCCACAAGGCGACACAGCACAAGCCGAAAGGATGCTCAGAGTTGTCCATAAGTGAATTAGCTGACTTAAAGAGACACGGTCTTCTCAGCCTTTGAAGACTTCAGGCTGATCTTTAGCTGTTCCCAGACACGTATTTTTTAGCTGGGGCCAGCACAGATGCATCTCTAACTTCACTGTGATTCATTCTAGCCAAAGACACGTGTTTTAGTTGATTGAGAGATGTTCAGTTATTTCTGTTTCGTTGCTTTGTGTTTATTCCTTTTCCTCTCTGGTTTCCAACCAGGCGCCGAAGAAGAATTGCTCCAACTGCAGAAGAGTCTGCATTATGTTACCTCCAGCAGAAACACCACACTTCTGGCAAGTGAGTAAATACATACAATCTTTTTAGCCCCGTTTTGCTGCCTTAAGAGGCACTGATGCGTTTGAAGAAATATCCAAATGTATTGAGACATAGCTGCATCCCAGCACTGAAACTTTTCAAACTTCACCGGGATGAAACTAAGCAGTAGAAGGAGGTGCCTGAGAAGCCTGACATTTGGGTTGACCTGGGCTGTCTGCCTGCACCAGTAAGTACAACAGACCAGTAAGGAGTGGATCTGCAGAGCAAAACACCTGGCACTGAAGACCCAACATCCAAGATAACACACATTTCAGAGGGATTTATTTTGGATTAGTTTAGTCTGGTCCTGTGGAGTCCACATCCGTCAGCGACTGCGAGTGCCAGTGGAAAGCTTCTTCCAGACAATTTTCATTTGAAAGACAGCCAGCTTGTGTTCTCCAAGACCGCTCAGCCATGTGAATCAAAACATGGTAAGTGGGGACAATCGGGAGGCTTGCTTCAAAAGGGCACTCTTGATCTCAACTAAAAGGCTAACATAGATGCACCCAAAATCTTTCCCTGTCTGCCCTGGATTTCTACTAAGTAGTTTAGGAAGCTGCTCCATAAATCTGAATCCTCTATAGAGGGCTCACATTTATTTCTTATCACAATGCTGCCAAAGGTAATATTCCTGAGCTAAATACCCGGTTATGGCTCAAGTAGTTTATTTAACTGGCGATAAAACCCATTGTGTGTGTTGGGGTTTTTAAAGAGACCAATTTGCTGCAGTCTAGCAGCCCACGCAGATGGGTTGCTTGAAAGCAAACTTATTGTTTTTATTCATGTATCATTAAGGGCATGTGAAAACTGAAGGAGTTTCTTAAGATACACAGGAAAGAGAATCTGCATTTAATGAAATTTGCCAGAGGAAGAAAATTATGGCTTATATTTTTTCGTGGCACTGTTTCTGCAATGAAATTGCCAAGGGGGTCTTACGGAACTCTGATTCAGAAGCAAATGGATCAGTTTTAATTGTGGTTTCTTGTGGAGCAGAAGCACAAGCTCAAACACCTACCAGTGTTTCTTGTTTTATACCGTGGGGTTTTTTTCCCCAGCTGAAGGTGAATAGATGTGAAGTACAGTCCTTCAACATGCAAGAGCTGAGGGAGGTGAACGGGATGCAAAGGAGAATGTTTTTGTGCCAAGCTTGCCAGAGTTTTGTGCGTGATTAGAGAAGTTGTATTCCTTGTGTGTTGTTGTCTGGGAGGGAAGAAGCTGAAGCCACTGATGACGATTCAGAACGTGAAATCGTTCCCTTACTGGAAGTTCAGCAAGGTTTTGCTAATGACATCTGTAAAGCCAGGATCTCATGCAGAAAATCTGGATGGTTCAGTCACCCTATGATGGCTTGGAAAAGGTGAAGTTAGCTGGGAAAATAGCAACTGAGATAATTAATCCAGTTTCAGGGATGGCTTTTCAACAAAGACAGGGAAGGATCTTGGGTCATGGGGCGAGACGCTGTAAGACCTTACCTGGACAACTGTATAAACTTCCAGTCTTTCCTCTTAGAAGATGAAGTCAGATTGGAACAGTCACAGAGGGGTGATGAGGAGAACTGAGAGTCTAACGTCCATGTAGAGGACGTTAAAAGAGCATGGTTTGGTTAGCTTAATGAAATAAAAACTTGTTGGAACACGACAGCTGTAAATACTCAAGACAACTAGCTTCCCAGTCAGCTAGAAGGACAAAGCCAAGTGAAGCGACAACAGTGGCACATGAGCAAATGGGTATTAAAAAGCAATGAATAAACTATCATGCAAATTGGATTCCCAGCCATCAGAAGCATGAGGTTCTGGACTGGCCTTCTGTAGACAGTGTAGATCATGTTGTAAATGTCAAATACCGTCAAAGTACAGGCAGTGTTATATTCTTTCCTGACAGAAGTGCATTATCCAATATAGTGGTCAAACAACAATTATGTTCTTGCCTGAGCATTAGGTTTGGATGTATTACACCTATTTTCACTTGCCTGGAATTTTGCTTAAGATGCAAAGCATGCTGTAGTAACGCTACGCATTCCTGTAAAGAGGAAGGCTAATTATTATAGCAATATGGATGAGGTAATGGAGCGTGACTGTTAGGAGTGTAACCCGTGAACAGGCAGATAACAGACTAACGGCTGACATTTTGTAGCCTGTCAGAAAACCATGCATTCCACGTGAGATGCCTGCAGCATTGTGCGCTGGGGATGTGAAGGCTGGAAACGGCCAAATGCAGCAATCAAAGACACATGGTTTAAGTTGAACACAGGCTGCTGGTAATGACTGAGGCTCACCTGTGAGCTTAATGAAATGAAGCCTTTTAATTAGTAGGGAAGTACAGAATGCAGTGTTTCAAGACCTGATAAACATATGCAGACAGGAGCTATGATCTGGCTTCTTCTCTCTTGAGTAGCTACAGCTAGACCCACCTAGATACTGTTTGATCAACCAAACATTCTAGGTGTTGTCCAGACAAGGTCTTACAGGTGAAGAAGACCTTGAGGGAAGACTGCAGTTAAAGGGGTCTGAGGGTGTAGAATCCCTTGTCAGGGAGAGGGACAGATAATTAGTTTATTAATTGTGGCTGGTGGGTAAGTACTTGTGGACCAGCCCCTGTTATGCAACTTCTGTGGCTCCAAGGACTCCAGAGCACCAGGAGATACAGTAGAAGAGACAAATATATTCAAAAGGACAACTTAATATGCATTTAGTTTAAATAGAGTAGATTATTGTAAAAGATGACTTTCCTTCCTGCCCCAAGACGTCTGCAGTGTCTTAAGGAAAAAGTAACTCAAAATACACGTGCGGTGCAGAGAAGGTTGTACAATAGTAATCTATATTGGAGAGGTCTTTGCATGATCAGTACCATGGAAAACGTTAAAAATAACAATTTCCTCTGATACTAGAGGAAAAACAGTCTAGCATGTTACATTGCTCACAGATAAGACTTGAGTGATTTAAGGACAACACAAACCAACTCAGTAAACTCGTTAGTGAAAGCACTCCTTTGATTAAAATTGCTCAGTAAAGTGATCATGTGGAAATTTTAGTGGGCAGCATTGCTTGTAAAATGCAAAAAAAAAAAAGGTGCAAAGTTTTGTTTGGTCTTGGTTTCAGATGAGTACAGTGAAGGGCCTCAACAGGTTCAAGTCTGAATGTGGTGGTGTTGTCCCAGTAGGGCTGATGCAGCTGTTGGACTTTTGACAACATTAGTAAGATATTGCAGTGGTCTCTTGTCTGTGGAATGTTCAGGGTAGGGTGAGAGACGTCCCCTGAGGGAGTGGATCCCCAGAAGGCTGCTGGAGGACCCAGAGAGGAAATAGAGCAGCTGGAGAAAAGTCCAGCTGGTGGGAGCAGGTTGGGCTGTGCCCAGAGCCTCAGGGCCAGGAGGAACATTGCCAGAGAGCTGCCAAGTGCCATCGGCTGGGGTAGGCTTCTGCGAGCTGCCCCAACCACAAAGGGTGTGCTGGCTGCTTAGCCCACTCTCCAAGCTTTCCACGGATGGGGGGACAGATGAGGGAGAGTGTTTGTGAAAGGCGAAAGAGAGTTGCTCCCTCTCTGTGCATCCTGTGTGCTCCAGGGAGCCCTTTGGAGAATTGCTGTGCTGTACAGCAATAGACCCCTCTGCCAGCAGACTGTTGAAGGGAGCCTAGGCTGTCCTTTGAGGAAGATGAAAATGAGGGTTCACGGATTTGACAGATTTGGAAGGGACCTCTAGAGACCATCTAGTCCAACTCCCCTGCCAAAGCACATCACTCAGGACGGCATCCAGGCGGGGCTTGAAAGTCTCCAGAGAAGAGGACTCCACACTCTCCCTGGGCAGCCTCTTCCAGTGCTCTGTCACCCTCACCGTAAAGTTTCCCTCATATTTGAGTGGAACTTCCTATGTTCCAGCTTGTGCCTGTTGCCCCTTGTCTTATTGCTGGAAACCACTGAAAAGAGCCCAGCTCCATCCTCCTTCAACCCACCCTTTAGGGTTGTTGGGCTGTTGAGACAGCAGACCTGGGTAAATGCTACCAGCAGAGCAGGTAGCGTGCTGCATGGCTTGGTAAAGGGTGACTTTGCAGTGCTGCAGGTCAACGAAGCACTGAGCAAGCCGCCTGTGGGGTTCCCATAAGCCTGGGGATGAGATGGTTGCTCAGGTGAAATAACCTTGGTGAGGCTGCTGAAATTAAACCCTTCATCCAGGCCTCAGCAAGTCATGGCACTAGAACTCCTTACAGAATGCTCCCAAGCTTACTGTTCAGCAAGGGGTTAAAGGACAAAAAACCATCGGGAACGCAGGCTTCTGTTTGAACCGCAGCAGATCTACCAAATCCGAACGAGAAAGAAAGGCGTGTGTCGGTCGGTGAGGCCTGAGGTGGCACCTGGGACGGTGCTGCACAGAGGGGTTCCCGCCTCAGGGACCGCCCTCACCACCCCAGCCGGAAGCAGGAAGATGAGAGCAACCAATCAGACGCGTGGGGGGCGTGGCCAGGAGCCACGCGGGGATTTAAAAGCAGGAAGAGCGGCCTCTGTGTGGGTGAGTCTGGCTGGTTTAGTGGGGATAAGTGCTGGGTCTTGTCTTTTGGTCATATCAACCCCGGGCAATGCTACAGGCTTAGGGCAGAGTGGCTGGAGCTGCGTGGCAGAAAAGGAGCTGTGGGTGTTGGTGGCCAGCTGGCTGAAGATGCGCCAGCAGTGTGCCCAGGTGGCCAAGAAGGCCACCAGCATCCTGGCCTGTGTGAGGAACAGCGTGGGGAGTAGGACT
>JAOXJK010000012.1:51769208-51781969 GCA_025774025.1 Xenus cinereus | reverse complement strand
CCCCACAATATTCTTCTCTCCAAATTGGAGAGGTATGGATTTGATGGGTGGACTGTTCAGTGGATGAGGAATTAGTTGGATGGTCACATCTAGAGGGTGGTGGTCAATGGCTTAATGTCCACATGGAGATTGGTGACAAGTGGTGTCCCTTAAGGGTCGGTACTGGGACCAGTGCTGTTTAATATCTTCATCAATGACATAGACAGTGGGATCAAGTGCACCCCCAGCAAGTCAGTGGATGACACCAAGCTGAGTGGTGCGGTTGACACTGGTGAGGGGTGGGATGCCATCCAGAGGGACCTGGGCAGGCTTGAGAAGTGGGCTCATGTGAACCTTGTGAGGTTGAACAAGGCCAAGTGCAGGGTCCTTCACCTGGATCGGGGCAACCTCCAGTATCAATACAGGCTGGGGGAAAGAAGGGATCGAGAGCAGCCCTGCCAAGAAGGACTTGGGGGTACTGATGAATGAAAAGCTGGACGTGAGCCATCAACGTGCGGTCACACATCGACCAACATTGACTGCATCAAAAGAAGCATGACCAGAAGGTTAAGGGAGGTGATTCTGCCCAACACTGGAAAAGGGTTGCCCAGAGAGGTGCTAGATGCGCCATCCCTGAAAATATTCAAGGTCAGGTTGGATGGGGCTCTGAGCAACCTTATCTAGTTGAAGGTGTCCCTGCTGATTGCAGGGGAGGTTGCACTAGATGACCTTTAAATGTCCCTTCCAACCCAAACTATTCTATGATTCTATGAGACGGTCGACTTTTAAGCAACTAAGATCTAAAGCTCTACATTTACACCAAGACAATGACGCAATGCCAAGGCTGCTCAGTGGAATTTTTCTGAATACCGTTCGTATTGCTCGTTCATTAAAAACTGGCTTGCATTAGAAGCAGGACTGACCAAGCAAAGCATGTAAGAAACCAGAAATCTGATGATTCAGTCTGAGGGACTGAATTTCGATAATTTCCTTTGTTTTGCTTGGTTTACCCCAGGGTAAATTGGATATGTCAGTTTAACTTAGAAATTTGTCTTTTTTTACAAATAATAAATGTTTGCAATTAATTTCTGGGTGCTTGACTTTGTTAAGGTCCTCAGTAAATAAAATAATAGGAACAGGACAAGTGCCGTGACACACTAGTTTAAAAAATGTTCCCCTAAGTGAACCAGGAGTACAGTGCAAAAGAGAAAAGAATGTGAAAATAAAATGTCTCCAAAACCAATGTAACAGTAAAAACCTGACATTAAAAGATGCTTCTTGACTATGTTCTTAGCCCAACAGTGCTGGTAGAACAAGAATTGGTTTGAAAAAATATTGAAAATACAATGCGATTAGAAGGAATCCATGTGTATATTTATTATTTCTTTACTGCAGACGGGTATTGCTATATAGGGTTACCTTAAAATTGCTTTCCAGTTCTGTGCTTCTGAAGAAACTCATTAAAAGGAACTGGTCAGGAATTCAGATGAAAATACGGTGCTTCGTGATGTTAGATTTAGATTAAATTTTAAAATTATGACTAGGTAGCTTTTAAATTAATGGCACAAATGCAGTTCTATTTTAAAAAATACAGTGTGTTTTTCTGTCAATAATGTTTTTATTGTGCTCTTTCATACTCTCTCTGACTTTTCAGAAAGGAAAGAAGAACAAAATAGGAAAATGGAAGCTGAATAACAGTAAATCTTGTTCTTTGGGAAAGGTAAGTGTGAGAAGTTATACACTGGCTATAGAGATAGGCAGAGAAAAATTGTCAGGGATGTGCAAAAATCTATTGCAAAGTAATAGTTTAAGAAATGCTGGAAAAACACTCAAAATTTACAATTTTGTTAAAATTGTATTACATGATATACTGGTGATGTAACATCATTGTTACTGAGTTTCATGACAAATGAAAGATATTTGATGAAGGGCTTCTAAAATGGATGTGAGTCCTGGGGAGAGCAAAATGTTACTGTTGTTGTCTTTTTCCCAGTCAAAAATCCGTACCTGCCTACTTGTATTGCTCTTGTGGAAAACTCTTTGGCCACTAGCAACTGTGTAATAATGATGTTATGGCAGGGCAAGAGTTAGAAGTTAGGACTTTCTGATGTCTATGCTAAGTTGTTTCAGTGTGGGATGTGCCCACACTAAGGATAATGGATGCTGGTGCAGCAGCAGATGTATGCAAAGGTCTTAAAGGGGCTATAGAGTATCTGATCACCCTTCCAAAAAAAAGTGAGGTAGCAGGTCAGTCAATAGAGATGCCTTTTACAGCCGTCCAAGTACAGAAAGAAGGAGGTCCTTGGATCATCAGAGAAAGCGTCGTGTTTTAACTGTTCAGGAACTGTTCCAGGTGGAGGCAGAAGAGGGAAGCTGCGACATGCACAGTCGTTGCTGTAAACAGTACGTTAACTAGTATTAAATTGCGGTCCCGAATATTTTAGTTGTTGATTTTGTTTGGCTTCTGGCATGGGAAATTAATTTTTTTCTGACCAGTGCCTATTACTGTTTTAAGTTAAAATGAGATGTACATGGAGGCGCGAAGAAGCAAAACTTGGGACTATTCATGGATGTGAACCAATACTAGAAAACCGATTCTTGGAGGATGAAATAGTCACCTGACTGAATTTGGTGGGAGATTTTCCACAGATTTCAGCAGACCCTTTTGATTATTTTCTGTTAGAAGATAATTTATGTTTTTGTTCTACCTCTCCCATGAGATGTAGAAAAGAAGAGCAAACAATGTTGCCAAACCTTACCTATGAAAAGACTCAGAAGAAGGATTAAAGTTAGTTTAAACAGAAAAGAGATGGTGCCATGGATTTAAATGGATTTTTTTATAAAGAAGGAAAGGAAGTGGTTCTGGAGGTGACTTGCTGTAGCATAAAACACAGATTGACAGACGAAGGATTTAAGAGTTGAATTTATGGCTCGCATACGAACCTGTAGGTTTGCTCTGTTTAGATTCTGACCCAATATATGAATGGAAAAGCTCTAAATTGACTAAATTTGAAGTGAGTCCCTAAAGAAGGAAGGGGGATTTGGAAAGCACGCACCCTTCTGTGCAAGACAGAGAAATTTAATAAATAAGGATTAGTAGCCCATCATATTTTTGCTATGAATGACATTGCCTCTAAAAATGAAATACTTCTATAATCTCTAATATTTTTGTACTGCTCCTGGGTTAAAAAAAGTCAAATATGTACATAGGTTGTGGCATTTAAATAAAATGGAGCCACCTATAAAGTGTATCCCGAGATACATTTTATGGAGAGAATTATTACAACATTTTTCCTACTGGAAAGCAAACCATTATTTATGAAATTAAAATGAGGATTCATCAGGTGTGCCCTGCTTGCAGGAAGGTCAGCTGCTGAGCACAGTGTCATTTCACAGGGATAACTTCAATCCTGTCAGGACGGCCAAGCACAGATCGTTCTTACAGCTTGGCATAAATAATAAATGGGTGGTTCAAAGCTCCAGATGAGGATACAGCAAATCTCATTGTCTTCTCTTTGCGGCGTGTTGTTTTGTGCAGCTGTTCAGAGCAAGTAAAATTAGCTACCATGCGGTCCTGGCTGTGTTTTACATCACTTCTGTAGCATCGGTGTAATGGACTGATCAAAGCACCAACTGGTGGAGAGATAATGCCTGGTACTTGAACTGTGGGCTTTTCTGTTTGTTGCAAAAGGTCTTCTGAATGCTGCTTTGGATTCTTTTCCAGAGTTGCAGACAAGGTTCCAGGCATCGGTGGCCAAGATCCTACGGATTCCCATGCTGAATTAATCAAACTTTGCTGAAATAATTTTAAAATTGGGCTAGTTGTAGTTGCAGCTGGAATTGATTCAGTAGAGAAGTACCTGCCGTAGAGCAGATGTGTAAAAATGGCCAGTATGTTTTGGTCTTTAGCTGTTTGTTCACAGAAAACTAAAAACATGCTAAAACTGCAACTAGTGGGTCTTTATTCCTTGTTGATATCAATACCACTGTCTTCAGTTGATATTGGAACAGTAGCCCGAAAACCTTCTGAAATTAATTTAGTGTTAAGACATTGGAAAAAATGTCAACAGAAACCCTACTTGGAGCCTATTTCTGCTCTGAAATACTCATGTTCTTGCATCCTTGGGTGTCATAGCTTTGAGGGGAAAAGGTTGTTCATTTTAGACTATTTGCGCAAAGCAGGTAAATTTCCAGACAGGTAATTACAAACGTTTTCAGGGAGGCTTGTTAAGAACATCATTTTTATTCCCTTTTAAACTTCACTGGATTCAGGTATTTCACATATGCCTGTGTTTTCCAACTTCTAAGGGATCAGTGGGAGTACTAAGCAAAGCAAAGCTATCAGCAGAGGCTTAAATTCAGCAAAGACAATACACAGCTTCACTGGAAAACTTTTATGGAGTCTTCAAACTGAAAAACACCAGCAACTTACATCAAAGACTAGAAAACAGTTTTCTCCTTCTGGCCATTTCTCATCTGATTCATAAAGTTCTGCTTTATTTCTCTCCAAAGGAGGCTATATGCTCGGATTCATCACACAACTGAGTTTGAAACTAATTTTATGACTCACACTTCAATGCTGACCTCTGCAGCTGCTCAGACTCTCTGTTTTTAAAGAGAGAGTATGAGTCAAATGGCTTTCACTGCAAAGACACTGTCACGTTATTATAGACTCAGACTGAAACTTAATTTAATGAATGAGGATGCTCTCTGTTTGTATCAAAGATTGCTTTCCACAGTCACGTATATTACTTTGTGTCACCAGCGAACAATGGCAGGAGCTAGCTTTGCTAAACCAAAGCAGGTACATTCCTAAAAATGGGAATGAAATCTGTGGTCCCTCTTGAGCAAAGAGCAAACTTCCACTGAGAGAGAGCAGGTGCATCTGCTTTTATCTGAATAAATGGAAATTACCTAGTGACTGTAGACGTCTGTTAAGTTATCTGTGGGAAATGTCTCAGCCTGTGCCACCCCCGTAGGATGTTTTGTAGGCTTTAGGGCATCTAGGCAGCTGATTCCCACTGCTGAGGTGATAAAAATGTGTGCATCATAGAGGGGTACTACTGTGGGGCTCCCCAGCTGTGCAAGAACAATGTAGCATCAGACTCTTCAGTCTGGCTTAGAGAAACTAGAATGATTTCTCCTCCATTCTCCTTTTTTCTAATAATTTCTACTTAGCTTTTAGCCTGGAATTACTAAAAATACAGAATAAGGACATGTTGAGAGATCTGTCTCCTAACCTGGTGGCAAGGCAAATTTGTTCCTAAACCCTTCTTGACAGATGTTTCATTAACCAAACTAGAAAAGCCCCTGGGATGGGCTTCCATTACATTCCCAGGCAATCTGTCTCAGAGGTTTCCCTTAACCTTACAATTAGAGAATTTATTTTGTGCCTAATACCTACCTTAAAGTCCTTGCTGTAATTTATGTCCATCATGTCTTGTCCCATCCCGTGCTGATGGATTTGAAGACTGGTTCCATGTCTTTCTTCACTTGTTTCCTTTCCTGATTGAATGGTTCTTTCATGTCTTTGCACAGGCCACATACCCTAAGCTTTTGGTCACTTTTATTATAACAGGTTTTTATTTTAAATCAGTGAAAAAGTAATCATTAAGGTAAAATAATTTTGCGAAATATTGGCAAGACCAATGCTTGATCCTAATGCTTGGTGAACAGCACTTCTAAAAGAAAGTGCTGAATATGGAGATTTCTTTAGGTAAATCTTTAAATTGTTGTTTAAGGTGATACATATGCATGCACACGCATATATACACATATTAAAGAATCCCACATACATGAAAATCATAGGCAGTTTGCAAAGATAGACACCAAAGATATGAATTCAGTGTTTCATTCCTAAATTTCTTGAAATGTTGCCATAGTGCTGCATGAAAATGATGGGTAAAGAAGAAAGGTTTGCACGTAACAGCTCCTAGGTGTATTTAAGCCTCTTAAAGCAGTTTGTCAAGAGCAAAAGCGCTTTAGTGGAAGGTGAAAAATGACTGCTCACAGGAATGCCACTAATTCAATCTGGAATGAATGCTAATAGAGTTTATTCCGTCAGTGATATTTGTTGTTATTGACTGAGATGTGCCTATGTGTTTGATAGCTTTATGAATTTCCCTGAATTCATTTTTTTCCTGGATTGAAATCATCATAAATATTGTCCTCCTTTAGACCCTGACTCAGCAGAGGAGTTAAGAACATACTTAATTCTGAATAAAAGCCTAAATTTCACTACTTTTGTAAGAAACTTAAGATTAAGTATATTTTAAATGTCTTTTGCTAAATCACAATATTATTTTCAGGTGGCTTCCTTTTCTTTAGCATTCAACAATTCAGTGCTGTCTGATTTATTGCTTGTTACACTGCATCTTTCATCGCTACCTTTCATGTTCCTTTGTTGTTCAGATGTGCACTGCTGCTATAAATAATGCTGTTGTGTGAGTATGAAAGAACAGTTGCCCCCAGCAAATATCATCGTAGGTTGTCACTACGTTTGTGAAGATTAAAGTTTAATGCTTAAATAAGGTACTTGGTAATGTTCACGTTATATATCATACATCTGCTATTATCTTTTCCTGTTTTGCTAAGGAAATAGGTGTTGTTGAATAAGAATGGGTGCAATAGTTATTTGAAAACGCTGAAGAGGGCAGTTGCTTTATAGCTGCAAATGCTCCAGACTTTTAAAGTTTGGGCCTTTTACTGAAGAGACGATGAGCTTGTCTTGCTTTGCTCCTATCTATTACATAGCTTCTCTGGATGGAGAACTCATCCTGCTATGTGAAAGTGCCTACCTACAGCTAAAGGAGGGGCTGTAAATTTTCAGTTTCTTGCAGCTGAAAATAGCAAATTTGTAAATGTAGCTAGGTTTTAAGCAGCCCTGTGTTTCCTCTTGGTTGGCTCAAGTCCTCCCTCATTCTGCCTGTTGATTTTTAGGATCTTTGCTTCAAGCACTTAACTCTTCTGGCTGCATGTGGAGCCTACCTGCCTGGCTGTCGCACAGGGTGGTGGAGAATAGAGGTGCAAAGCTTACATCCCCTTGTGAATTCATAATTGCACTGAAAAAGTTGGTTTATCACTGCACAGAATAGGTTCTGATGATTAAACCCCTGACTTAGGAGACAGTGCCTTGTATGGCATTGACATGTTATGGACAGTAAAAATGATTATTACTGGCCGAGAGGCAGAACTTGAAAATACAGTTGCTGATAAAGTAGGAGGCGGGATTCTCTTTTATCAAAAGATAGCAATTTATTTGAAGTACTGGATCTTACACACATCAAGCACACTGGTTTTTCTGAATTCCAGGCAGTTTCTGCAGAGCCACACCAGAGCTTGCAGCATCTCTGTTTGAGTTTAGGAAACTGAAAGCTCATGAATTTTTGGCTCTCAACGGACAGCTGCTCAGAGAAGAGCCCTTTCAGAGCTTTGCACTAAGGTCAATTTGTACAAAAGTTTGGAAAGGCAAAGTGGAAAAATAGTGATTGTGGGAGTGAAGGAAAGAAAGTTTCCATGAGCTAGAAATCCTGCTTTTTACCTTCTTCCAGTTCAAGGCAGGATAATGAAATGTGTCTGTGCAGCAGCTGGGAATACTTGTAGGTGTGCTCATGGATATGAGACAGTGGAAAATTCAATTATATGGGAGAACTGTGCAGTAGTGGGACTAATACTGTGGTGAGCTTTATGCAATTTTTCAGTTGTGTCCTTCCTCCCACTTCTTGCTGGAATCATGTGGGTGGGACTGGTGTGGCAGTCACCTGCGATTGCCTTCAGAAACCCATCCTGCTGCCTCCTGCATCTGTAGGGAATTTCCTGCTGATTCCAACAGGCATCCCCCCTCCTGCTGGGGATGCTGCCGTCTGGCTAGACGAGTTCTGGTGCTGATTTTTAAACATCGGCACAGTTAGTTTTCATTTCTCCTATTCATGGGTTCCCGTGGTAAGAGACATGGAGTACCAGCTCTTCCTCAAGATCCTCCCTGCTCTCACTGATGCTCTGTCAAGCCCTTACTGACTTTGCAAGGCAACCCGTAAGAGTTCAGGTGGGTTTTAAATGCTGGCTTTGTCCTAAAAGTTCCACCTGAGTTTGGAAACACGTGTGATGGCTCACACATGGGCAGTGGCTGATTCCTGCCTTTTAAAACCTAGCCCCTGTACTGTGTGCTTTATTTTCAGAGAATGCCTGTTGTTAAAGTGGTCTTTGAAAAGCTATTAGGGGGAAAAAAGTGTCATGATACTGAAAAATGCCAGAGTCTGATCAGCTGCTTGCAAGCTGCTGTGTTCAAGGTTCTTACACCTGATTGTGTCAGCGAGCTGCTGGGAAAGTCACTGATTTTGGTAGCATCAATATAACTTACAAAAAAGGTGTGCTAGAGAACAACTGTGCTATTGATTTTTTTGATATAGTTATGGGACAGTGATTGCACGCAAACGAAGTTTAGTCTTGTCTCTTCAGGCTGGGGAATCAAACGGGGCTTTCGCTGTGAGCTGGGAAAAGAATTCACATTCGCTTTGGTCTCCAGAAGCAAGCTAGGTGTCAAGGGGTGCCATGTTTCATTTTGAAGTCACGCAGTGATGCCTTTTCCCCACAGACGCACGGGATACACCACGGCAAGCCTGAACATTCACCCTCCAGGAGTGGGTTTGGTTTGCTTGGACCAGCCAGCAAGTTCCCCACCCCAAGAGATTCTGTCCCTTTCAGCAGCAATCAAATGAAACGTGTTCATTAATGAGGTGTCATTATGGAGGTAAGTACATCATCAGGACGTGGCCACTTGGGCAGTGTGGTAACTTCACAAGCTGGCTGCTCAAGCACGTATTACCTTGGGTGCTCCATGCTGTGAAATTAAGGGTTGCTCGCCTCTTTCATCTTAATTGTTGGTGTTAAATTGCCAGGTTAACTCTTCCATTTGAAAGGCAGCAATAAAGGCGCAGGGACCACAGACAGCTGAACACGTTATTTGTCCACTTTATAGTGGGTAGACAGTCCAACGTGGTCTAATGGTCTCTGCTGTAAAAAAGCATTTAAAACCCCAAACGCTATGTCTCTGCCACGGGTGGTGGTCAAAGCCTTAACCTACCTGCTACTCAAAATGTATCCCTAACCCTACACAAGTGTGTCCCCTAAGCTGGAAAATCTGAAGCTGTTGGGGGACACCCAGCACTGTAGATGAGCCCTTTTACACTGTGAGCAAAGGAGCCGAGCCCAGGTGAGGAAGGCGGGAGGATGCTTCCCTCTCCATTATCCAGCTCTTCTTACCCACCAGCTCAGCTCATACCAGGAAGAGAGAGGAGGAGACATAGTCTGCCTCTGTCCTTAGCTGAAGGGTGGTGCTCCTAAACGATGCAATGCAGCTATGATCTGGGTTCTGCTGCAGGCAAACCACTAAGAACCCGTAAGAGGTCAGCACTGTAAAGCCTTCTGTCTTTTTGCCTTCACAAGTAGTGTTCAACTTAGCTAAGAGTTTCAGCTAAAATTAAAGGTCAGAGAAATTACAACTTCAGCACTTTCCCAGTCGAATATTTCATTTTCTTCATTTTGCAAGTCTTGAAACATTATAGCTTCATCTACGCCCAATTAAACTAAAACACCAGTTACCTGACCTGAAGCAACAAAGCTGAAATTTTCAATTTTCATTTCACTGCATTAGTGAGCTCGCACCTCCTCTCCTCATAATTTATTAGCATAGTTCCAAAAAGGAATGTGGAAGAGGTATAAAAGCTAATACATGTGCCCATTCTCAGCTAGACTAAGCTATGGATATGCTACAATGCGATAAATCTCATGTTAGTTTTGTCCAGGTACCCCAAAGATTTCACTATGACTTATTTAATGTCATTGCTGACCTAAGACTGAGTAGAGAGTCTGGGATGAATTAATAAGACATACTGTCTTCTTTTTTTTTTTTTCCCAATTACAAAAATGGAATGCAAAATTGTACCTATATATTATACATATGTATAATTTACTGTTCAGTCTTTGAACTCTAATCTATTTGACAACCTGGAACAGTGATTTTAAATTCACCTATTCCTAATTATTTTATCTGCTTCCTTGACTATCTTAAATTTCTTCAAACAGAAGAGATTTATCTTTGGAGCATGTTAGGATTTGAACAGAACAAATTTGATGCTGACATGACTTTTTAAAGTATAATTAAAATGCATGACCAAGTCATACTTCTATACCTTTAAAAAGGCATTTTATTACATTAAATATTTAATTTGGGACAGTTAATCCATATTTGTCTTACAGCACCTTGGCAGTGACTGTAAAATTGCAGGCTATCAATCCTTTCTTGAATTCCTTGAAAAAGCTCTATAAGAAACTTATGAGCTAAGATTGCCTTATAAAGTTCAGGCAAATACTCCTTGAAGTTAAGCGGGCTTTAAACCAGTAGACCAGATCTTCCAGTACTGTGTACTTCACTCCATCCAAGAGGTGCTGGTCCCTGGTATGCCAACTATTTGGTAATTTCTTGGGTGTTCTCATCAGTAGGAATATTGCCTGCTTTTTTTTTGTTCTTACCTGTGCTGTGCTGCAGGACCAAGATCTTGGCCAGAGGGACAGAGATGCTCATCAAAAAAGGGTAGCAGAAGTCGACAAGACATTGCCTTAGACATCTTGCATTTTGGGACTGAAGAAATGAGCCAGCTTCAAGGCATGAAAAGTTGAGGTCCTGGGCCTTTGCAGGGAAAAGCTGTGCAGCAAAGTTTGTAAAGTTCTTCATTACAGTCTTCATTCTTGATTGCTTCTTTAGATCTTACTCTGTTTGCCATTCATCACTTCTTTTTCAAACTAACTCTGCTTTCCCATATCCATTTCTTGGTTGTGGAATGAATACGTAGGAAGCTGTGAAATTTGGCCTGAGCCATTTAAATATCTTCTCATTATATAAATGTGTGTGTGTACAATATAAATTTATGTATAAAATTTGCCAGATATATCATCAAAAAAATAGGTACATTTTAAGGGTTGCCGGTGTTGAACACTTTATAAAAGGGAAGGTGTTACAAGAGGAATAAAAAGAGTAATTACAAGCATAATATAAAATCATTCTTGTAAAACAGCCTTCACAGAAATGCTTGTTTGTGTTTGGTTTAGTAAGATTAATTAGTTTGGGGTCAAATAATTTTGACAAAAAGTTAAGAATTGATGATTTGAAACAGGTATTTTTAGTTTGTTTTAAAAAGCCATTTGTTCAGTAAAGTATTTACTTTAGACTTTCATATCAGTGCTGGAAGGAATTCAGGCAGTTCTGCTGGTGTTTTTATCATGAAACAGTAATGGCTGGTTTTTAATATTATTTTTTTTTCTTTTTCACAGCAACTGTCATGGATTATTGCTTTGTGGAGAGAGAGAATGGAGGGGGCCAGGACAGGTTTCCTGTGAGGTGCTCTAATTTGTGTCATTCCTGACACAAGGTGGTGAAAGCCATTTCCAGACTTTCAGACCCTGAGGCACAGCCAGATTAGTTGGATTTTCATCCGAGTTCTCTGAAACACCAGCTGCTAAGGTCTGCAAATATAATTTCGTCCTCTTCTGTGACTTAGCATAGATTCCCAGTTTTGCTTTTGTGTGTAAATTAAACAGAAGTAGGTGAAAGGCATTTTACCTGAACAGATTTCACCAAAGTGCAGATGCTGTTTGTAGTGCCTGCTGCTAGCTGTGGGGACAGATGGTTGAGAGCAAGATGACTGATAACAGGAAATGCACCTTAGAAAACCATGTATTAAGGTCTTTGGAAGGGAAAATGTAGATTAAGGAAAGAAGGTTTTCCATGTTATTTCCCTATTATTGCTACAAAGAACAATTTTCTTTCATTCTTTCGTTCATTCAGTCATTTAATCAGTGTGGACAGCTGAAACTCTGCAGAGAGGGGCAATGAGTAAACACGGAAATAAACTCTTGCTTTTTTCTTCCATGAGCGCCACAATAATAGTTACCACGTGCTAGAAATCAGCTCAAGTTAGTAAGCACCTCCTCTCGGCAGCCTATCAGCGTCTATCCCTGCTTTTTGCATTCCCGTAAATTGTAAGTATTTCAAGATAAGCATCCTTTGCACGTGCCTTCACTTGACTGGAACAGATTGGACACTTGCGCGTTGCAGCTGTGCATTCGGAGCAGCCTCAGCAGTTCATGTGAAAGTGTTCCAGTTAACCTGCAAATGGGGATGTAATTCAGCTTGAGGGAGTGTGCAAACAGTGCTTTGCTAAGGCAAAGCCTGCTGTGAAAGCAAGAGGTGGATACGCTCCTTGTAATTGCTCAGGGCTTTGACTGACGGTAAACGTGTTGTCATTGCAGTTGAATATCATTACACGGACCGAATCCGAACATCAGAAAATGAGCTCTAGCTGTCTAAAATGCCTGACTTTGGATGATCCTTCCAGGCTGTTTGCTTAAAATATGAGCATACAAACTTGAACTGTCAAACAAGGGAGATATCAATTCACCTGTAAGCCATACTTTAAAGCAGACAGTAATAATGTACCTGCACTTCGATAACAGTTTCATTATTTTTTTGGCAAATGTTACAGTCCAAATATCAGGAGCTTCTGTTGTCGTCAGTTTGCTGAAGAGACAATAAAAGTGCAGAGCGCATGCATGAGCTGAATAAAGTTAGGCATTAACCTTGTTCCAGAATTTATTAAATCACAGACTCACAGAATGGTTAGAGTTGGAAGGGACCATAAAGATCATAGAATTCCACCCCCCTGCCCTGGGCAGGGACACCTCCCACCAGACCAGGTTGCTCAAAGCCCCATCCAGCCTGGCCTTGA
>JAOXJK010000012.1:51744412-51759757 GCA_025774025.1 Xenus cinereus | reverse complement strand
CAAGGCCAGGCTGGATGGGGCTTTGAACAACCTGGTCTGGTGGGAGGTGTCCCTGCCCAGGGCAGGGGGGTTGGAACTGGATGATCTTTATGGTCCCTTCCGACTCTAACCATTCTATGATTCTGTGATCTCCCAGGGAGTTTGGAATAATGCTCAGACATCCAGAGATTTCTCAAGTCCCTAGCACAATCTGGTCCAAAGCTCCAGTTCCAGACATGTCCTAACTTGGGAGGGTTCAGAGTCAAAACCTAGACCTGAATTTCACTGGTTGTGTGCCCGTCCCCTGCTATTGCCATCCCTGGGACCTGGAGGGCCCTGCAGCCTCCCCTCTCTTGCTGCTCACCTGGCTGGGGGTGGGCACAGCCCTACTGGACCATGGATGGACGCTGCAGGTATGTTGTGGAGGCCCCTGTCCCAGCAGCTGGGGAGAGGGCGTCCTGTGCTGGCCCCAGAGAGGAGTTTTAACTTCTCTTGGGCTCCCACCTGGCCGCCTGTGCTTACACATGCATAAGCAAAGGCTAAGGTTCTGCAGGGAGGAAGGGAAAATACATCATGTTCTGTTTAGGGTTGCACAGGTATGGAGGCAGAGCAGCTCCACAAAGCTGAACGAGCTCTAGATTTACATGTGATTTTGGGCTGTGGTCAGGGAAAGCGCGGTGCCTTGGTGTGAACCCAGGATAATACCACTAGAGATGGGGAAAAACATCCCAATCGGTGGAGAGTAGAGTGAACTAGGTGCCCAGAAAAATCGGTAAGTAGAAAGATCATTGATTACCTGGTTCTGAAGAGTCCTTGAGCCTCTAAGTGACATCAGCAATCCCTAGGAGCCCTACTTTTCCAGGCAGGCTCTTCGTACGGCAAAGGATGTACTGCGTGTGCAGAAGGTTTGAGCTCTTTGCAAAAATAAGTGCAAAGGCCTACTTATGGTTTGTGTTTGTTTTGTTTTTTTCTGGGTAAAGACAATTTCAGAAGTCAGATGGGCACTGACAGGGAAATTGTGATAGCTTTAAGCCTAAAAACTTGACGGGGTTTTGCTAATACAGGGGAGCGTGTTGGTGCTTGTGTATAGGATATACCATAATTCTGCATGTAATGGAAATCCAAGTGGGCTGAGCTAGGGTAAGTCAGCAAATCTGCTGAGTGGAATAGCCAGGCACCTGAGCTGAAAGCGGGGAGGAGGTCCGTGCTTCCACGGGGGTGCCTGACTCTGAGATGGCGACTTTTGGGGTGCAAAATAACCCAGAGCCCAGGGGGCACGTGGCTGGGTCCGCGTGTGCTGACTCTCTTCCCCGCTGCCGCTCCAGAGGCTAGAAAGTGCGTGTGGACGGCTGTCGTCAGAGTTGTACCGAAGGAAAGCTCAAAGGGACGATGCCGGCTTGACTTTTTTTTTTTTTGACTTTTTTTTTTTTTTTTTTTTTATATCACTCAGCTGCACTGAAGCCCGATGCCTCCGGTAGCCAGTGGTGGAGCAGTGAGGAGCTGGTTTTGTTGCTGCGCTTTTACAGAGGAGAAGCCCGGCTGCCTTAACTCTCGCAAAAACAAGCACCTAGAGAACTCGGGACACAAATCCAGTGATGGAGGTGGGCTCCACAGAAGCCAGCAGCAGCTCCCAGGGAGGCACCGGCTGGCTGGACCTTACCCTCGTCACCTGCACCGAAACGGTGACTTTCACTGAAGTGGTGACAGAAGAGGAGTGGGGATCCTTTTACTATTCTTTTAAGGTATTCATTTCAGGCATGCCTTACTTTTCCCACGTGCTTGCAGCTTCGGTGCGTTTGCAGCACCTCTGCGGGGTGGGGGAGGTGGGCAACTAGGGTTGTTGAACTTTTTTGCTCGGGTATTTGTGGGTTTTTCCCCTGCAAAGACAGCAGACGGCATGAGTGAGGCGTTTACTGAAAAACAAAATAGTTGTAGGAATTGGAGTTCAGACTTTCAGGACTTGGCCAATTGTGTCCCCTTCCAAGAGGGGACAGTACCATTTTTCTATAGCGGTATTGTATTTACAAAAGCGTCTTTAATCAAAAGCTTGTATCAGTTTAACACATCTTTTATGTAATTTCTTATAGCCATCATTTTGACAGAAGGGATTTCTTTTCAATTTCCCAGCTGCAACAAACATTGTATGTAAGCCAGAGTGTTTTTGGCAGGGTTTTGTTGTTGTTGTTGTGTTTTGTGTGTTTGGTTGTTGGTTTTTTTTTTTTTAATCGTGGGGGCAGGTTCTAATTAGTCGGTTTGTTTATTTGCTTGCTTTTAACTTGAGCGGGGGATGCAGTGTCTCTTGAAGGCTGCTGTTAAGAATGCACCGGATGAATCATTCCGCAGCGAATGCTGCTGAATGACAGGGGAAGCGTATCCATTCATCTCCCCAAACAAACATCACCCTTGCAACATGTGAGTGTAAGAAAAACACGGAAGAGGGAGCGAGATTCATCTTCCCTTCAGATTTCCGTGCCTGATGCCATTGCCTACTTGCCTGCTGCCTGTGTGTCACTTCCCTGCTGGGGCACGTTGTACAAGTTAAGTTTCCAGTTATTAAAAGTCTGACAAGGAGTGCCCTGCCATTCCTTCCGCCGCTCAGGACCAGAGAGCTCACTTTCAGTTGGAAAGGTGCAGGCACTTAGAACATTTGACAATATGTTGGGTAAAAGGGGGTTACGTTCAGAGGCGATTTCGGTTTCTGTGGGATTGCTAGTGCTCTGATACAATGCCAGTGGAATCAGTGGGATTACGACAGGCTTCCATCTCCGTTAAGGAAAAAGTTCATCTGTAGTTCTGCTATTAATTAACGAGGATCTCTATTAACATGCTGCTGCTACATTTTTTTCTGGAGAAAGGAAAAGACAGTACTTTCTTATCTAGGATTCCAAGGATGTAAATCCTTTTTTTAAAATTTTTTTTATTTTTTTTTCTCTCCATGTTAGACTCCTAAAATGCTCTTGAAAAAAAGCAGAAGTGACAGGCAAAATATTTTAAACAACTTTATCTCCTCTCTTGTCTCCACACTTAGGGCTGTAAATCTGAACAATGTCATGGGAGCAGCATTCTATAACATTAAAAGTGACAATTAATTCCATGATTAGAAAATCCCCAGGCAGAAAACTCTTCCTTAATAGGGAGGCTGAGCAAATTACAATAATTAGGAAACCACGGATAGCCATGCGTGCTCGCCCGTTGCTAAAGGAAGCTTGGTGCTGCTAGCTGAGGGCTTCTCATTAGACTTGCACTCCTCCGTCAGGCGTCTGGCTCTGGCACATACAGCACGGACTTTGCAAGGGGGTTCACTGCTTTCGCATCAATTACTAGCCGCTGATAGGCACGGAGACATTTTTGACTCTGGAGACAAGTGGCAGCTGGTGCTGCTGCAGGAAAGGAGGGATAAAAGCACCTGCCGTGCAGGGGAGACGGGGCTCCCTGCCAGCAATTTCAGCTCTCTGGAAAAGCTCACGTGTGGAAGGTGTTGCTGGTGCCTGCTGACTCTCTTGGCCGTCCTCCGCCAGCGCTGCCCACGTCGTGGCCGTGTCCTTGCCCCTTCCAGCAAGCTGAGCAGCACATCCTTCCTCTTCACAAGGGTCTGGTTGAGCAGCTAAAGCAAAAAAAAAAAGGCTTGAACGGATCGAAACCCAGAGATCAGCGCTCAAAATGTAGCTACAAATGGGCGTTTGGCCTTTTATTGGGATTTTCAAACACACCGTAGCCCATGCAGGCTGACGGTAAAGGCAGGCTGGATGAACAGCCACACTACAGGTTTTCTCCAGAGCCTGCGTACTGGGACGCAGAGGTCCAAAAACAGGGCACAAAAGCTATTTCTGCTTGGGAAATGCGGGTGTAACCTGTCGTACCAAAGTGGTCGTTGGAAAACATCATCTAAGTGTGTAAATGGAAAGGACAAAGGAGTGATGCTCACTCCATACCTGGAGCAGGTCCTGTGATAATGACTTTTTAATGGTTTTACCCGATGACAGCTACGTAGCGTGTCTCACATGCCACTCGAACGATGGCAGTAAGAACTGGTTTCTTCTTTTCCTCCCATGATTCAAAGGGCAGCCTGTACTGAGGTAGTGTCTGTATTATACTGTGCTGACAACGTGAGAGAGGTAAAATAATGCACCTTAGAGCATTTCAGTGCCAAAAAGTTCTATTATGGGATAAGCTCTGAGTGCTTCCCGGCTCTCCTTTTCAGAAGCATTTGGGCTTCTGTCTATTCCTCTTCAGAGCTTAAGAGCTAAATCCTGCACTGCTTCAGACTGCAAAGCATTTTGCCAGTTCAATTGGATTCCTTCTATTTTTTTTTTTTATTATTTTTCGGCTGAGAAACGGAACATTTCCTCCACTTGGAGGAATGCACGTTTGCCTTCTGGTAGTCATTACCTTAGCTCCTTGCCCAGCCACTAGCCAGGACGTTGCCCATGAAGTCTGCTTTGGGACCATGGCCACGTATGTGCTAACTAGGCTGGCTCTTGGGGCACAGTCACAGCCTTTGGGGCAGGACTGGGTGCACCCACACACCACACAGCATGAAAGATGAGCTGGTGCTTCCCACAGCAAAGGCACGGCCTCATCCCCACCTATGGGCATGTCTTCCAGCTCTGGTATGGCAAGTGGTCCCTGAAAGCCCAGACTTTCCAGGTGCCTTGACATGAGGCATCCATGTAGCTTACTGGCTTAAACCACAAGCACGAGAAGTCCAGTTGGTTGTGTCAGCACCAAATTCAGAACGGTTGTGCTATTAATTACAGCTCCAGCCTCCCAGGCCAAAGAAGAGTTCATTGCATCCCTTTACAATCTCCCTTGTATGCATTGTGCAGCGTCAGCTGCCCTCTGCCAAATACAGTATTCCGAAGAAAACAGAGATCATCTGAACACCTGTGGCCTTTTTCCGCTTTAGGACCTTCTTAACCCTGTGAATCTGACAAGGTGCAAACCAGAAACCTGCCTGGAGAGATGCTGAAATCTCAGAATAGGGTTGCCCTGTTGTCCACAGGGCTGGGAGGCTTTGTCAGGGCTGGAGGAAGCCCCTCACCTTGTCAGGCCCCCAACATCCCCAAAGCTTCCACAGGGACGAGTATGTGCTTGTCCTCAGAGAGGTGTAGGGCTCTCCTCTTTTATCTGCTGAGAAAGAGGATGCCTTTTATGCAAGAGAGTAAAGGTTGGAGTGCTTGAAAGGAGAAAAGCCCCATCCACTATTCTTTTCTCAGCGGAACTGTGTTCCCACCATCATCTCCTGGCTCCCAGGAGCATTGGCTGACTTCCATGATCTAGTGCGTTTTCTTATTTTGTTTTCTGATGTGTAGAGTTGAACCCTCACCCCTGCAGCAGGTTTTGTCATTTACACCCAAGTTGTTTGGTAACCTTGATCTCTCCCCTGACAGGCAGGAACCCCAGCCACTGGTCCGCATGTTGACGTCCCACTCCTTCTGGCCCCATGAGGCCTGGTCATTGTGCTGTGCAGCATCACCACAGAGGTGACGCCGAAGTGCCGGAGCTCTCAAGAGGAATGATGGGCACATCCACCCCACCAAAGATCATTTTACATGTGTTATCAAAATTCCCAATTTATTTCAGGAAGGAACGTTTGATTCTCTGACTATCGCCCCTTCACACTGTAGCATTCCCCGTACCTCCATTGAACAGGACAGCATAGCCATGCCAGAGTAAGCACAAATCTAAGAGTATGTGCACCTTATCCATGGACCCTAATGCTCTTTACAAAAGGTCAGGGCTTACCATCCCCAGCAAAGAGCTGAGGAGACCAACGCATGGAGAGAAAGTTTGCATTGACTTGTTTTGTAGGACTATCAGGTAACAAGGATTTAGCTCCAGGTGTCCTCAGAGCATGTTTAAGTCAGAATCTGTTGTCCCAATTCTTTCATCCAAATGCAGGAGCCTCTTTATTTCCTGGAAAGCATTCACCTATGCTACTGCTCATTCTGATTTTTCAAACACACCTCGCAGAGCATCCCATCATTGAATACATAATAGAAAAATAATAATGGGTGCTGTCAAATTTCTGGAGTAATCTCTGGAAATGCAATTGTACGTTTTAGAAAAATACACATATCGAATAATTCATAAGTAACTGTGCAATCTTTCAGAGGGGGGAGAGGGGGAGAATTAAGTCCACACAAATAAGGTGTCAGAAATTCCTGAACACGGCCTCTGCAATATGCCATAATGACTGTTGCTGTTCCTGAGAGGCTGCACTGAGAATGTAATAGCTGATCTCCTTGGGAAACAAATTTTCGATGCTTTTGGCCAGCCTGGCTTCATCTAGTAGCTTAAATGCAAGACAGAAGTGATCTGGCTGTGTGACAGCCTGACTGGGGGTGGCTGTGAGCCAACCGATGCGGGTGGTTTTATACTAACAACCCTCATACTTCTGACTCCATGGTCCACACAGCCACAGGGTTTGCCTCTGCCTGCCTCTTCCATCTAAATATGCCTAGAAAGTATTAATTTCTCCAGGCTTCTTTTTTTTTTTTTTTCAGATGTTTTAACTGTATGGATTGGGCACACTTAATAATTTTGCCCCTTTTTGTGATTAAGAAAAAACAGCATTCCGGTTTTTAGTACGGCTACCAAAGTCATACAATTATGGCTGGAGCATTGAGTGACCTAATGTTATCTCTTCATGTAGAAGATGTTCTAGGAAAGAATAGATAGGCACACCACGAAAAACATATCTTTCCTGATGACATTAAAATTAGGAATATCCATTCGTCTTCTTCTGTGGAAGTTTCTTAGGGAGCAATGGGTAAAAGATTCCTGCAATAACAACGGTACTGTCGCCATTTATTATCCAACTTGTACCAAAACACAGCAGAATGGCAAATGTGACTTACATGCTAGAAAAATCGCATTGTTCCCATTTGTTATTGACTGAAAAATCTTCCCCCTTTATCCCAGTCACACCTATGCAGGGTTTTTGGGCAGGCTGGGGGTGTGGTTGGTTTAGCTGTTGTTTGAGCTTGGAGAGATGACAGCAGTTCACACACATTAAACGTTGTACACTGACAGGACTCTGCCTCACCAGTGATGGTGAAGTCAGAGCTAAGAAATACTGTTTTAAAACCTGGAGATTCACAGAAAAAAAAAAGATAGATAGATACAGTTTTGCTAAACTTCAAAAAGAAGTGAAAGTAATCTTAGTAACATAATTGACCCTCTCCATAAGAAAATGTCCTTATCTAGCAAATAGGCTTCCTCAGCTTGTTTGTTTTTCTAAGTCTAAAAAGGACAAAATATTATAGATTTGGCCTCAAGTTGCACCAGGGGACATTCAGATTGGATATTAGGAAAATTTTTTACGCTGAAAGGGTTGTTAAGCCTTGGACTGGGCTGCCCAGGGCAGTGGTTGAGGCCCCATCCCTGGAGGGATTTAAAAGCCGGGTTGCCCTAGTGCATGGTTTGGTGATGGTTTTGGTCAGGGTGAGGTTGATGGTTGGACGAGATGATCTGAAAGGTCCCTTCCAACCTAGACAATTCTATGATTCTATAATACATTAAAACTCACGGACTATGAGTGCAATATCATACAGACGTAGGCTCATGCAAAACTGCTTCTGGAGTTTGGCAGAATAGAAAACATCAGCTTGGGTCCCTTCCAGCTGTGCCCTTCTTCCAACAGTAAGGACCTGTGCAGAAGTGACTGTTACCAGCACCTCTGATGTGTTGTGTAGGTCTCACGTGGCAACATGCCCTAGGATTGCCAGAATGACCTGCAGCCATGTGCCAGGAGGATAACACAGCCAGCCTGTGAGAAATCATCTCAGTAAAGCAGCCTCTGTGCAGGAGATACGAAAATTATCGGGCATGACCACTGCCATTGAAATGGAAAAGCAGCAGTCCCAGAGGTGAACCTGGGGCTGAACTAGCATTTACACAGTTTGAATCAGGCTCCATTCCAGGCAACGCTACCAAAAAACACTCCAAATCAGCTCCTCGAGGGCTTGCTGCCTGCCCAAATGTGTTTGTCTCAAACTCAGTCATAGTGCAAGCACTTTCAAGGACAAAAGATAAAACTTTGGTTTTAACTTTCTCTTCTCTCAGTCTTTCTTATCTTCACATGAGTTTTTACAGACCTTTTCAGTGTCATTCAAATTGATTTCCGAAAATTTTCAGGGACATCTTGTGTGAGCACTGTATGGAAACATCTTCTCAGTTTTGCCTTGCTAGATGGAGAATGTTTTTTCAAAATGCACTTGTGCTACAGGAATGACCAGTACAATTTCTGCTGCTTGTGACAACTAGGGCATAAGATTTTGGTGATCTTCCCAGTTCTTAGTGTGTGTTTCTTTCTCACTGAGACAAGGTCAACCTGCAAATGAATCCAGAGCAATCCAGCCATTTTAATATTTTCCCCAAATCTTCCTTCCTTTTTTTTTTTTTTAAGATTTCTTGAGCATTAGGAGGCAGTTTGAATTAATCATCCCAACTTTCACATTCGGGTGTCTAACATTTACTGTGTGAATCTTACTCCTAGCCTAAATATTCCCACCACTGTCCCACTTTTGGTAAAACATTTAGTACCCCCTTACTTCATTCCTTCTGGACAGTCAGAACTCGTAGCTACAACTAAAGTATGTGTAACACCACTACAGCATACACCTACACACCAACAGAGGTTTCTGGTGTTTTTTTCACAACCCAACTTGTGCTGAAAGCTTCAGCACAAGAAGTTTGAATGCTTCCGATTGGCACTTTAACAAAGTTTGTTCTTTTTTGTCTGTTAAAGACCCTTTATTTTGTAGCTGATAAAACCAACAATAGTCATGATCCCTCCAGCAGCAGCGTACTTGACTTCTGACAGCTTACTGTTTAAACGGTCACACTCTGGCAGAAATTCTTCATCTCAGGCTTCTGTGGAAGCATAAGACAAGTGCCCCCTTATGTTTTTTAACTGTTTTTTCATAATATTAGTATGTTTGCGCTATTCCCATGCCAGTGACCTTCTGGAGGTCACCTGCACCAACCACTCGAAAGCAAATTCAAACTACGCCAGATTGCTCGCGGCAATGTCCACTCAATTTTTTAATATCTTCAGGGACGGAGATCCCACAGCCTCTCTGGACTCCCATCCCAGTGTTTGACCACCCTCACAATGAACATTTTTTTCCTAATATCTAATCAAAATTCCATGTCTTACAACTCTTAGTTGTGGCCTCTTATCCTTTCATTGTACACCTCTCAGAAGAAACTAGTTCCACCTTCTCTGCACCCTCCTATTAGATAATTGTAGGCAGCAGTTAGACCCCTCAAGGGTCCTTTAGGGTATCTGCTGTGGAGAAACCTGACAGTACGAGACAAACAGGGGTTTATTTATTTTTGTTTTGTTTATTTATTTAAAAAAAAAAAGTCATGAATTATGTCAGAGGTTGTGCCAGTACCTTTAAGGCTCCTTAATTAAATTGTGCTGATGAGTGTCTTTCTTTGATTCTTTTCAGTGTTACAGTCCAAAGTGCAATTTGCCTTAGAGGTAAACTGACTGTAAATCCCTGACTGGAATCAGTCACGCTGCATGGCACCTGTCTGCCACAGGATAACTAATCTTCCTGCTTTGTTGTTTCTTTCAGGGTGTTTTTTTAATTTTTTTTGTTCCATCCTAAAAAGGGACTGTTAAATAGCAAATTTGTCCCGAACATTTTCAGTATTGAAAGTTCAAGACTCCAGAACTTCTACAACAGGGTCAAAATCATGCAAAATCTAGAACCCTCCATTTTCTTGCGGTGGGCCACAAAGGTGGTCAGAGGGCTAGACCACCTCTTCTAAGAGGACAGGCTGAGAGAGTTGGGGTTGTTCAGCTTGGAGAAGAGAAGGCTCCAGGGAGACCTTATATTGGCCTTCCAGTACCTGAAGGGGCTACAGGAGAGATGGGGAGGGACTCTTTGGCAGGGAGTGGAGACATAAGAAGAGGGGTAATGGTTTTAAATTGGAAGAGGGGAGATTTAGATGAGATACTAGAAATAAATTCTTTGCTGTGAGGGTGGTGAGACACTGGAACAGGTTGCCTAGGGAAGTTGTTGCTGCCCCATCCCTGGAGGGGTTCAAGGCCAGGCTGGATGAGCAACCTGGTGTGGTGGGAGGTGTCCCTGCCCAGGGCAGGGGGGTTGGAACTTCCCCCTGATCTCTAAGGTCCCTTCCAACTCTAACCATTCTATGATTCTATGAAAATCTCTTCTCTCCACCTACTGGCTGTGCTCCTGCCCACAGGGGCCAGATGCTGGTCTCCATCACTGCCAGGGCTCGCCGGGGGCTCATGCTTAGGAACCTGCCCAACCTCCGCAGGCCTTTTTCACAGAGCTGCTCCCTAGCATCACTGGAAGGGGTTCATCCTTCCCATCTGTAGCACATTGCTCTTGTCCTTGCTGAATCTAATGAAGTTCCTATTGGCCCTTTCCTCCAGCCTGCCTGGGCCAAGCTGAATGGTAGCCCTGACCTTGAGGATATCGGCTGGTCACCCCAATTTCATGTGGGGCACTCCATCGCCTCCTCCTGCTGGATGATACAGATATTCAATAGTCACAGATAGACCTCATTTGTGACTGGCCTCCAGGTAGAGTATGATCCACTATTACCCTCTGAGACCAACCATCTAAGCCATTATTTTCTCATCTACTTGTCCCCCTCTCCAGACCATGAGACCCCAACAATCTTTTATTTTATTCTCCATAACTCCCAAATTACAAATGGTATAAAGGAGATTTAAGACACAGAAACCAAGGCTTCTTTAAGGAATTTGCCTTGCTAGTGGACTATACATCATAATCTATATTCCAAAATATGACAACTCATTTGGATAATTAACGTTTTAGAGTATTTCTTCAATTTCCTTCGCTGTTTTTCATTTTTATAGTTTAGGTCACATTATCTTAATAATATTGTACCATGCCATATTTAAAATATGACCATTGCCATAGCAATTAAGTACATGTAGTTCATAATTTCTTCCCAGCTCAGTTTGGTTACTAAGTCTGCCACACCAGCAGCAGCCTACAGCAGGTTTAGGCTACATACCTCTAATACTCAGACAACTGTCTGGGTTGCTATGCAGGCTGCATTACAAGAAGTTGTGCATCTGTTTTATCAGACATTTTGTCAAAAAAAAACGTTTAATATTTAGACCGTGATTTCATTTCAGTTCGAATGACTTGCAAATTTACTTTGCTTCTTTTTCAGCAAGACTATGGTATCAGCATCGTGCAAACAAAGCAGCTAAATAAAATTGCAGTAAATGCCCTATTTAAGGGGAAACTTTCATTTTTTTAAGAACCCCAAAGTACAACATAACATATACTACATATTTACAGCAAAAGCCTTCTATTGCCCCCCCATCAAAAGTATCGATGGTCCCTTCCAACTCTAACCATTCTATGATTCTATGATTCTTTGAGCCTTTGGAAGGCTATCAATGATTTAATGGTTATATCAGGAATCTTAATCCCTCCTGAATTTATTTTAATCACTCTTCTGATTAGATAATCCAGACGGCATGTAAACTCCATTTGTTTTCTTTGTTTACATGAAAAAACTTTGCAACAGTAGAAAATATATTCTCATTAACTAAAGAAAAATGGAACCAGTAGAATAAACTAGGAGATGCTCTGAAAGAACAGACTTGTATTCGGTTACACATGAGGAAAGACTTAAATTGGGGTTGATGAGGCATCTTGGAAAAATTAAAATTATCAAACAACTAACATTTGGTTCCTGTTGCAAACTTTGGCAGACACAGCCTAGTACTACAACTGGTAGTTGATCCACTTCTTGTTGGGAGTGTAGCCTCAACCTTTTTGATCAGTCATATTAAACATAATTTATAGCATAATGAAAATATGACCTTTATTTTTGGACTTGGCTCAGTCGCTATGCACTTAAGAATGGTGTAAGACTCCAAATGAAAAACCCAAATAGATTTCTTTGGCAAACTGAAACATTTGACTGCCCTCTTGGTTTCAGAGAGTCGCTACCTTCTTTCTGGCGTAATCTATAGTAAGGCCAAAGGAAGAAATAGACCTCTGATCTCCTGATTCCATTGGAAATAATTGCTTTTTCTTTTTTTATACAAGTATTTGGGTGGTTCTTTTGCTCAGACACTAACAAGAAAATAATCTTAAAAAAACCAAAAGATGTTGAGAGGGCCTTTGATCCCACCAGTGACTAAAAGCAAGGTCAGACACACAGTCCAGAAAGTCATGAGACAGCATCTTCTAAAGGAGAAGGAGGAAAAGAGTCAGTCAGGAAGATACAGAAGTCATTCTCAGATGAACGAGAGCTGGCTGGAACTAGAAATAGGGCCATGAGAATTCCTAGGGAAAGAAAAAGCGTCCCTGTGTATTCTTTGGCAGAGAGACAGACCACCTTTGTCAGACAATTAGATCAGGTACAAAAAGTCTGCAAAATGCAGAAGCCACTGAGTCTTACCCAGACGCAAAGAATTCCTCTGCAGAAAACACCATCTCCTCCACCTAATCTGTTTTTCAGTACAGAAAGAAACTATAGATGCTTAAAGAACAGACTTTCAACCCAGCTCTGACTGTCAAGAACAAGCTGAAATCCCAGGAAAAATAAAGTACGCCGAAGCACTCAAAACCTCTCAAAATGTGAGCTAAGATGGAAACAAGATTCAACTGCTACTATTACTCTTTGTATTCTAGCTACATCTTTAAAAACAATCTCCCTAATTCTCTGCAGCACTTGGGCAGTATTTAGCCAACAAGTAGAAGTTCATTACTATGAACACTGATAATCACTTCATCTTATGCCATTCATGTAACCGGCCTATGGGATTCACTGACACAATAGGAAGAGTTGAACAGAATTTCCAGATACATTAGTCTGCCTACAATCTAAATATTGAAAAATTAATTTGAAGATTAGCATTCATCAATGGGACTACTCTTCTGTATAAAGCTACTGAAAGGGTAAAGGCTCTTCTGATCAAGCATCAGGTTAGGTTCTTTGTATTCTGCTCCTCCATGATTGCTTCAGTGCCATCTTCTGTCATTCACCCTCTACATGTTTTTAGAATTCATGTATCATTTGGCTGCACTTTACAGTAGATGATGAATCATATCTGCTTCTCTCTTAACCACACTGTATCCAGGTTACCGGGAAAAAAGATTAGTCAGGAGTGCAGGCCACAGCATTGAAAGAATAAGTGTCTTGGATTTTTTTTTTTGGTCAGAAACACTAGAGGAAAGCCAGAGCTTGGAAGGTCACACTAGGGAAAAAAGCTCATTTGAGAAAATACAAATACTGCTTCTAAGTCAGGGGGGTTTGTATGTTATATAAAAACCATTGCACATGTCAGATAGCACCCTACACGTAAGTGATTTTGTGAGTCATCACTTTAATTATTCAATTTGAAATATCTGAAACCTTGCACAGATACACTTACATGCGCTGAAGTCCCAACAGCATAAAACCAGCGATAGGATCAGTAAAACAAGACGGGCTTGTTTTACTCTGGGTTTTTCTCCACATGCCCAAACTGAAAATAGTGCAGTTACAATTTGAACTCTGAAGGAGAGATGGGTAAGTCATTCTCCCCTGCTCGTACCTTCCTAAGGAGGTGATAACTCCAGCACTCAGCAATGCCCTGCAGAGGAAGTTCCAAAAACCCCACCATGGGCTCGTACATCACTGCCTGACACAGGATGTGCTTAATGCTCATCAGTGCACCCACCTGTCATTAACACCTTCCTTTAACCGCTCAGTTTGCTAGCACGCAACTCATTAGTGTCAGAAAAATACCTTGACATGTTCTAAGATGATTCAGGTTATTATTATAAGTGGCATCAACATAAACTACATTCACTTTTCCCACAGCCAACTGTGGGCATCAGATGTAATTTAGAAGCCCTACGTTTCCGAACAGAGGAATGAAAAATACGCTTTTCTGTGGCTTTAACCGGCTTTCTGGTTCGGTTCCGAAAACAAATCTGTGCTCTGGCTAAGACAAGTCACAGCACTTTCCTTTGCCAGGATCCTTTGACATATTCAGCACTTCCAATTCCTACCAAGTTGACGGCACCTTGACCTTCAACCACACGTCACCCCCAGCAAAACATTTTGGAGGTTTGGGAGTAGTTACTGTTTATTTCTCTTCCTCCTCATCAAAATGATAATGCCAAGTCACCGCCCCTGGTTTGCGGCCCTGGATGTTATCAAGCACTTCCTGCGATTTTTCCATCATGTTGTTTTGCCCTATTTGAAGAATCCAAATAGAAATTCCGTCTGGAAGGTGAACAGTACCGCTGTGAAGTCTCCAATCCCTTCCAGCAATTGCTGTGAAAAGTTAAACATTCACATTCGCTTTTCTAAAGTCACTCGCTAGTCTTGCCGTAAGGAAAAATAAATCATCTTCACTAATGACCACTAATCATCATATGGGGTTAAAAAAAATTTTCTCGAGTCCATTTTTCCTTTGATTTTGTCTCGGGGGAATTGGTTCCAGTTAATACACAGCACCCCCCTCCCTTGGCTAACCAGCGCTGGCTGGAGGTGATTTATCCCACTGCCATTACCCAGGTAATTTGCCATGTATCATTACACTGCTGACCAGTGATTCGGGAGTCCCAGCAGTATCCCTGGGATGTAAAACTAGTGAGAACCTACTATATGAAAGCTGGAGTTATTATACTGCTCCTCTCTGAGCTGTTTAAGCTACTTTTAGGAGACCCTGGAGTTTGCTCCTTAAAGTGCAGTATTTATTTTCCGTGACAGTTCCAGACTTAAAAGCCCAGGGCCTGATCCAACGACTCTCGTAGTCAATGGCAAACTTTCTACAGATTTCCTTCGCATCAAGGCTTCCCACGCCATTTGCAAGAGTTACAGCCACAACAGGACCCTGTTTTAAAGACACAGATGATAGTTCTTGAGGGGTGAGCCTTTACACTTACCCCCACTGCTGCTAACGGCCGCGGAGAGGAAGAATACGCTGCAGAGCCAGCAAATTGCCAAGAAGCCCCTTGACTTCAAGATCTCAATTTTACAATCTGGCCACGGTTCAGTCACTTGTTCTTTCTCACACAAAGGATATATTTGGGGGGTGCCTTTTTTAAAAAAAAAAAAAGTTTGTATTCTATAGATTTTCCTCTTTCTCACACAGAAGATATATTTGGGGGGGTGCCTTTTTAAAACAAAAAGGTTGTATTCTATAGATTTTCCCCATGAACAGAAATATTTGAGTTTCAATGGCAGATTAGAATGTCCTCTTCCTTCTGACCATTCAGGATTTTGTGGGTGAAGTCACAGCTACACGAAGTTTGCAAGGAAGCTCTGACTTCCGACTTACAAGAGTTCTTACTAAGATACAAAAATAAAAATAAAAGAAATCAAGTACCCAAA
>JAOXJK010000012.1:51704637-51732649 GCA_025774025.1 Xenus cinereus | reverse complement strand
TTCCGACCCTCAAGCAGATCAACACTCCCACCTAGTTTGGTGTCATCTGCAAACTTACTGAGGGTGCACTCAATCCCGTTATCTAGATCATCAATAAAGATTTTAAACATTACTGGCCCCAAAATTGAGCCCTGAGGGACACCACTGGTGACCGGCTGCCAACCGAATTTTACCCCATTAATCACAACTCTCTGGGCATGGCCACCCAGCCCACTGGGTGAAAAGTACACTTGTCTATGCCACGGTTTGCCAGCTTCTCCAGGAGAATGCAGTGGGGGACAGTATCAAAGGCCTTACAAAAGTCCAGGTAGACAATGTCAACAGCTCTCCCCTGATCCAGAAGGCGGGTCACATGGTCATAGAAAGAGATCAAGGTGGTAAGCAGGACCTCCCTTTCATGAACCCATGCTGGCTGGCCCTGATCCCTTGGCCCTGCACTTGCTGTGAGAGCTCACTCAAGATGAGAGAGGGGAGATGGGTGCAGAGGGATGTGTTGGTGAACGGAGGGTGAGGTGGTGGAAGAACCAGCAGAGCAAGGTGGTGTATGTTTGGAAAGAGGTAGATGTGGGTGGTGGGACAGTAACTGTTGTGCGTGGTCTAGCAGGCAGCAGGAATTAGCTGGGAAATAGGGCTGAAGAAGAACAGGAGGTGGACAGTTGTTGAACTCTGCAGTCCCCTGCTGACAGAAAATAGTTATGGAAGCTATGGCAAACTGTCTTTTCAAATTACTCCACACAGAAGAAAGCAGCCTGTCACTGCCACTGTTTACTTAGATATTTCAAATAGTGGAATCTGTACCAAGGCCAGTATGGTCTCAGACAGTTGAATATTACAAATGAATATTTGATATTTTTTCCCAGCGTTTTCGGTGGTGTTTAGGAAAATGCATAATGATACTACCCTCTCCAAGAGAACATCTGAGTTACAAAGTCATTTCCTCAGAAAGAAATAGCAGGTTTAAGATTGTCTATGGTACCTTGCACAATTCTTTGTGTAAAAGCACAACAGTCCTTACTGATGTGGTCCCGTACCATTGTTTGGAGGGCATGGCTGACTTGCCAAGTGCATGCGATGTAACATCTAAGCTTACATATAATGAATTATGGTACTCCGGTAATCTTCTTATATAATAAATTTTGGACAGTTTGTTTGAAGTGCCCATCTAAGATATTACTGCCACATGAGTCAAGGCATGGAGTTGAAATTTATATGAAATTACTTCGTAGAAGGCAGCTAGAAAAGTATATCCAAGTGTGGTTGTTATCATTTGACACTGTGAGTCAAGGTTATTTACAGCTCTCCTCTGTACAAAGAATTGATATTAAAACAGTAATCAAGTTGTTGTTCTTTGACCTCTGGCTGATAAAAAACAATGTCATTTAAAAAAATCAACAAACCAACCCTGAAACAAGAATTTTTATATGAATCTTAAAATACAGAAACTTTTTATGATCCAGTGCTTGGACAACTTATCTTGATTTTCTTTCAGAGGCTTGTTTGAATTTCAAACAAGTTGGTTTGGTTTTTTTTTTCCTGCACTTGACATACACAAGTTAATGAATATTGCAAAGGCAGCTGGAAGCATGCAGTCCCAGTATTAGGAAAATGACTCCTTAAACTCATAGTAAGCCCCTCATTTTTATATCTACTGCCCACAGTTAAAATACAGCAACTCAGTTCTGAGGGTTTTTCCTCTTTTCCGTGTAAGAGTGCACTGGTGTTCCTGTGTGCAGAGCAGAGGCAGGGCAAGCACAGGAGTCTCTGAGCCACCCAACTCTCTGTGTGCCTCCTAAGGGTGCTTTGGCTGAAAGCTAGAGGAGCAGCAGGCACAAGCCAGCACAGCATCCCCAGCCACCCCTGCAGAACGTGTCTCATTTCACTTTGCCTGGCTCCAGCGTGCATCTGCATCCTGATGCCTGTGAAATTTTGTGTAGTTGTATAACCTTGAGTACTGTGATGTGGAAAATGTACCTGCAGCTTTAGAGGGCAGCTAAGTTGAACGTGGCTAGTATAGTTTTATCTTAAGTCTTGCAATACCTGGTATTATTTGTAAATTCCAACTCCCAGGGCTTTATGAATTTTGGATATCATAGAATCATAGAATGGTTTGGGTTGTAAGGGACCTTAAAGATCATCTGGTTCCAACCCCCACTGGAACTATATAATCTATTCCAACCCGATGCTCAGCTTCCATTTAAGAAAAAGTGAGTTGCTCTCCCTCATGAGTGTAGGGGAAAGCTTGAAAATAAGAATGTTCACAAGCAAAAGGTGTGCAAGGAGTGCCCTGAGTTTAGAAGTAATTTTCTTCTGCTAAGTTTAAATCTGAGCACATGGTTTGCAGGTGGGAATATGACTAACTAATGGAATGTGAGTACTGGAGACTGGAAACAGTGCGTTTTCCATGACCTTATTGATGTCATTGTAAAGTTAGCTGGGTTTCGATTTCTGATGGGCTGGCCAGTTGTTCCAGATAACTGAATCAGTAATGTGCTTTGGTAAATATTCTCAGCCACCTTTTAAATCTGGTTAATATTTCTTTTATTATTTAGAAACAATAAAGAGGGAAGGACTGGATATCAGTTTTGAAAACACTGAGAGCAAATCTTTGTACATTTGAGTAGTGAAAAATGTTGAAAGACATCACTAAGCAAGTTCCATTTTTCCATTCAAAGAAAAAGATTTAAGATTTAAGACTACCTAGAAAATAAAAAAAAATATATAAATTCTTTCATTTAAAAAAAAAAACAACAAAGCAAACCCAAATAAACTGTGCCAAGTGAGAATGGTTAACTGTCTGTTAGTGGTATTTACTTTGATATATTGGACAATTTCTGACATAAGTTATTGCCTTTCGCCGAGGTAGACTCTGTTTCAGCCGAATGCACTGTGAGATCCTTGCCATCTGCCACTTGTGAGGGTGCCAGTCCATAGACTTCACTTCTGCTCTGAATTAGAAGAATAGGGCATGGTGAGTTTGACTCTTTACAGGTTGATGAAAAGTCAGAGTTAAGCAAAGAGTTTTGTGGAATTTCATTGTTCTAAAACGAGATTTTACACCAGGTATGCTGATGTAAAAAAATGGGTAGGACAATGTTTGTAATGCTTCTCTGGTTGAAGACAGAATTTAGTAAGTCGAGCTTTAAGGTTGAACAGGTTTCCTAAATAAGGAACCGATGTAATAAATATTTTGGATTTTAGTGTTGCTGTAACAACTGTAAAGTTGAATACTTCAGCAAATACCAGAAGTTCAATTTTTGAAATAGATAGTCAAGTAGATATCCTTTCATATCATTGCTGTCATTGTCGCATGTTATTTATAGACAGTATTAAGAGTATTAGAATGGAGAAAAAAAATTCCTTGCCTTTAAATGATAAAAGTACAAAATAACATACAGATAATTTAGTGGATATTGTGATGGGGTTTTTTGGTGTTATTTTTTTAATGTTGGTGAGGTAATAATTTATTTGTGTCAGGCTGTAGTTGACTTCAATACATAATACATATTCTTCTATTCAGAAAAAGTAACTAACAAAATAGTGGCAAAGATTCATGGCATTATTTCCTGTATGAATGGTCTGAGGTGTAGGTCCTACACCTGCAAATTTGTAGACTTTTACAAACTGCAAATGTCATGAAGCGTTTTTTTCTTAAAAAAACCCCAACTGTTGATGAGCATTCAAATTAAGATTTCTACTTCCCTTGGTAGATTTTCAGGAGTACTAATAGGGGGATTAGGATTAGATCATGAAACTGTTTGGAGGCCGGCACCTGGCTCTGCCCTGGGGCCGGGCAGCGGCAGGGTTAGTGGCCAAGGTGCGCTCGGTGGCTCTTTGCAACGGCTTCTCTCGCAAAAACGAAACAAGGTCAGGACCTGGCAGGCAGTAAGTTCTGTCTGCATTAACTTTTGTAGTTGAACAGGTTTTTCTGCCACTGAATGTATGGACTAATTACTGTATTGTTTATTTTCCCCCATGTAATATTTAGGATATAGTAAAAACATAATTTGTAAAGTTCTGCCATAACACCTTATTTGCAGCAAGACTGTGCATTAGGCTGATGGAGACAAATGCCCGGTCCGTGAGACTCTTTCATCTGGTCCCTTTCCTTTCTATGGCAGATTAAGCTGTCTACTGTGATTAGACTGCTCTTAGTAGAATCATTTTACCTGAGTAGAACTGGAAGTGGGACAGTGCTGGTTTGAGTTTCTAACCGTGGATCTAAAAATGTATTTAAAGGGGATTACTGTGATAAGGGACGGCATACAAGCAGAGAAGTGACTTGCACAAGGTTGTTAAGAAGTTGTGGAACATAACCAAAGCCTCCAAGTTCTGGGTCAGTGCTCTTTTTAGAAATGTTGATCTAGGAAGATGTTCAATGCTAAGTTGCATAAATTGTTTTATTTAACATATTGGTGTATCTCATGGTAAGCCTTGGGAGTGGAACCTCATTGACACTTAAGAGTAATTAATGTTCTTCATTTGTAATGGAGGTGTGAGAAAAATCCCTCCGCCTTTCTGTGACCAGACAGCTGAAACAAAAGAAGTCACCACCTGAAGCTGATACACTTGATACAGCCTGAGTAAAAGCTGAGCTATATTACTCAAGAAACTTCTTAGAAAGAAATTCAGCATTGACAGGGCAAGACACACAGGCCTAAGTGAGTAGGAGTACAGAGAATGTAGGACAAAAACTCAGTTATAAGCAGAGAAAACCTGCTACATTGACCCACAGAAAATAAAAGTGAGGGTGTGCTACTGACCATTGTTCTCTCTGAAAGCTGTAATCAAAGAAACTTATGCTGTTTGGTTTCTCCTGTGTCCAGGAAAACAAGAATTTATAAATTCTTTCTGAATAAATGATCAAGAAAATACCTGACACCATCTCAAACTTTTTCTTTATAGTGGAAACAGCCCTTAAGTCTCCAGAACTGAAATCAACGCTTGTGACTAATGATAACCTGGTATCATGAGATGGATGCGACTTCCAAAATGGAAATTTGTGACTGGTGTTCTTGTCTCAAAAGAGACCAGAGAGAATTGATATGATTTCTAATACAAGAACAGGAAGCCTTGCAGATGGAATTAAAGCAAGAATAAGAATGCCATCTGAAAAAAAGAACTGAGTGCATCAGAAGCAGTCAAAGCAAAGAGCTCTCCTAGTGGACGTTTTGTATGATGATTTACAGGTGAAACTGAAACCTTTTATTGCTACCAATTAAAACTGTCTGCACAAGTTTGGGAAACATTCAGGGAATATACCTGCTCTCAAACAGCAAGGTGCATCAAAGGGATGGTAAAAAAATATATTTTCTGTGGTTTCAATCTGGTTTTCCACAAAATATAGATGAGGAAAGCTTGGGATTGCTTTGAGTTTGAGCCTCAGCAAAGACTTGCCTTTAGAAATGATCTTTCAGATCAGTTCTAATTAACATAGTAACTAGTTATCCAAGTGTGGAAACCTGGGTACGAAGAGACAAAGGGGAGTTTAGAAGGTGATGAAGTATGATAAAATTTTTGAGGTACCTGGGGACAACTCCTGTTGGTGCCTAAAATTTCAGACATTTTCATGATAATTTATCTAAGAAATAAATACACAGTCAGGACAGACTATACTGAGGCATCTTGAGGATA
This sequence comes from Xenus cinereus, assembly GCA_025774025.1. NCBI lineage: Eukaryota > Metazoa > Chordata > Aves > Charadriiformes > Scolopacidae > Xenus > Xenus cinereus. Next base: position 51,727,018 of record JAOXJK010000012.1, on the reverse strand, counting down.
GCTTGCCACATGATTGAAGGAATTAACAGGGCTGGGCTTTCAGAGGTGTTCACAGATCTAGGAGCAACAGGGTGACCTTGACACTTCACCCAAATGAACTCTCTGGAGGCCAGTTGCAGATATTGCCTTAGGCAGAAGATCAAAGGAATATTCCACGGAACGACTGCTGAAAAGAGTTCACTTTTTCTTTCCTCCCCCTAACTTGCAAAACCTCCTGAATCATCCATTTGAAGAATGTATTGTTCCTGGAATGGACTTCAGAACAGCCAAAAGCTTTCTTTGGGAAGATAATTGGCTCTTGCAATCATCTTAAAGTGTGGCAACCCCTCAGAGTGGCAAGTGGATTTCTGGTCACATCATGCAAGCTTGGAGTTTAGAAATGAGATAGACCATAGGAGTTTGTATTCATTCAGAAATTGTATCGTGGCTTTGAAACTGCTGAAACTGGGGGTGCTGCAAGAGTGATAGCTGATTTGAAAAAAGTATGATTTGGTGAAGTGTAAGCAGGATGTGGAAAATGGTGCAGGAAATGTGATGTTTGCAAGATAGATAAGAGAGCACCCCAGTGCAACAGTATCTTGTGGGGGCATCAATGGAGTGTGTTGCTGAAGTTTTTTTCTGCCGGAGAATTGGTAGTAATGGCTGTCCATTAATGTAGTCATGACTTAACTGCACAAAATCGCCTGACGCTTCTGAAGTCAGGCACCAAAGGGCACTAGAAATAGAAGAGACTTTGCTGAATGATTTTTGTAGATTTAGAGACAAGCATAAGCCATCTGTAACTCAAAGGAAAATTTTACATTCAAAATATTTCACTAAGCCTCTGAGACTCTAGGCTTCCATATAAGTTGCACTGTCTCAGTGTGCCCACAGTCTGATGGGTGTGGTAGAAAGGATCATTATGGACTCGTACCTTCAACTGCCTTATTTTCTAAACTCAAGAAATTAGGGCACTCTATCCCATTGCCTTTGAGGGACTTAAAACAGGAGTGGATGAGAATATGAATTATACTCCAGAAGTTATTTTGTTTCAATATTAAGCAATTCTCTGTATTATAAAGAAATTCTGGGGTGATGTGGACTGTGCAGAAGATCAAACACTAGACAGGAAAAGCTCGTTGAAGCCTGTTTGGTAACACGAACATCTCTTGGACACATTTTTACAGGAAAGCGTATGTAGTCCAGGAATTGACTGGATGTGACTGAGACATAATGAATCAAGGAGAATTCAGTCTCAATTGCACTTTGTGTCTCCTTTTTTAATGTAGTTTGAGATACACATGTTATAATAGTTTAGCTTGTAGTGACAAGTGCATGGACTAAAGAGACCAAGTTCATGTCTAGATTAAAGAATGAAGATTTCGAGCAATCTGGAGTGAAAGAAAATGTTTTTTCAGTAGCTGCTTTTAATCTATTATCTTGGTTTAGAAGAGGTGATACAAGAACTAGAGGCATCTTATCCCTTTAGCCCAGAAGGACTGAAAATATCTTGTCATCTGTTCTTTCTAATCAGTTCAGTCCTCTGAGGATACCAAAGATACTGCATTCCCAGACTTGCCTGATTGATGAAATGCCTTCAGGTGTCTTCAAATACTGTCAGAGTGGTCTCTGCACCTTGGCTGTGGGAATCTATGTTGGGGGATAATCTTACCTGTTGAAGGAGTTTTGGAATTTCTGTGTTCTGGCTGGTTTTGCTCAAGAACAGGATGTTTTTATGTGATGGTCATTTGAGGGATCAGATCTGAGTGCTCGTTTTCTAAATACTGATGAAGACATGTTATTTCTACTAAAAAACAGGCATATTTTTTTCTCGCTGACTTTTGCAGCCAGAAGGAATATGGATCTGTTTTGTAGGCTGGGCCTGAAATATCTTCCATGAGTTCTCAGTCCTTCTGCATATAAAATGGGACTGAAATCTTCTGAGTGAAACGAGGTAGGTTTCGTTGAACAGGAGAAGAGGGAGGGTGGTTTTCCTATGCATTCAGTGAAGTATGTTGGTCTCTTGCTCTGTGTGGTGTTTGGTCCAGGTCTCTGGGCTATGCAGCCTGAGGTGGTTCCTTATGGCTCCCCGTTTCCAGTATTTAATCAACTGTGCCAGTTGTAGAGGAACAAGAAGCTCATTTTTATCCTGTTACTGAACTTCAGCATCCTGAAAGAGCAGTTTGTGCTGTCAGTGGCATCCTTCGGGGTATATTTTGCACCAATGACACTGCTTCTGCCAAAGCATTTGCAGTTTGTGTGGTTGGCGGGAGGATGTTGAAGGCAAAATTTGAGCAGTAGGGGGTCACACAACCCAAACAGTAGATAACAAGTGATTATCTGTTACCACTGAAGAGTCAGTCTTACTATGTGCAGTTTCTGCTTCTAGAGTAGCTTGAAAAATTGAGAGAGTCTGAGTCTCAGGATGCCAACTGTTAGTTTGCAGGAAGGAGGACATACTCTGGTTTTGCCCAGATCAGGGATTTATTTTAGGAGGTTGATAACTGCTGCACTACTCAGTCCCTATGTTGAAGGTAGGATCTTTTGGGATAGACAGTGCATGTGAAGGGACTGGAAGGTGCTGACAGATTCTTTACAATGGTATAAATGTAAATGAGATCCTTTCTGTAAACGCTAAACTCTACAAGGAGGAGCAATGGACAGGACTCCAACATTGCTCCAGCTGGCTAGTGGCTTTTTGTCTTCTGGAAAGGATGGATTTTCTTTTTGGAGGCTAGTGTTCCCACATTAAACTAGCACCTGAGTGGCCAGATGAATGTCTGGGTGTCTGGATTTCTGCAGAAATCTGCCGAAGCAGATTCAACTGCTTTCAAATGGGTCTTAGCCAGAGAGGATTGCTGGAGAGTGCTGGGAAGTCGTATTTTACTTCTGCCAGTTTTGTTACCATGTGTTGAGAGGAGGGGATGTGGGATATCTGTGCTGTCCCTTGCAGGTGGTGAATTGAGCCCTTGCCAGTCAGGTGTTTTCTGGGCTCTGAGTTGCCGGAGTAAGTCAGCAGAGAATCTGATCCAAATTGCAGCTGAAAGTCTGCTCGACAGCTGTAACGAGATCTCTACAAAGTTAATTGGCCAGAGCTTAAGCACAACTTTGAGTATAAATGCTGTGATACTTTTTTCTAATTTCAGAATGACAAGTTAGATACACACTTTTATTTTGTATTAACACAGAGCTTTGTATACAAATAAATAGCTATTTACGGTGCTCATTTCCTAGAAAAAATTAAACTTGAAAGCTAAAATATGGAAAAAATATGTTCTAAAACTTCTTCAGATTGAAGATTAGAAAAAAGAAACGAAAGCTCAAAATCACTTCCGGCTCACGCATTTGCCAACACAAAGCTGCAGACCAACCAGATGAATTGCACATTGTGAGGTGCAGGAACAATTTGTGCTCCTTTTTAAGTCATCAGAATAGCAAGCAGCCACATACATGCAGTGGAATAAATCTTTGTCTCCGATTTCCATTTTTCTAAGAAAGATTATCCATTTAGGTTTAACTAGTATCTGTTTATATCTTAATGGATCACAGGAGAGCAGTTATCTTCTGGTGTCTTATCTAGGGCACTCTATTGAGGGAAGAATTTATATGTAAGTAAACTGTGGTAGCAGAGATAATCGTGCCTTTTGACTTGGTGAACAGTTTTTCAAACCACTGAGGCTGTGGATATACATTTACTCTGCAAGCTGTCTTTTATCAGTGACTGCACATCACTGTTCACCACCAGAACAGTTTATGTGAGTGCTTCTTAGCTCTCTCTATGCAATATGAGTTCATATACTTAAACAGTTTAGTAGATGATTTGTGCTAACGGAGTTGACTGTTGCTTGGAGACAGTCAGGCTCTGAAAGCTTGTAACATGAAATGAAGGAACTAGCCCAATGTTTACTTTTGCTCTTTCCTGCATTTGGGTCAACTTAGTCCTTTTGTGGAATGTTGTGATCTATGAGTCTTGTAACTCAGGTGTTAGGCATCACCTAAACCAATACTGTTTTATTTCCACCTGCCAAATTAAATAGAGAGTTCTGCATCAGAGAGCTACTCGGGACAAGGCTGGCAGCTATGATTTCCAATCAGAGCAAAAGCTTGAGAACAGCATGTCTCTCTTAGCAGATGGCCAGACCTTCTGCCACTCGGGCGGAAGCGTCTCAATGTCCTCTTAAACGGAAGTGTTAATCAAAATATAGCAGACTAATTGTTTATGTGACTAGATGAGATTATCCCAGACAATGTGGTGCTGTTTGACTTGGAGAAAGAGCTGTGTAACCATACACAAAGCTGCACCACAGAGATAGTCAATTTGCTTTTTGGTTAGGTAATAAAGTCTGGAAAGGTGATAAAAATGGAGCTGATTTTTGGGTGGGGTGCTGTACTATCTTCTCAGATCAGCTTATAGCTAAGTCGTATTATTTACTGCGCACAAATGAATAAGGAATTGTAGGTAAGGCAGTCAGCAGGTTTTTAATTAAGGTGGCGGGTTCACTTCTTGCGATAACGGGTAGAGCAGTTCAAGAGGGTTGTGGAGTGATAAGGAAAAGGCTAGAATGGCTTTACTCTGCTGAATATCATTGCAAAATATTAGATTAACTTTAGCAGGACTTCTTACATGGGGGTTGTGTACACCGTTTAGTTTGTTTAACTTGAAACTAGATGTGAACTTTGGTATGCTTTTTTTTGTGTCCAGGTTCTCTTTGCAGGGAAACTGTGCAGTAGCAAGGCAGCCGTGCTGCTACAGTTAAAGTCCCTGTGGGAACCAGGGCAGTGTGGTTATAAACCTCAGGAGCTCAGGCTCACCTGTAATTGCATTTAAGACTATACACTGGCACAAGGAGATGGTATACACCAAGTACCCTGAAAGGTGGAACGTTTTCTTCCTGGGAAGGGCCACTAAAATGTATCCAATTTATTTATTTTTTTCCATTAAGAAAATAAAAAAGAGTAGCCTGAGAGAGCTGACATCTCCAAAGAGGGAAATGGGTAGCTGCTGCCATGGTCCCCACCACACTGGTTGAGAGCTGGTCATGCAGGAGCAACTAATGATGACTACTTACTCCATAACCCACCAGGCTTTCACCTTGCTCCAGTTCCTTGTGGTAGCTGCATGGTGGTCTTCAAACCAGGTCCTTCCTTTTCTCCTGTCGCCCCTCATATTACGCACCCCCACCCAACTCCAGCAGGTGCAGGACTCCTGCCCACTTGGGCTTCTCCTCTTCCCAAGGCCTTGGAGCTCTGTCGGTGTGCTGTCCCATCGCCTGCCTTTCTCAAGTGTGGGATTTTGTCCCTTCCTCACCAACCTGTTCGTTGAGGTGTTGGGCACCCGTGGTCGCTGAAAACCGCTTGTAGCAGGGCAAGCTAGAAAAGTCCCGGCAATTCCTTGCAAGTTGTAGTCAGGGCTTTGCTCTGAGTGCAGAAGAGCTGACAGAATCACAGAATCACATGGTGTTGGAAAGGACCTCTGGAGATCATCTAGTCCAACCGCCCTGCCAAAGCAGGTCCACCCAGAGCAGGTTGCACAGGAACTTGTCCAGGTGGGTTTGGAATGTCTACATTGGGTTTCTCTCCAATCTCTGCCAATAAAACAGCAACCAACTTTAAAAAGTGGAAGCAAGCCTCCTGAATTTGAAGACTACAAAGCCAAAGGTACCTACTTATTCAAGTTTCTCTTCCTACCCACAGTTGTGCCTAAAGAAACTCTGCCAGATTTGGAGCCCTGATTTTTTGTAGGGATTTTTTTTTCTTTTCCAGGCAAAAGTGAACCCTGCGCGGTTTTTTGTGCTTGGGCTGGAGCCCGAGAACGCAATGTCTTGCAGAAGCATCAGTCAAAGCTGGTTACAACTTGACTGCCCTGCCTTGGCAAACACCTACTCCAATTCACCCTGTCCTTGCGACACATTGACCTGGGAGTGCTCTTCATGTACTTTTTTTACTTGTTTTGCTGAGGATTAATTAGTGTTTGTGTATTGGCACAGTTGTCTTTGGTACTCCACGGACACAGCTGAAGGCAAAAGGCTGCGGTCAGGCTGTGCTGTAGTTTACTAGTTTCTGTGCCATGACTACTGCATTGCATAGCCTCAAAACAAGCATTTCTGACCGATTTACTACTTTTGACTGCCAGATTTTAGTCTTAATGTTTAAGGAAGCAGAGAAGAAGATGCAGTATCAAAGTCAAGCTCTATTACTTGAAGAATTATTTCAACACCCTCATCCCCCCCTTGATCACTCTTTCACGTGCCGTCAAATTCAGCAGAAAAAGTCTCATGGAGCCTTGGCCTTTTGTGCCTGGGAGAGAACACCACCCTGCATTATTGCTGCGTGCTCTTCTCGCTGGCTTAACCCTGCTGTGAATCATAGACACACAGAATGGTTAGAGTTGGAAGGGACCTTAAAGATCATCAAGTCCCAACCCCCCTGCCATGGGCAGGGACACCTCCCACCAGACCAGGATGCTCCAAGCCTCATCCAGCCTGGCCTTGAACCCCTCCAGGGATGGGGCAGCCACAGCTTCTCTGGGCAACCTGTTCCAGGGTCTCACCACCCACACAGGAAAGAATTTCTTTTTAGTATCTCATCTAAATCTCCCCTCTTTCAATTTAAAACCATTACCCCTCGTCCTATCACTACACCACCTGATAAAGTGTCCCTCCCCATCTCTTCAGTAGGCCCCCTTTAGGTACTAGAAAGGGCTCTAATGTCTCCCTGGAGTCTTCTCTTCTCCAGGCTGAACAACCCCTACTCAGCCTGTCTTCACAGGACAGTTGCTCCAGCCCTCTTATCATCTTTGTGGCCCTCCTCTGAACCCGTTCCAACAGGTCCGTGTCCTTCTTATCTTGGGGACTTCAGAGCTGGATGCAGTACTCCAGATGGAGTACTCCAGAGCGGAGTAGAGGGGTAGAATCACCTCCCTCGACCAATGATGAGTGGTGTTCCTCAGGAGTCAGTACTGGGACCAGTGCTGTTTAACATCTTTGTCAGAGACATGAATGGTGGGATTCTATGATTCTATGGTTCTATGAAACAGCCATTCATTGTCTCAGCCTTCTCCATATCCTGGGTGACCAAGTCTCATCTTTCCTTCCGGAATGGGCTCGCATCTTCCCTAGTCGTGCCTTTATCTCTGACATATTTACAGGAGGTTTTCTTGTTATCCTTGATGTCCCTGGCCAGATTTAATTCTATCTGGGCTTTAGCTTGCCTAATCTGGTTCCTGGCCACTTGAACAGTTTCTCTGTATTCCTCTCAGTCTACCCATCCCTGCTTCCACCCTCTGTAGGCCTCCTTTTGGCTTTTGAGCTTGTCCAGGAGCTCCTTGTTCATCCATGCAGGCCTCCTGGCTTTTTTGCTTGACTTCTTCTTTCTTGTGATGCACCACTTGGAGGAGGTGATCTTTGTATACTAACCAGCTTTCTTGGGCCCCTCTCCCTGCAGTACTTTTTCTCATGTTACCCTGCCAAGCAGGTCCCTCAAGAGGTCTCAAGTCTGCTCTCCTGAAGTCCAGTTCCCAGAAATCTGTGGCTTTTTCCTCTTCCCACACCTCTATTTTCTGCTAATTTGGGGGAAAAAGAATGAAGGCTGAAGAAAGGGGCAGAGGTGTTTGCTTTTTTTTGGTTTGCTTTTATGTGAAATAAATGGTTCAACATCCTACCTGCAGAAAAAAATATTTGGAAGAAGTTACAATAGTACTGCACAGTTCATTGATAAAATTGAAAGAAGGATATCTGCATTTCTCGTGTTCATTATGTCCAAAAAAGCTCTTGAAACTGTAGTTAATGTATCGTAAGGAAGTAGTCTCTGCTAATGGATTATCTGTTTTCTGCCCTACATGTTCCCATCACTACGGAAAAGGATATGTCAAAATTGGGAAGGAAGAGAGGCATTTGTTAATATTCCTTCAGGCACAGACACTGAAATTTGCTGGAGTACCCAGTGGCAGCTAAATTCCCCAATTTTGGAAGCAACCTGATTCCCAGACGCCTAGCCAGAAGTCCAACAACTCTGCAAATCACCTGAGCGTACACACGGCTTGAAAGACAGGGAAAGAAATATATTATATCCACCTTTCCTCTGCAGGCTAGAGAAAGAAACTATAGCAGTTGGTGTGGCTGTTCATTTTGCAATCACAGAATAAATGAGAATCAATTTACCAAGAGCAAAAATGGTCCCCAGGAGTAAACACAGCAATATTAACATTACTTATTCGGTGCATCCCGTGAAATTATGTCTGGTTCTCTGGACTCAGAGTGAATAAGAAAATTCATTGCGTGGCTGCATTAGTTGGCTGGAGAAGAAGCAATCATTTTCCATCCTGATTCTACCAAGAAGACTAATTCAGTAGCTGGAAAAGACCATGGAACTCACTTTAAGTTATGTCTCCCAAAACTGAGACATAATGCAGGATAAGGTAAATGTGTTCACTGCCTGCTATACCCTGTGGTAGCATGTGGAAAATCAGATTTTATATCCTTTGCCATTTCTGGCAATTTAAAACCACATAGCAGAAGCTCAAATTCTCCTTTGAATTTTAACTCAGATTTGAAGATTAGTCATAGCGCCCTAAATCGTAATAGGTAACTTGGAGACTGACGAGATAGATACAACTCCAGTCTGATATTATGAATCATGTTTTACTCTACTCTTAGATTTCTGATATGAACAACTGGGAGTATTTCCGTATGTCTATACCTAATCATTCTTGTCTGCATAAATGATTAATCAACATGAGACTCAATCTTTCCTGAGAAAGACAGAAAACATCCAATACGTGCAGCCCACTTAAAATGCATTTTCTCCAAAACCAAGCCTGAAGCAGAAGGGCTAAAAAGTGAGATATCCTCAGAAGTTAGGCAAGGAAACCAAGAGAGAGCACTAGCATCAAAACTGAGTGACAGAAAGAAGCTTTATGCAAACGAGGAGACATAGTCTCTTGGGAGGGGTATCAAGACCACTATTTCACAGTGTTTGGTCATACAGCCAAAGGAAAACGAACATGGAAAACAAAGTAGATTTCCTATTTTAGAGGTAAAATCATGAAGCTAGAGGTTTGACACGGAGAACTTGGCATTCTGAAAATGCATTGCTCCAATCCAGGCTAGTAGTGTAGGAAGAACAGTGAAATTGGGGCTATCACATGAACATCTGGTCTAGTTACACAACTTGTGAGGTTTAATGTAAAATAAACTGCTTTTGGTGCAAAATGAAGATTCCTTGAAAAGGTAAAGTTATGCTCCCACAAGACTGGGGCTCTAAGAAAAAAGGTGGCCTTGGAGGACTGGCAGTGACCACGTGGTCCAAGGCAGATGGGCTGACTTTGCCTCCTGTGTACGCAGTCGAGAGAATTGGAGTCAAGGAATTATGCTAGGAAAGACAAAGAAACAGCAGTGGAGCTGACCTCGATGCAGTAGCCAGAGAGTTTTAGCCTAGAATATGGTGCCCCAAGAAGCAGGCTGGTTGGTGCCCCACCAGGGAGGTGGGACGCCCCGCGAGTGTGGAAATGAGCCCTAGGTTTGCTGACAACTACTTCTTCTGCTTTAGTTTCCAATTCCAAACCAAATCCAAGCGTTCTAACCAGCCTGGACACAAGGGTGCGTACTCTATATTTTGCCTAATGTTCGTGTATTTTTTAGACACCTTCTTAAGGGCTCACTGGAAGGTCCAGGGACGTACGCAATACTCGTGTTTGCTGTGACCCCGTCCGCTGTAGCTCACTGCAGTTGGAAACAGCAGAACTGCCAGAAAAGCAAAGAGAGCAGAAGTGCTGTACCTACCATAGCAGAAGGCAATAGCATTCCCATTAGTGGAAATATAAAGATAATGAGCTCTCCAAATGTGCTACTGGAAGCAAGAATGGTCATCCACTTAAAAACCCTGTAATGGCTGTTATTTATATAGCCTGCTTTCATCTTACAAACGCTGGAACAAGATGTCCATGATTCATGGTTGTAATTAACGCAATCACAACCCACTAGGCAGACACCTTTAAGCCAGCATATTTCAGCCTGCTGTCTCTGAGCAGTGGTCTTCAGATCCCTCATGGGTCACAAAAGACACTCTGCAGCAAGTATGGAGCTGAGGTTCCTGCAGGCAAGGAGAAATCACAAAAAAAAAATTCATCATCTTTCCTATTTACTCAATGTACAGCATCTAAACAGCGTACTAAATTGTGCCGGAAGGGGACGGTTTGTATGTTCATCATCCATGTGGGAGCCCACAGAGTGGGATTTTTCAAAGTGCCTCGTGATATAAACTCTATCCCCTCTGCAAATGCAGAACAGCGGGCGCTCTCCCAGCTTGCCAGTAGCTCCAGTACCGATTTCAGTGTAGGCGATGTGGGGTTTTTTTCACATTGCACAGGACCACCTGGGACCCTGAGAATTTAGCAACAAAGATGAGACACCCTCGTTTAATCTGCGTCTCAGTCACTCTAACACTCTCAAGCCAGAGGAATATATATATATATATTTTTTTTTTTAGCTTTTGTTTCGTGGAACCGTAACATATTTTCAGCAGCGGTGTGGCTTCCTGTACAAGGAATTCGAGTCTTTCCTTATATAACCTTTAAGGACTTTAGTCCACAAATCCTCCTGCTTCTAAAGCAGAGAAGAATGAGCTCCAGCACACCTGTGCATGTTCGATTCCATACGCAAAGATCATTCCTTTGCAGCCTACATGCATATTTAAAATCCCAAGCAGGCACCAGACTTCTGTTCCTAAGTCACCCACCAGTGGCTTCAAACGTCATCCCTAAGGCCAGGAACCCTGGTCACTCGCACAATGGAAATAATAATATTAGTGGAACACGTTGTGACAATCCTATCTTCCAAAATTCACCCCGGATCATACATTTTTAAACAAAGATGTCATTTCTGAAAGGATTAAAAAACGATGAATGGACCTTAGATGACCTATCTTTGCACAAAGGCACTGTCTTCTCATTTCAACAGACACACACAGCCTAAACTTAATTCCACTTCCCCACCTACAGATTTCCACATAGGAGACCCACATTTACCATTTCTATTATTTTAAAAGGAGCTGTCATTATTTCAGATCTTTGCATACAAATGCTTTCCCTGACTAGATGTCCGTGTGACTCAAATGAAAGCCTTTCCTTTCAGACAGTTTTCGCTAGTAGCTTTTTTTTTTTTTTTGCCCATCTTTCACCTTCAATGGCAGTTTCTCTAACCCTGTGCCGAGACCTGCACTGTGCAGCTAAATTACTGCTCCATCACAGCTCTGCTGATAGCAGTGGGGCTGTGTGGAGATTATAAAGGTTTCCCTGGTCAGCTACAGCACTTTTGAGGGCTGCAAGACAAAAATGCAATGTGGTCTGGGCATGTATGCTGAAGTGACCGTGGGGTATTTGAAAGAAATGGCAAAAAGAGCAAGGAAATTCTAATCTTAGCAGCTTTTCTAGTTAACCTATTAACTTTGAATTAGGCAAATATCATAGAATCATAGAATCATCTAGGTTGGAAGGGATCTTCAAATCTTCGAGTCCAACCGTCAACCTAACTCTGACAAAAAAACCCCACCAATAACCATGTCCCCAAGCACCATGTCAACCCGTCTTTTGAATACCTCCAGGGATGGTGCCTCAACGACTGCCCTGGGCAGCCCAGTCCAAGGCTTGATAACCCTTTCAGTGCCAAAATTTTTCCTGATATCCAACCTGAACACCTTTCTTCTCCTATAGGTAGGCGGTTGAGTACTTTGGTGACAACCTACATTTGCAGGTCTTTGAGGCAGAGAGATTTTAATCCATGACCTTCTTCACCTGAGGACGTTACTGTTATTGGGGACGTTTCTCCTTTGGCTTTGTGCAGCATCACCGTTAGCAGGCAGGGTGGGGGGAAAATGCCCTGTTAGCTTCTCGCCGCGTGTATAGAAGCAGGTCTAAAGAAAGCACACAGCTCAACATCAGCCCTGGGAAGCAGAAAGGGGCACAACTGCCAGAGATAATTGGATTGTTTCATGACTGCATTCTTGCACACTGCTGTTCATTTTAGGGATTATTCATGCTATCTATTTTAGGCTCTTCACTGAGGTTTGTGAGATAGGAAGTCACTCTCCCTGCACTTCACTTACAGCCAGAAGAGGAAAACACTCTGAGCTGCCTTTAAGTTTCCCTGACTTGTACAGAAGGATTCAATTCCTAATCTAGGTCCATAAAGTTGACTGGGTAAATCCCTCCAGTGCTCGTATGTCACCAATTATGTCGGGATTACTATTCATCTTTGATAACTAAGAACCTAATCTTCCAAAGTTTCAATCAGACCTCAGAGGTTCTGACTCAAAACCCACCTGCAAATACAAAGTTTTACAGAGAAGGTGTTTCTCTGTACTTTTTTATTTATGTATTTTTTAAGTGGAGAAAGGCATATCAACATGTTACCTGATGGAAAATGCACAACTATTTCATTTGTGCTCAGCTCTGTTTCTAAACAGCTGTCCTGAATTTGGCCAAACTTTTCTGGGCTCTGCCCAAAAGACAGTTTAATCAAGTGTGGTGTCTGGAAAAAAAAAAAAAGTGTAGCTTAAATGACAAATATAATTCCAAAACTCTGCAGTATCACTACAGCTGATAAAGGAGAACCTTTGCAGTGCAGCTCATTGCCGTGTCCCGCTGCGTTAGGGGAAAGAACGACCTGAAATTACTGAAGGCTGCAATGTGGATATGGGTGCATTCTAGCAGCTCAGTCTGGTTTTGCATGCATTTAATACACACATACAAAAAAAAAAATAATTTTTTAAAAAAGAGCGTTGTCAGTGTTAACTGACGTGGATAAACTCCATAGCACAAACTTTGAAATCCAAAAGAAGTAAGGTATATATTAAATCCAAAAGAAACTTGCAGGTAAGTCATATATTTCTCCACTCCTATTAAGTTAGGCAGGCAGTAGCAAGAAAGAGAAAAGGGTGAAGACTTGCTTAACAAGGACAGGAATAGTCAAAATAGGATGTAAATTACATCTGGGCAAATGCCCAAATTTAACTTCTAACCAGACTTTTTGCCACTTCTTAAGGAACAGGGATAAGCGGTTGGTTGATCATGCCTATGTCTTAGACTGAGAGGTTACTGATAATGAACAGAAGCCATTTTTCTTGCAAGATGTTTGCACTTTGGTTGTAAACTAGCAAAAGAGACCATTTGACAAAATATTGTTGAAATATGACACGAGGCTGCAGACTAGAAGTGGGGAATAGAGGGTTTTCAACACAAAGAAACAGTTTGGCTTGAAGCTGGAGGAACTTGAAGAAACATGACAAAAAGAGAAGTGTAACTATTTCCTAAAAAATTTTAAAAAAATTTAAAAAATCCATATTTTACATGTGTGTGCAAATATTTTTATGAAGTCATTTGTAAAGTGAAGAAATAATGTTAACTGCAAAAACCAGATTCAATCCGTTGGATGTGCCAGGACAGCTTTTCATCTACTGTGTTTTTGATATAACCCTAACTGTGGAGATGAGTAACACACCTCTACATTTTAAGATGGTGTTGTTCTATGGATGGATATTTTCTAGTCTTAAATGGAAGAACTGTTTTCTGTCCACTCTCACTTTCCAGCTTATGTGGGCAGGCATAAAAACCAGAAACTGCTGCCACATGCAGGAAGGATGGAGAGCCTTCTTAGGAAAATGGCTTTCCCATGCTACGGAGATGGGGATTGTATCAACACTGGTTTTCTGATGTTTGGAATTGCTGGAGTTACTGCTATGTTACGACTAAATCCAGAAAAACAATTTAAAGTATGTTAAATATGGTAATTTCGTACTGCTCCTTAGGAAATCCTCTCTCTGGTAAAAAGTCAACTGAAATACAAGAAATGTCATTTCTTGCTCAGTCTTCTTTGTTTTAACGAAACACGCAAAATATTTAAAAATCAAGAGGGTGTTCTCTCTAATTTAAAATATTTTTCTCAAGAACTTCAAGGCCATGGACTGTTGCAAATGGGAGTCAGATCCCTTCCAAAAGGGCTGGAAAGCAAAAGTGGCTTTTTCTGTCAGCCCTAGCATGGATTCTAGCATCACCACTTCTGAGGCCAGCTTCAGACATAACCCTGGGAAAGTCACGGTCCTTCATCTCTCCAGGAGGAGGATACCACATCACCTCTCTCATCTTTCATTTACAGAATCAACTTGAACGTGGGTTCCTGGATTTCCCTGAGAGAAGCACATGCAGGCACATAGCAAGTCTGACACATTTTAAATTCTGGGCTTGTTATATGGCAGAGCCCATCTGGAGTAAAGTACTGGCTGCATGGGACCCGTGAAGCACTGAGTCACTCGCGCAGTATATGCATTTCCAATCTCTGATGAGTTTTTTTACAGCCCTGTGATACTCAAACTCCCTATGAAACAGCAACTACATTTCTTTGCATCAAAGAGTTATTAGTGGCAAATCTCTTTGCTCTAAGTCAGAAACTCTCATGAAATTTTAAAGCACAAAAGACAACACAGTGGAAAAAAAAAAACCACCCACCTGAAATCTTTGCTTTGCAAAGGTATCTGATCTAATATTAATAAGTGTCAACCACATCTGTTGCACATCAACCTGGTTTCTCTGAAGGATCGTCTCATAATATTATGCTGCAAAATCTTGCCTCTCTTAAACACTGAAGCTTCTTAAACAGACAAATCAGTAGGGAATCCTGTACCTTCGCAACCTGGCTGTAAGTGAGGATTGTCTCTAGGTCTCCCTGCATGGGTATGCTAGCACTTGTAGCTTGGCAAATCAACTGGAATAGCAACCCCATCACCCCAAACATGGTTTTCATCAACTACTTTCCAAGTGTCCAGTTTGCTTTCCACGCAGTAAATAAACTAACTAAACTACGTTCAAAGTATGGTGTACCTTTTGCACTCTTCAGGTGTTCCTCAAAAGTACTTTTTATCTCTTACCCAGCAAAAACTTGCTCAACCAGGAGTTTTGAGTTGCGTGGGCATGCCGCATCTCGGACGATATCGATCTCATTGTAGGGTGGGTGGGGGACGGAGGTTGTTGACCATCTCCTGGGGCCTTGCAGCAAAGGGGTGGCTGATGGAAGTCCAGCATGGAAGTGTTTTGCACTGTGTCTGGCAGGTAATGGGGGCATATGCTACTTCAAGCATGGATTTTGTGTCAGCGCTGACGTTAAAACCCTGTATTGCGCTCTGAAGCTAGCTTGCCATAGGTGCACGCTGTCTTCAAAAGCAGGTAGCACGGGGCAGCTAGTATGCTTAAATTTAGGCTTCAGCCCATGGCCTACTACTTTCTTCTGGGGATGGTGGAAACGTAAACCGCACCATTGAAAATAACTTCCGACTGTTCTTTCTGGGAGGAACGCTCAGTCTCCTATCCAGAGCAAAGCTGTCAAACTGTCAAATATCAACATTTCGAGCTGGGAGTGGAGGATGGGGAAGGAGCAGCGGAGAGGAGGGAAAGAAGTCAGTACGGCTTGTTCATTCAAAAGGGAAAGGGCGTTCCACTAGTAAACCAAAAGGCAAAAATAATCTCACTTTTGAGGGAAATCATATGCTGATAGAGAAACTGTTGTTTGGGACACAGATCTTGAGGCCAACTGAAGAAATAAATAATATGTTGACAAATTGATGCTGGCTGGATTGGTCTCTGTTGTCTGCGTGAAGGTCTTAGATATTCCAGCTTATTCTGCAACCTTTATGACTGTGGTTTACGGAAAGATTTCTTAGGCTACAAAACCTGGACCCTGTAGGCAGCATAAAGTTAATGTGTAGTTTACAGCAGAAATAGGCAAGATAGAAAAAATATTAAGAGAATTGCAGGAAACTTTACAGAAAAAGAATCTAGAATGAGGAGGAAAAAAAAATAATACACTGAGCATAGAGAAGCTGCCATAACAGGAAGAGTCCTCAATAAGCTATCAGGTTTGGCAATACCCATTCAGCTGCTAAAGCTGAGGCAAGGGTCGTTGCTCTCCTCTGCCTGGGGAAAGCTGCAGGACACCTGCACGGGGTCTGACTTTGAGGGAAAGCACATCCTCAGATGAGCTCCCAGTTCTTCAGGTAAAGGAGTAAACTCACACCTCTGAACGTTACATTCCTGGACATTGCTGAGCAAGGGATGACCTCAGAAGAGGGGAAGACCTCTGATTAATGCGTCTCCAGAAGCTAAAGCAATATGCCACTTCCTCGGTGAACTTCAAGGATGTCTTTCAAATAGCTCCATTATTATTTTACTGAGTGAAGCACTCGCAGCATATGGGCACAGAAGTCCTGCTTTTCCCTCTGTGGCCTTTGCAGCTCTCCCAGAACCCAAATTTTTGGGACAGACTGAGGTTAGCAGGTGACCAGAGCACCTTCACAGGACTCGACATCTCCCGAGCCCCTGCAATTTGGGAGGAGTACGCTGGAGACGCTTCAGCATGCTCTGAAAAGGATCCTTTTGTGTCCAGGAAGAATAAACGTGCCACCTGCCTGTCATGGATGTCCCCAGCAAACGACCCTCAGACACCTCTTGAACCGGAGGGAGAGTCAGGGTCAAATCAAACCGGTGACTGACGGGAGATCACAAGCCACCAGCTAGAAAGCAGTAGCGCTAAACCCAACGGAGCGTTGGAAGTATTAAAGCCCTTCAGCCCGCGTAGTTTAGAAAGTATGAGCACAAAGGGCATTTACCTTTTAATAATGTTTTTGTGAGCTGCCAGAGTGGTTTGCAAGCCCTTTGACGCCCACCGCTGCATACCGCTACTGCTGTATTTTCTAGAAGACTGCGTGGGAAACACAAGCAAGAAAATGACTGTGATCAAAGTGAGATTACAATGCACAATTGCATTACTGTGAGCGCTCTGCGCAGCTAATACAAATAGTCTGCAAAAACCGATTCAACGGGATCCATGAGAAAAACAAAGCAGTGCTTCCAAAACCATACCCCTTACAGGTATGCTTTTAAATAACTCTGCTTCACCTACATGGCTTATAATGTCAATTTAAGGATCTGGAAAGGGAAATGGAGTTCTTTTACTGGAGGTCTTTGTGTGCAGATAATGTCACAGAGTATTTTCCTCTTTGCTCAGGACTAATTTGATGATCACGAAACAACACGAGCTAATGGACTGCCTATTCTCGCAAGGCAGAATCACAGAATCTTCATGGTTGCATTGACAGCATGATGCATTTCCAATCGTGCCTCCAAATCCTTAAACCCCCACTCGTTAGTGTATCAAATGCGTTTTCAAATAAGTGCTTTGGCAAGTTAGCATTGCTTTCCAGTGTTTCCACAATGCATTTGTTTATACTGTGCAGAAAATGTTCTTGAAAAGACAGTGATGTTATGAATTCATTGGATTGCTGGATTTATGCAGTCTGTGGCTTATTTTATCTATTTTTCCTAGAAGGCTGCTAAAAATACTCACATACCTTCCTGGTTCATCATTCATTGCTCCAGACGCTTTGATCTGCATGAAGCTTCTATTACTTTTTTGGTGTGAATTGAAAATAAGTACAAAAGTTCATATTCATTCACTATTTTGGAAGAAATCCCAATTTCAAAACAACTCTGCTAGGATGCTGACTTAGAGGATGTGGAAAAGCCACAAGTAAATTGATTTTAGCTTTTAAATGGGAGCTGGTGCTTATTCTCTACACTCATCAATCTCACTGAATTACCTGCAAGGAAAATCCAAATTTCAGGATATTCATCTCAAAGATACCCAGACTTTTTTTGGTCAAGAAGAGAAGCCGGATATTTTGAAAAGACTAATTTCCTTTATGTTTTTAACATGCCATGATTTCAGTTTTGTGCTGGGATTGCAACTTTGACACAGCTGCTGGCTGGCTTAGCCCTTAAGCCAAAAATCACATCTCATCCAAGAGATGTGATTTCCCACGCTGGTGGGAAACTTTGTTTTAGCAAAGCTCTGTGCAGGTTTCAGGTGCTCTGCTTGCCCTCATATGAGTGTCAGGTTGACCTCTTCTGGACCCCACGGAAGGGGTGCGCGCATCCAGGGCTGCCGGAGACTTGGCCACGCCAACAAACATCTGATGCAGGAGGTCCATCTTGTGTCACAGCCCATGAACACAGTGTTGTGAGTGACACGAGCACAGCTTTTACTCATATGAATAACACGCTTTTAGGACACAGAGCAGCAGCATCTCTAAATCTGGCTAGCAAAACGTTGGTCCTGTTTAATGTATCTTTTCATCAATTTCCCTCTTCAAAGCAACTCATTTTTTTTGACAGGGCAGAGTGCGAGAAGGTTTTATATTCTTATCACACTCAGCACACACCATGTGGTACAGGCACATGTGAAGGGCAAAAGGTGAACTCAGGGTTTTCTTTGGGGCCCCAGAGTAAAAGCAGACATTAGGATGGCTGATATTTTGATAACCTTTCCCGTGTCCCAGCGGTAGCCTTGAATATGCTTTGTAGATAGACTCGGCAGCCAACGGATTGAACTATGTATGTTTTACGTTGGCAGCAGTCGTCTTTTGCTGTGTCAATTTATGTCAGTTTATAGGAAGGCTTAATTCTTGTTTTGACAGCTACAGAATTGTTCTGTGGTCCTGAAGGACTGATTATGGTTTTCCTACCTTCAGCCTGTTTCAGACAATCAAATCCTAATGACAGTTGTTTTATGTTTGCTTTTGTTTTTAATAAAAGGTGCTTGGCAGCCAAGCTGCATAATCCTCTAGGTCCAACATCTCAGCATTAAGGGAGGAAGAGGATTTCTTTCTGAATTGCTTGGAAAACATATTGCCTCTAAATTATATGGATTCCTCTTTGATTCTCTGCTGAAAGTAGAGGCAGGGTTGTCATCTGACAGACAGGATGCTTATTCTGCAGTTACTGTACGTGAGAGTTTCACTTCTGTTGATAAATTAAGGTAGGTGTGTGGAATTTTCTACCTGGCTTCCTCGTATGCTGGCAGTAAATGTTGAGACAGGATTGCACGAGCACGGTGCTGCCAGCAGTAGGGCTGTAATGACTACTCTTTACTCAGAATCATCATTTAGGATCTCATTAGCTCCCGTTAAAAGACATGACTTTAAACTTTTGACATTAGATGTACAAATACATCATTAACACCTTTTAGTCCATCATCTGTACTGCAGCATTTCTAATTGCAATCAAATGGAAATTATTCTGGAAAGAGCCTTTGCATGCACTAAAAAGCATTGAAACGAAAAGCTACATTAAGAAGGTAGAGATTTTTCTGTTCTCTTCTTGCATATTAAAGCAGTGATATTTATTTATTTATTATCCCGAGTTAGATTGCCTTTGTGCCACCAACAATAGAACAGGTTTTCTTTTCCCATCTTTCCAAAAGGCTGTAGGAAAAAACACCCAACATTTTCATGTTGTACTTCCTCACCTGCTTGCAAATGTTTACCAGGATTTACGGAATTCCGGTCAAAGCTATTAATAAGACCACATGCTCAGAAGGCCATTTTTGGTCAAATTTAGCCCAACACATCTAGTGGAAACTTCAATATACATTTGCACATGCTACCTTTTTCTCATGACGACTTTACAACGCAATTCTGCAATGAATCTGACCAGTATGCTTTTGATCATGCCATCAGGAAATACCAGGGGAAATAAAGCCGATAAAAAAATGGGAATGAACATTTTTCTACTGTTCTGTAATTGTAAGCCTGCAGTTGGACAAAAACTGAGCAGCAGCGTGCCATATCACTGCCTGAGCATCCACAGCATCACTCCACAGCAAGGGTGGGGCGGGAAGGAATGGTAGGAAGAGATTTATTAATAAAGGCAAATTAAACAAAAACCTTAATGCCATTCACAGTGGCAGGGAATGCTGAACTTTAATTCCTAGGGACCTGCTCTCCAGCTCTTTTCCAAATGCTGTTTCTTAAGAGGTCAACGCTGTGCAGTACATGCTTTTCTCAACCCTTCATCTTTTAACCTGGATGAGCTCTGGAGTGAGGCTGGAGCTTGTGGATGTGCTTGTGGATGTGCTTGCCGATTCCCCACAAAAGCTTAAAAATTCCTCCGAATTCCCAAATTTCCCCAGAATTCCCAAAATTTTGGCCCCTGCTTTCCCCCCTGGCTTTGCCTGGGCTTCTCCAGCAGCGAGCTGGGATCATTGCACCACCTCAGCACAACCACATCGGCTCCACATCAACACTCCTAAAGGACTTAAGTTCAGGGTAGGTGGGCTCACAAAACCCATTTTCAGAACGCTTTCCAGCTTTCAGAACAAAGCAGCAGCGTTTATGAGAGCACATAAAAATTCAAGCCAGTCAAAACTATAGTTCCTAGAGACTACTCTAGAACTAGATATTTTATTATTTTGGATTGTTAAATAAACATTCCAGAGAATGCAGCTGAGTTTTCCCACTGTGGTTTAACTTTCACCTAGGGGTGCCAGCCATCCTCCCCACTGGTCCCAGCTCCAACATCGTGCCCAGGTGCTCTGCAGTGCAAGGGACAACAAACAGCTACAAACTCAGGCAATGACAACCTGGAGTGATTGCACCAAGGATGAATGGGTTGTCGAGGTGCTCTGCCCTCACAGAGGCACTGCAGAGGGTTCCTGGGGGCTCAGTGTTTTAAGAGCTAAACTCTAGTCATTTTAAAAAGCGTCTTCTAGGCATCTTGTAGGTATCTTCACAGAATCACATGGGGTTGGAAGGGACCTCTGGAGATCACCTAGTCCAACCCCCCCTGCCAAAGCAGGTCCACCCAGAGCAGGTTGCACAGGAACGTGTCCAGATGGGGTTTGAATGTCTCCAGAGACAGAGACTCCACCACCTCTCTGGGCAGCCTCTTCCAGGGCTCTGCCACCTCCAAAGTGAAGAAGTTCCTCCTCATGTTTAGATGGAACTTCTTATGTTCTTATGTCCTTTTCTTCCAAGTGCATGTCACTGTCAGAAAGAACAAGCAGCACAGTATGGCTAGGCTGAAGAGGATGTCATCTGCCAGCAGCACCTCTCAATTCCCTGTGCCGAACAAAATAAAAGGCTGTCATTAGCTGAAGTTAGGTGGGGCTCAAAGAAGTATTATGCAGCAGGAAAGAGAAAGCACCTTCTGCTTTTGAAGCTTCCTGGGAAATCACAGCTGGGAGAATTCAACCAACCATGTAAACAGCAAGATTCTGCATCAAACAGCTGAGCTGGACACTCGGTCTCTCATCATTACACACAGATGAGCAAAGGCCGCAGCAAACAAGGAGTGTATATACAAGGTACGAATGTTAATTAAAAATGGCATTCATGAAAAACACTGAGCAGACCGCAGCAATTTCTGGAGCCAAGACCTATTGGCACGTGTTGCCAAATTAACCTAGCCTAGAGGCATGCTCAGAAGGAATGTGAAGTTGAAGATGACTTCTTCCCATCCATATGACAATTCCCAGAACAGAGCATCACACTTCAGGACCACAGAACAATGTCAGGCTAAAACCAGCCTCCCCGACGAGAATACAACAGTCCCTTCTCAACAACCAGCAGAGCACACCCTTTCAGATGACTCTCTTCCTTGGAGAGCTGCGTCATTGCTTTTGTAGCCTCAACAAGTAGTATCCACCTCTACATCATTTCTTCAAATGGCTAAGGCATGTCGACCTTGTGCTTTGCCAGGCTTCAAGCACGGCCTCAGCAGCCACTGGCCTGCACCTCTCTGGTCCAGCAGGACCCTGCGTGCCCAGGGAAGCCCCACATGTCAACGCAACAACGCTCCCACAGGCTGCCTACCAAAAAATCCCAGAGAGGGAGGCTGGCCAGGACACAGAGGCGCAGCGTGCTTTAACCTCCCTGGACATACCACCTTTTTAGAGCAATATACACACAGAACTAACATCTATGGGAAGGACCACTACAGCAGCCCACGTCCTCAACCTGCTATTCTGGTTCCTAACACAGAGGATCGAAGGCATTACTAAACGAAGGACGTGCTTTCAGTCTGTGATGTACACAGAAAATAACTACCGTCTTTGAAGAGATGTGCCATTTCCCCACAAGAACCTAGAAACCCCTCACAGGCTAGCATTTTGGGTTTCATTCAGGTTTTGTAACTTTTCCACAGGAGCAGATAAAGCCAGATCAGGATTTTTTGTCTTTTTTTATTAAGGGGTTTCTTCCAGTTGGCTTTATGCTCCTATAAGCTTGTTTTCTGTACTCAAGTTGACAAATCAACTTGAAAGGCTGAGAGACCTGGGTCTGTTTAGCTTGGAAAAGAGAAGACTGAGAGGGGATCTTATCAACGCTTAAAATACCTAAAGGGCAGGTGTCAAGAGGATGGGGTCAGGCTCTTCTCAGTGGTGCCTGGTGACAGGACAAGGGGAACAGACAAGCTGAAACAGAGGACATTTAATCTCAACATGAGGAAAAACTTCTTTCCTGTGAGGGTGGCAGAGCCTTGGAAGAGGCTGCCCAGAGAGGTGGTGGAGTCTCCTTCTCTGGAGAC
>JAOXJK010000012.1:51684551-51699296 GCA_025774025.1 Xenus cinereus | reverse complement strand
CTGGAGCCGGTAGTAGAAGAGCAAAGGAGCGAGAAAAGATGGTCTGGTGCTTGGTAGGACTGGAAAGAGAGATTTCTGAAACCTGCGGAGGGCATGAAGGACATTGTGTGGGGGAACGCTTCTATAATTAAAGGGTATTGAGCAATCTGGCTACTTTGGTGCACACACACAGCTGGCTGTATCTGCTTTGGCACGCACATGTGTGCTGTGCTCAGGGGCACACACTCAGAGGAGCACGTGCTTAGCCCTTCGCACGGGTTCAGAAACTCAGAAAGAGCTCTTACAATATATCGCTGGGGGAGAGGAGCTGAGACCGCCAGCACAAAGGAGCTGTGGAGTTTTGTCGTGGTTTTAACCGTATTGACCAATCAGAGCGACAGATGGCTCCTCCCTCCCCCCTCTAAGGAAAGAGGAGAGGAAGAGATAAAAGAGATTTATGAGTTTAGAAAAACACTAAACTACTTTGATGAAAATATTAATAAATAATGAAATAATAATAATAATAAAATAAAAAAAAATTAAAAAGTATACAGTATATACAAAACCATATCAAGCTCCCTGGATGATGATCACGTCACCAGCAGACACAGGGAAAGTCCCAGGCTGGACTCGGTGATGAACAGGAGATGGATTCCTGAAGTCAGGAACGCTCGGATCGGGATCAAAGGCAGACGAACAGACAGGGTCCTCCTTGGACATCGGCCATTGAAGGAAGAGACTTGACCCTTTGATCCCTCAGCCTTTATACTGAGCATGATGCAGATGGGATGGAACACCCTGTTGGTCAGTTTTGGGTCACCTCTCCTGTCCACTCCTCCCCACAGGTGGGACCCCTCTACGCTTTTCCGCTTCCGACCCTCCAGTGGGGCAAATAACAAATTTGCCTGCCCTTGGTTGCTACGGCAAGAAGTATCAGCAAGGGCCTCTCTGCTCACCATCCCTTGGGATAATCAGGTCTTATCGCTGTGAGAGTGAACAGTTTCTGAACAACATGCTGTTAATTTCAGGGTTTAGTTAGTTAAAAAGGTAAAATTACTGAACAGAAAATTGGTTCTGTTTTACCTCAAACCAGGACAAGTTTAAACCTTGCTTAAAAGCCTCTGCAGTCACCTGAAAAACCTCACTTGGAGGCTTTCAAGGGAAAGACGGTTTTGAGTTGTCTTTAAAGCTCCTGAAGTACTTAAGGCTGTAGCTGTGTTGGGAGGCAATGCTCTGCAGAGGGAACAGACCTGTAGCACGACGAAGGAGGAGCTGATATCCACACTGTGCATTCGGGGGGGGTTACTTCAGTCAAGCAAATCCCATGCGGTCCATCAGCCTGAACCCTGAGTGGTAGCTGCATGGCATGGAGTGGATGAAGGTCACCCTTGGAGAGCACCTTCAGGGCAAGCATCAGCTGAAGTGAAGGCTCATTCTGCTTTGGCTTCTCCATCATGTGGGGGCTAATTGCAGATTAAAAACTAAAAAGCTGACGTGGGCACACACTGGAAGTGTTGCTTCTGGGCCTGCCCAAATCGCTTGCACCCACCACATGGCTCTGCACCCAGCATCCCAGAGACCGCCAGGACACTGGCCCATCTCTCACCTCACGTGCAAGGACCCACCTCCAAAACTCTCTCCCAGCGCCTTGGAAAGGTTGGCAAAATGGCTGTGAGAAGGGGGAAACGAGGATATAGCTGAAGTGCCTTCTCTTCTGCCTCTCTTTCCTCCAGAAACCAGGAGATGGGTGGGAAGGAGGTCAGCCTCCGTGGGAAGCCGAACCCCCATTTACCACCTTCTTGACAAATGTTAAGACCATCAAAAGCTGGAGGATACTCTGAGGTGAAGCTCAATTGATGTGTATTACTTTGAACCAATTAATATTTCATTACTGGAGAGAGAGAGAATATGAATCAATAATTCAGGAGTAAGGAAAGGGGAAGGGCTGGGTTTGAACCACTGCTGGAAGATGCATTTCACTTTTTGAAACACTTTAACTCTGTGGTTTCTTCAAAGACCACCTTAATTATACACACCTACAATCTTAAAGCCACTGTTCTCATCAGAGCAACAATCATCCCTTGCCCCATTACTCTAATCAATAAGTAACATTTAACACAAGGTTTCAAACCGCAAGCTTTCTACTGGAGGTCATCTCTGATCCAACCTCCCTCTGGAGGTGGAGGAAGAGAGAAGAGAAAATGGAGAAACACCAGGAGAGGAAAGAACAAACCAGAATTAATGGAACAATGAAGTCAGGAGGAGCGAGGCAATGTAGTTCTGCACAACAGCAATCATATTTCTGTTCTAATTTCATTTTGAACTAAGACTTGAAGAAAAAGAAGAGATAAGAGGATTACTGATACAGGAAAAATAATCCTAGTTTTCCGGTGAAGAAAAATAGGTTGCTTCTAAAGCATTCAGCTGAGATCTCAATTTCCAACTAGAAGTATCTGGGATTTCTGGAATTTCAAAAGGCTTGAAATATCTTGTTTCCAAAAGCATACATTTCAAACAAAAAATTCTTCTCATATGGATGTTAGAATGTCTTTATCACAGTCAATTTTAGAGGTGGTTTTTGAATGTGTAAAATGGCGGTATCAAAATGAAACATTTTACCTCACCAGTCTAATTTTGTTTTTAAGTAAGGATGAAAGCTATTTCTTTGTGATACTTGGTTTTGTCCTGATAAATCGTACAAAGTGTTTTCCCAACCTGCTCTCTCCCTTTGTGGTAAACTGTGCAAGAAGAGCAGCGTGCTGTGTTACTTGAAGTGGCAAAACACTGGATTGAGACACGTTTTCTTCCTCGGATGGCACTTAAATCATGTATCCTGTCCTACAGGGAGAGAGCGCCTTATTTATCTTGGGTTTAAAGACAAAACTTAATATTGCCCATCCGTAGAACAGCAGTCCCAGCTTCTGCAATTCCTGAGTAAAACTTGCATCGCTGTGAGCGTTCATTTGTACAATGAGAAGCAGAACAAAGGCTGGAATATCTCCTCAGATTTTCTTTAAAAAAAAAAAAAAACAGGAAAAAAAAAAGATGGCCTGAGGTGTATTAATTTTGGTGAATGCAGACTACAGGAGAAGTACAGACATAAGTAGGCTAACTTTAAGCTGACAGAACAGGGTGAGTCATTAAATAATTAAGTTTGCAAATAAAATCCCGATAAAATTTTCACTAACTTCAGCAGTGTTTGGATTTCACCCCAGGTGCTTTCACAGGGGACGTATTTCTTTTTGCAGTGAAATAAAAGGCAAAAAGGCATTAAACGGTTCAATATTTGGCACAGCTGGGATAGAGGCGATGCACTTAGAGACTCACCTACAGCTTCTCCCATCCTGTATTTTATCCGAATTTTTGTTTGAGGAGGAATTGACCTAATTTTAGGCATCTTCAGGGTAGATGCGGGTATAGACCAGGACCCGCATCCAGCCTAGGGCTGATGTGACCGTCTCAGCTGGTCACCTCACATCCCTTAATTAACAATGGAGAGAAAAAGGCACTTCTAAGGGTGCAGCTCACCCTACCCATTGGCAATGTCAGCCAGGCTGGACCCCGGCCCAGAGGGCAGCGGCAAGTTGTGCTCATGAGAAACCGGCTGTGGGCTTTGATGGTTAGAGGAATCCCACCTTGTCTGTCTGAATGGCTTGGTTTTAAATTAAAAGAAAATAAAACCCACCAAACTTTGTTTTCTGAGGCCCTCCCAGCTCATCTAGGATTCTTGATGGACCATCACGGCGTGGCTGGGGGAGCTGGCACGTCAGGAGGGTCATACCTGCCCTTGTAACTCACCTGCAGTCCGTGTGTTTGCTTCTTTTAATGCTTCTTCAGTTCTTCTTCTTTGCAGATTCATTCACGGGACTCATAAACATAATGACAGACATCATTTGGCGTTACACTGGAGATTTCATGGCTCCTGATATCGTTTGCAGAGTCGTGCGCTACTTCCAGGTAGAGGAACCTCGTGCTTCCCTGCATGCCCGAGCTGGCCCGGCTTGGTGCCCCCACAGCAATAAATCCCAACAAAAATGCTGCGTAGATTTTTCTGTAGTGTCAAAAGTGCTAAATGTTAAAAGTGTTCATTCAATGTTGAAAGACTTTTAATTAAAGTGCATTAAATATTTTAAGTTTTGCGTGCAAAAAGGACAGAGATCTGGGTGAAAAAAGGGGTTTTTTTTCTTTTCTCTTCTTTTTTTTTTTCAGTAAAATTTTCAAATATTCTTAGTTCATTGTTCTTGCTGACATTATTTTCTGCAATAAATGTGTCTCAACTGCTGCCTCCTATACCTTCTGCCCCAGGTGGTCCTTCTATATGCCTCAACTTACGTCCTCGTGTCACTAAGCATCGACCGGTACCATGCCATAGTTTACCCAATGAAATTCTTGCAAGGAGGTAGGAGAATTTCTGTACCTTGCTATCGCTGTGGATATTCTCGGATATTTTTTTTAGTTTCAAAATTATTAACCTTGTTGCCATGAATTATTCATTCCTGCTCTAGCAACATTTGGACGCCGTTACAGCTTTCCAAATGGCAAAGGAGCCGTGGTTTCAAGATTTATTAAGCTGCACTTACCCCTCAGCAGGTTTTTTTTTTAAGCATTGTGTTAGCAGAGAATGAAATGACATTTAAAAAATTATAGAGGTTTTCGTTATTTTCCAGCATTTTGAGAAGGTTACTATTGGCAAAAGCTATCTCTCGTACCACTATACTGCTTCTAGGAGCCGCAATAGTTATATTGTCTATTTATTCACACTAAAAAATAACTTGGAGAGAGAGCGTAGTACTGAGAATTCGTACAATAGTTTGATAAGAGAACCTCAAAAGCTATAGGATGTAAGTTTGGATATCTATTGTTTCTCGTAATTTCTTCTATTTGTTATTTTTACAGCACTCAAATACATCCCGGCTGCTCAGCAGTACGATGTAAAGAGCATGATTTCTTTCCTACAGAGCCTAAAAGTGGGACGTTCAGTATGTCGCACCGAGAGAATAAACAGAAATAGCAGGCGGGGAGGAAGGGGAACGGTGACAAGAACCATGAGCTCTGGAAGACAGGCTTTAATCAGGCACAAATATCATTCTTGTTTTGGGGTAATGATGGCTTTTGACAGCCCGCTCTGTTCAGGGGATCGGATTAATGGTCCTAACCAGCCTCAAAAACCTAGGAATCAATCACAGCCCAGGCAGCGGTGCGGCTTTGGCAGGTGTTAAGTTCTGAAAACTTCAAATACTTTGTGAAATTCGGTCTCCTGAATTCCCCAGTGTGCAGACCAACTTTTTCAGACCCGGAGGGGATTGACATCAAGGGGTTTGCTTTTTTTTTTTTTTCTTACGGGGTTTTTGGGAGGAGCTGGAGGGCTCCTAAGCCACCCCGCAGCAGCGAGCCAGGGCTGAGCAGGGCGAGCGGTGAGACAGGCTCGCTGACATTTCGTCTTCGTACGTGGTGCAGGAAAAGCAGCCCTTGTTAAATCACCGCCTGGGCTCGGTAAAGAATTTGGCAGTTAATCTTTGCAAAGCGCTTTGAAGTTGAAAAAAAAAAACAACAAACCCACACCAAACCACCTCAAATCTTTATAAAAGCCTTTTTTTTTTTTTTTTTATTACCTCGGTCCCGTTTCTGTGAAATTTTTTTCTTTCCTTTTTAAGACTGGAGAAGGGCAGATGTTGCACCCAGCCGAGGGGCAGCGGAGCCACCACCAGCTGGGTGCAGCTCTGGGGGGAAAAAAAGGCCAGGAGTAGAGATAAGACTGGCAAAGCCCACCTGCCTTTGGCAAGGGCTGGCTACACACTGATGGACAAGCAAAAACCACGTTTAAGTGCAAAAAGGAGGCATATATTTACCATAGCAACTTCCTGGAATATGCATAAATATTTACCTTTTGCACCCAGCTATTCCTAGCGGGGGAGGGGGTGTGACTTTTTGAAATGTCCTTTTAGCTCTTCTGCAGGCAGAGAACAAAGAGATTTGTGAAATTTTTTCGTCGGTAATGACACAGAGAAACTTCATTGTGGCGAATTTCTTTCCAAAATGAAACGCTCACCCCCCCAAATCGTTCAATCAAGAAACGAAAGAGTTCTTTCTCCTTACCAGTTTTAAAAATTATGTTTCCGTATGGCCTTGAAATATAATTTTGGTGAAAAAAATCAAACATTTTGCTTTGAAAATGTCATACTTTTTTTTTTTTTTTAAATTGTGGTTTAGTTACTAGCCTCAAGTCATGTTGAAACAACATTTGCACGGCCTCTTAGAAAACAAACTTCAGCAGTTAAATATTTTATACTCATTTTGCAAATACATAAATGACCACAGAAAGTGCAGGATGTGGAAGAGTTATACATACTAATCCTAATGCTTTTTCTGTGTGAGGTACCTAATTCAATAACCAAAGGGGTCATTTAAAAAAATTGTAAAACAAAGATTGAACAGAAATGGAGAAGCTATAGCAGAAGACATTTTATAAATATTTCACCATGTTGAAAAGTGATATGCAAGCAGTATACAAACCAAACAGCAGGTGACAATAGAACTGCTTAAGTAAAAGACAAAACCCAAGTAGGTGTAAACTGCTACTTGTGTGGCTTTGGGCTGCAAATGATAGAATCATAGAATTGTCTGGGTTGGAAGGGACCTTTAAGATCACCATTAAGTCCAACCATCAACCTAATTGATAAAAAATCATCACTAATCCATGTCTCTAAGCACTATGGTCCAGCAGATGAATGAGATTCTGGAACAGCTCTCTCCCTCTGGAGCTAATTTTAAAATGGCACTGGTTTTATAGAAGGATTGTATAGCACTTCTGTTCGTGGTAGAAAGGACCAAAACTCCTCCAAAGAGAAGCCCTTCCACCACACGTTGCTGGGAGCAGGCAGATGGACACAAAGCCACGGCCACGGGGCATGGACGGTGGAAGTGGAGAAAAGGGGACAGTGACATGAAAATGTCCTTTAGGAGAGCCCGTGGCAGAGCTCACGACAGATTCCCACTCCATCCCTGTGTGTTAGTCTTGACCCCCCCCGCCGGTATGAAAGACCCCCCATTTAAAGAGCAATATTGTTTTTAAGACCGGAAGAATAGAATACCATAGTTTAAAAGCTGTTATTTATCTGATTCCACTTATAATTTCGGTAGTTCTAGTTATATTATTTGCTGGCTTTTAGGGCATAGTAGAGCATTTACAAAAGAGGATATAAAAGAAGCCCTGCTTGCGAGACAGCTAATTAGCATTTGTCTGATAAAACAAAAACCTACTTACCTAGATGCTATCAGTGCCCTGTGTAGCCCTTTGGACTAGCAAGGCCATATTCTACCCAAACCAAGGGACATTTAAAAAAAAGATTAAATGAACATTGCAGGCAATGTTTTATAAAACACAGAGATAAAGTACCATTATCGCCCAACCCAAATTGCCCACTTCTCTTCAAATTAAGGGTGTTGCTACACAGTGCAAAAAATAAAGTATATTATCCGAGTATGATCTTTTCCCCTTAGAAATAGACATGTGGGCCCCACTGAGGCTTGTACGTATGTAGTTTAAGTAGCTAGCTCACAATAGAAAAGCCCTTTCGGCCAGGAAATGTTTTATGAAACTTACTCTTAATATTCCTTCTGCTAACTTTATTCTGTTATGCTTTGGGAAACTTTAAGGTTCTCTTCCGCCTGTGTAATATTTATAGACTTAATCTAACCCTCTCACTTCAATGTCATCAGAGTTCCCTTAAGCCCTAGGTCAGCTTAAAAATGAGCAGGATAAGTGAATATTTGCAACTGACGTTTTATAAAGCATAAAATTACTTTTTGAATGCTTCTCTCACACTTCTGTATTGCTCTTTGAGCTTCAAGGAGGAAAGACGTTCTTCTTGATATGCATAGTTCAAAGCGATTTTCAATTTCACACACAACCTCGGGTATTTTGTAGGACAATAAAGTATTTCAACACCAAAGCTTCCCAGATCAAAAAAATCTGTCCCCATCTGTTCTTCTCACAATCTGACTCAGGAGGAATAAATTCTGCTGAGACTCACTGGTACTCTACAGATCAGTCTTTTTTCTCCACACTTCTCATCTAGACCTATACGGATTTTAGCCAGAAGATGCAAATTTGTGAAGACAAATGCCTTGGGGCTGATTACTCCAACCCATTGATTTTTGCAAAATTCCATGAAGGAAGAATTTAGTTACTAGCCTCAAGTCACATTAAAAAGCAGCCGAAGAGGCCAGAAGTCAAGGGGAAGCAGTAGCCCAAACCTGCTAAGTGTTTTGGGATTTTTCAGTTCCTCTCCATCACCATGAGGTCCAGCAGTATCTTCTAGTCAATGTTGGTTGTAGCAGATAAAACAGGGCTGAGCACCCGAACACCAGCCCACCATCATCAGCCCTGACTCATGGTTAGCAGTCCACCCTTAGCATGGCTTGAGCATCATTGATGCTCCTCCATCATCAGGAGATGGGTTTGGTCCCAGCGGTGCCATGGCTCTCCAGGATGACGTTTCTTTGGGGCAACAGAATTGCAGTTGGACTTAAAGGCAGCTGGCTGTGCACTTCTGTCCCCATCCTGACCAGAGGTGTTTTCTCTTCCCTGACAGGACATGCTTTGCAAGCTGTCTCACTACCAGGTGCATCAAAATTACCACTTATTTAACTACCATTCCAAGGAGGATATTTTCCCCCTCCGGTACATCCAGTATGCTTCAAACTGGTGTATGTTCTAAGTAACCCTACCGGGTCTCAGCCTTCCTCTGTTATCTGTCACACAAGGGCTCCTTCTTCCTTTCTAGCTCCGTGTCCTCCTATTGATGGCTGCTTTGCGGTGCCAGGGTAAGAGTGCACAGTAGGGCAGAGGCCTGAAGTCCTTTGTATTTTTTCATGTTGTTGTCTTGGTGGCACAGAGGAGCCTTTCACTTCTGCTTCTGACTTGCTGACCCTGCGCAGTGCCTTCCCCATAACACTTCCATTTCACTGGACCCTCCGCATCCTTAAATAACACATTTAAAATACAAGCCCATAGCAACACGACCTTTCATCACGAGAAAAAGATGAAATCCCCCAACTCCTTTTCAGCCTCTTCAGCGTCAACCAGCTGCAGACCAAAATTCGCTTTCTTCACCCAGTTTCCTCCCCCTCCCTGCCTTCCTATCAGCACTGCTACAAGGGGCCAGTCACACCAGCACCCCCATTAACACCGTCTGTTTGACTCTGTTACACAGAAAGACAGGCGAAAGTTCTTATTGGAGTGGCCTGGAGCCTCTCTTTCCTGTTTTCCATACCGACTCTGATTATTTTTGGGAAACGGCAGCTCTCCAACGGAGAAGTGCAGTGCTGGGCTCTCTGGCCTGATGACTCCTACTGGATACCCTACATGACGGTGGTGGCTTTCCTGGTGTACTTCATTCCTCTGATCATCATCAGGTAAGCCTGAACCGCAGTCATCAAGTGTGTGGTGAAAGCTGTCAAGGGTGCAATCAGCTTAATGCCTTAATTTCTACTCATTCATTACGGTTTCATTTCCACGCCTGCCTTATAGCTGCTTCTGTTTTTATCACATAATACACAGGTCACTGTACTCGCCCTGGGTGTTCTCCATGCCGCATTAATAGCCAGAAACGTTCTCTCATAAAAAAAAAAAAAAAGACTGAATCTCTAAGCGTGTCCACTTATCTCCACGGATTCAGGCTTGAAACATATCGTTATAAATCCAGTAAGAATGTCTAGCTGTTATGACAAAACATAGTTTCAATGAAAGAACAAGGGACAACACTTAACACTACTTAAATTAAAATTAATTTAAAGTGCTCTCAAGCTTCAAAGTACCAGAAAAGTGTTTCTTCGCCAGGACCAGAAAGGAATCTCCAAGCGTATGAAGTTGCCAACCACTCTTACAATACGAACAAATAAAATTCTTCCCATTTTGTAATGGGAAATCTGAGCTAAAAATATTAGAGACTGGTTTGTCCAAAATCGCAAATATGTTCTGCAGCAGAATCTACTTTAAAATGGAGGTCAAGCAATATCCCAGCCTGTGCTTGCTGATCAGGGAATTCTATTGCCTTCCTCTAGGGTGCTGCCATTAGCCACTGTTAAAGGAAAGTTACCTAGCCAGGAGGAGCTAATAATGCAAAGGAGCAGTCAAAAACTAATGTGGAAGAGGAGTGAGGCTTCTTAACTTCCGTGAAAGGCACTAACTTGTTCTCTGAGCCCAGCTGAATTCCTTTTCTTTCTTTCCCTTTTATTCTTTCTCCGTAGCACGGTCACAATAGGATCTCTCGGTGTCTATCTCTTCTTCTTAGTGACAAAGAAGACTTCCCAGGACTCCTTTGTTCCCCGTAATTTGGTGACATGCTGTTTGGGCTGTGAGAGAGGAGCTACGTTTGCATGTCCCTTGGACATCTCTCATGGTCCGTCTGCTTTCCCAGCAGGTGATGAGCCATGAGTTGCAGTTAGCTTCCCGCTCATTAGCACCCCAGGTGAGAGCAAGGTGGGGGGCCTGGTCTTTTCTAGACCATGACAGGACTGACTAGATAAGCTAAATAGTAAAGACAGCGGTGTGGGTTTAGTTCTTTTCCAGTTCAGTTGTGCCTTGAAGTTTCTTACTGTTTAATCACAGAGATTAGGTTCTGCAGCCTGTTTGTCTCTGCAGAGATCAGGTTCACAGAGATTAGGTTCTGCAGATGAGTTTGTCTCTGGGGGAACCCAAACCACAGCATGGAAGCGGTGGAGCTTGGTGGAGCATGGAAGCGGTGGTGCTTGAGCTCATCCAGCTGACTTTTTGAGACAAATTCAACATTGACCAGCATTGGTCCCTGGAGAGAAGGGACAATTTTTATACTTTGCTCGTAACACATCAGTTTGCTAATCCTTCCAATTATTTTTTTTGTCAGATTGCACACAGATACAAGCAAAATCATGAGAAGTTCTCCTTGAAGGAAGGACATGATAACAACAGAGAAAAACTACTCTTAGTGGTAGTACTCTTAGCAGATTATCCAATTGCTCTTCCTGCCTAGACAGGATCATTTCTCTGTTTGCCTGTATCTTAAAACCAACCTACCTTTAAGCAAACCAGAAAAAAATACTCTCGGGAACATATAAATAAAAACGTGGATCTGCAGCTCAGCACTAGCAGAAAAAAGAATAAACACCCGGCGAAGAGACGAGAAGTAATTTAACTGTGCAGAAGAAATGATGCCAGAAAACCTAGAGGCTGGCCATCACTGTGAGGAGGAGTTTTGTTACAAATTTTCTCAAGTAGCTAGCAATTAACAAATTCTAGCCAGCATCTGAAGCGTTTTAGGAAAAGGGCCCATAGCCTGTCCAGTCGTCAGTCATTCCACGGGTGTGTGAAACCCATCTCTTTCGCACCCAGAGCTACAAATTCGCCCACTCACTATTTCAGGTCGACCCCTCCTTTTCCCGTGGCATCTCTACTTGTTTGGCAAGAAAAAGCAAGCTACAGAGCGACAAATTTTTTGGAGCTGGTGACGTTGTGTTCCCCTCCTCCCCTGCCAAAGGAAGACATTCAAACCAGATCAGCTCGGTGACTTGCCTTCCAGTAAACCCCCAGAAGCAAGAAGGCAATGGAGACATGGGGGGAAAGGGGAAGGCGGCGAAACTGGCATCGCATGAGATTGCCCTGGCAGCTGAGACATGAATAAAGCATCCTAAAGTTTTTTTGAGGCTTTAACCTGAAGCGACTTTCAGATGAGAGGTTTATGGCAGGCCAGGAACTGAAAATGCTGTCCTTGGAGCCACGGGGCCAGAGCGGTGCCCAAACACGTGCCTGGTTTCAGTGTACATGAACACAAAGATGTACACGCTCCTGCCTCCTTGCCAGCAGAAGGCAAATTTTTGACAGGTCCTACGAGGTGTCAGACACGTGGAGGAAGGAAGGAGGGTGGTGCAGGGACAGATTTTTTTGCGCCTATTTTATTTCTAGCCGTCAGCGATACTGTTTTCTTCAGCTCAGAGAGGGTTGTCTAAAACCACATAAAAAGAGGATTACCATCAGGACAAGGTCAGTAGAGACTTTATGAACAAATGCCACACAGTTTGGGAAGAACTGGCCTGTTTTTAGAACATTTTTTTCAAGTTTCAAGCATACAACGGAAGGTTGCAACTTGCCAGCTGATGCATCTGTAAAACATCTGTCAATAGAGCCTCCGGGTGTGACATCTATTGATTTAAAATTTCTTGGCAGTCTGGGAGTTTAAAGCTAATCCACCTGATGTGGCTGCAGCATACAAATGCTCCAGTGAGCAGCTTGCAGCTGAGGATCAACAGGAATGGCTGCTAACATCCTCAAGGACTCAATTTCTCTGCAAAAGTTTTGTTCCACCGGATACTTTCGGATGCAGAGAAAGTTTGATGGCACACGAGAGGCTGTTTCACAAGGGTGAGAGAGAGCACGTTCACTCTAGTCGGGTGTCACTCTGCCAAAAGATTAATTATAAAAACAGAAGGTGTTATTTAATAAAGGAAGGCAGGAATTTTGTGGTATTTTTAATTTAGTGGCCTTTAGCTGAAGATGTTATTAAGAAAAAGGCCACAACATAACAATGGAGAGACAATCCAAAAATGCGTGATTGAAAAGTCAAGGATCAGTATCCAAGAAACCAGGAATACAAATAAGCCAGAAGCCAAGGCACATGCCACACTTCCTAAGGAAGAGATGCAGGGTGCACACAGAGAAAGAATAAGACCTTTTCTGCAATTATTCATTTTGTTTGAGCAGCTACTTTATTTTTTTCTGCCGAAGCACTCTGATTCAGCTGCATGGCTGGTGCCTGATCCAATGTGGGACACTGGCTGGCGGAGTTAATTCTTAATTAGTTCTGCTGCCTGAATCTGCTGAAAACCTAACCTCCAGAGGAAAGCAGTTCACTGATGACAGCACTTTTTCTGATGCAGTTCATCTGAAGTGCATACAAAGGATAAAATTTTGCTTTTCAGGTGCAGGACTTAATTCCACGCTATATACGCCGCTTTGGCTGAGCGGTTTTCACTTGCTACAGTCCAGGTACCATCAGCTTTAAGGTTCTCTCATCGATCCCTCGGCTCTTTTGGCAGAGCTGATTTCACATGTTCCTGACGCAGCCTTCAACTAACTCACAGGAGTTGTGTTATTCATAACGCTGCAGCCCATGGAATGAATTATTTAGCTGATAACCTTAGGCTCGGCCTGGAAAACCCTTCCACCAATGAGCTAATCCCCCAGACCTGGTGTGAGCAAACTCTATAAATTCCAAGCTAAAACAGGAACCAAAAGAAAAAAAAACAACCTGCCCCCTTTTTTTTTTTTAATGTATCATAGAATTGTTTAGATTGGAAAAGAAATTTCAGATCATCAAGTCCAACTGTTAATCTAACACTGCCAAGTCCACCACTAAACCACATCCCTAAGCGCCTCGTCTACACATCTTTGAAATACCTCCAGGGATGGTGACTCAACCGCTTCCCTGGGCAGCCTGTTCCCATGGTTGACAAACCTTTCAGTGAAGGAAGTTTTCCTAATAACCATCTGAAACCTCCCCTGGCACAACTTGAGGCCGTTTCCTCTTGTCCTATCCTTTGTCACTTGGAAGAAGAGACCAACCCTCACCTCTCTACACCCTCCTTTCAGGTAGTTGTAGAAATTGATAAGGTCTCCTTTCAGCCTCCTTTTCTCCAGGCTAAACAACCCCAGCTCCCTCAGCCTCTCCTCAGAAGACGTGTGCTCTAGACCCTTCACCAGACACGTTGCCCTTCTTTGGAAATACAAGGCAATCTATGAACAAAACTGCAACAGCCCTCAAAGATTTAAATACTTGGGAGGTCTCTTCCCACCACTTCTTCAGAACTGGAGAATCGGCAATCAGTTATCAAACAGCTTGTGGTTTTCTGGTGAGTTTTTACCTGATTGTAATACAAACGAAGAAGACCTGAATAATGAAAAGAGAATGAAAAGGTGTGATTAGATTTTTAAGCCAAGTGTGTGGTTATCTCTGAGAGCTGGGAAAAGGGGAGAGTATTTGTTCTTTTCCTGCCAAAGTTGCCCTCCGTGTCGGTCAGGAAGAGCCACATGTGCGTCAGGTCCTTCTTTACAGCATTTAAAAATTTGGCCTCCTCTTCCCTCTTAATTAGATTAATCTATCACTTTTTTTCTGTAGTTGATATCGTCAACCCACCAAAACCAGAAAATTCAGGAAAATTAATTAGGCAACCAGCAATAATTAGTTCTCTCCTATGCTGGTACAAGTGTCGTCAGCCATTTCTCCTATGCCAAGATATGCCAAACAAAGCTCAAACGCTACCTGTGACAGTTGAATAGCTCTGGGACATTGTGAACAGAGGTTAAATACAGGTCAGGTCAAGATTACAGGCTGTTTTCCTGCAAATATTTGCACCTGGGCCCCTCAGGTCCTTGTGATGGGGAGTCAGGAGAGCTACTGGGTTTCTATTCTGTATTACTCCTCTGTGCCAAACCATAATTATATTCTGGCACATCCAGAAATTCAGTCTTTTTAGCTGTTATTCATGATTACCAGATACATTTTTTTTATATTTTAACCTGATAAATGTAATACATAGACACTTACTTAACATAATTCTAAATTCAGGTTAGAAAAAAATTGCAAAAGTTCCTGTTGAAGGACAGAGGAAAAAAAAAATCCACCTTCTATTTAAAATCAAAATTCCAAAGAGAACATTTGCTTTGGAGCAGCAGAAAAATAATTAGAAGAGGAAAACCAGAATCAGCTCAAAGGAAAAATATGGAACTAAACC
>JAOXJK010000012.1:51662935-51673371 GCA_025774025.1 Xenus cinereus | reverse complement strand
GACCAACACCCCCAGGTCCTTTTCTGCCAGGCAGCTCCAGCCACTCTGCCCCAAGCCTGGAGCGCTGCAGGGGGTTGGTGGGACCCAAGGGCAGGACCCAGCACTTGCCCTTGGTGAACCTCATCCCATTGGCCTTGGCCCAGCCAGCCAGCCTGTCCAGGTCCCTCTGCAAAGCCTTTCTACCTGCTTGTAAAGAAACAGAAAAAAAAAAGAGTTTTTCCATTAGTCTGGAAAACATTTGTATGGACATCCTTCATCTTTTGGGAGAGAAATTTAGGGAATTTCACCTGACTCCAGTAAGTTTCTTATTCCACGTCTGCGACTTGCTCTATATCTGTTGACTGTTTAGGTGGCAGAGTTGTTGCAAAAGACCCCACACCTATGAGGAGAGGTAGCAAAAGTCAGTTTCGAGGTCCAAATGCCCAGAGAGAGTCTGAACACAAGAAGAAGAGGGCACCTCGCTGGTTTGCCCATGACAGGCCATGAGGAGTTGTGTTTTTCATCAGCTGCAACAGTTCAAGATGCATCTGTGAGGTCCTTTCGATATTCCCACATCAACCAGAGTCATGTATGCACGACTATTAGCACATAAAGTCCTGTATGATTATAGATTCCTAGGAGGCATGAAAAATCAGATACTCATCCCTCAGAGAAGTCACATCAAACAGCACAGGACTAGGATACTTTTCAAACTATTACATTAGCTCAAGAGAATAGAAAATGTGTGTTTTCTTTGACAGGTTCAAATAAAATCCAAATGAGAAAGCCATTTAACTTGGTCTCGGGTATATTTTGATTTAATTTAAAGTTCAATTCTTAGTCCAGATTTCCATCGGTTGCTAAAAGTGTAAAGCAGTGTTCTTTCATCTTGGTTTTGCCTTTGAAATTTCTGTCTTTTTTTTTATTTTTACTGTGCAAAAACTGATGCAAAGCAGCAAAATTTAACATCCAAATCACTGGGCAGGCATACTCTAATAATGGAGTGCAATATTCCACATTGCAACCATGGAAGAATAGCAAAGTAAAAGCCTACCTAGAAGCATTTTGCATCCTCCTGCATGCTGCTGCCCAAGTGGTTAGAGGTGCAGACATTATCAGCCAAAAAATAAAAAATTTAAAAAATTTAAAAGGTAGCCGCTGCTTGGTTGTTCGTAGGTTTGGGGCTTTTCTTGAAAGTTACCTTTCACGGGAACACAGGTAGACCTTTTGATATGATACAGGATAATTTGTCTTCCACAGAACAACAACAACAACAAATTCTTACACATCTCTAAGACTTGCAAGGCATGAATGTGTGAAGGTCCATACACTACGAATTATCTAGACATTTAAATATGAATTGTTTTAATCAGGCACAAAAAAAAAAAAGTCATTACAGATGCAGACTTACACAACAGATTTTTAGAGCACCGGCTACTGCAAGCATCCATCCTCTACTGATGGCAGTCTCTAAGAAGAACACATAAGTACGAGAAATAAAAGCTACTCCAGGACTTATTTTAGTTCAGGCTCTGGCATTTGAATACCAGAAAGCTTTGTGTCTATTAAGATTTCATGTTTTCTTGACACTGCAAGATGCAGGAAATCAGGAAAATCCTCTCTCAAACCACAGGCCCCCGTTCAAAACATAGGAACAAATGACTCAACAAAAAAAAAAAGAACATTTCAAAGTGACTTTGGCAGAGAATTTCTCAAGAGCTGAGGGCTTTAGGGTAACTCTGACCCGAGATAATTACGAATAGTCTCTTGGCACCCTCTCTACAAGGAATACACTTGCTGGCAAGATGCCTCAAATTACATGTCCCTTCAGAAAGCCCTGCCTCGCTGCTTGTGCAGATTTGTTTCAGGCAAGAACCCAGAAGGCATCACGCTCCCTGCCTCTTCACCTTACCCCTCACAAGGACTGCACATACTCTTCAGAAAT
The DNA here is from genome assembly GCA_025774025.1 of Xenus cinereus. Taxonomy (NCBI): domain Eukaryota; kingdom Metazoa; phylum Chordata; class Aves; order Charadriiformes; family Scolopacidae; genus Xenus; species Xenus cinereus. The sequence goes on along the minus strand of JAOXJK010000012.1, from coordinate 51,671,447 downwards.
ACTTGATGAAAACAGAGCAACTATAAAAGAAAGAAATTGCAGAAAGTGCAGCAAAAAAAAAAAAAAAAAAGAAGTATACAGACGCCGTGGGCATAAGTGCCTTCTTTCAAGAGAGGAATCATTCCACAGATAAAAATAAACAAGTGCAGAAGCTATCTGTCTACCTTCCAACTCAGAGCCCGGTGCTTACAGGAGCAGAGACTTTAGTTTATTCATCAACCTTGGAAACATGATTGATTGGGGGAGGAGATGCAATTTTTAGTGTAAGGTAAAATACGTTTAATTTTCTTTAGCAAACTGTAATTTATTTTACGCAGCGTTCAATTTAGATAAGCATTATAGCTGAATGGTTCATCAGATAATCTTTTGTCAGGTTTGATGGCATCTTATTCTGAGCATGCATAAAATACAGGGGTAGAGGGCTAGGCATAAAAACACAGCCATGAATTTACAAATAGACATTGCTGATTCCTCCGACAGAGTTGGTTACAGTGGTGCATAATTAGAAGCTTAACTGTTAATTTAGACTCAAGCGAAGCAAATGAAAATGGGCTAAAATTCAGCAGCTTTAATAAATTCAATAAAAACGAATAGAGTCTGAGGCATCATGTAGAAAGAGCTGGATGATCTTCAGAACCCTGAAGGCAGAAGTGTTGTGAAATGTACCACGCTGTGTGATAATAATCAATTACAGCAATTTCGAGAAATTCTGTTATAAATTGGGAACTCATCGACTGGGAATACGTGAAGAGAAGGAAGTCTTGAGTGTGTTCGTTGGCCAGATGATGCCTGGTTACTGACAGCAACGTGGCCAGTGGGGCCAGGGGGCTGATATGATCCCAACATATACCTGGTGAGGCATTTGTCAGAGAGCTAAAGCTGTGCCAGTGTCACTGCCACCCCCTGTTGAGACCACTCTGCACGGAACAAGAGAAAGAAAGGACATGGAAAAGAACAACCTGAGTTTTCGGCTTGTTGGGCTGTAAAATGGAAAGCTGAAAAGGGGTATTTCTGCTGCCTGTTAATACAAGGAAGACAACAGAAAAAGGAGGGAGGGGAGAGAACTACTCAAAAATACAGATCACAGAATGATACAGGGTTGGAAGGGACCTCTGGAGATCATCTAGTCCAACCCCCCAAATATGATGATAAATCTGCAACAAACCCTGCCCCCCGGAATAATCTCACCATGAATAAATTAGCACAAACTCAGCAGACACAATGATCAGCCTGCCCAGACCTTATTGCGTGGGTCAGGAACAAGACTCTGGGGTCTAAGTGAGATCTCCTAATTTGTGCTATGGCTGTTTATTGAGATCGAAATGCAAGGCAAGGCAAGACTGTCAGTACAAGCTTCTCAAGGGGACCAGGGACAGGTTTCTCTCATTTTGAATCATGCTAATGGCCACACCTTTGCAATGGTGCAGCATGAGGAATATCAGCGGGGGACATTTATTTGGAGAGATAATATCTTCTTTACTCAAGGTGACCGAGCTCGAAAAGCGAATGAACTTTTGGGCATGAGCACGCCCTCCTCATCCCTGCCCTACCAATTCACACCATGGGTTTCAGCAAAGGGCAAGGTAGCAGCTGGCCTTGTTGCTTTCATCTTGAGACCAACGCTGATGATAAGAGAGTTATACAAGCATTATGCTTTGAAGTGTAATCCTCTCTCCTATTTGCCCAAGATACTGTGGCTTGCACTGTTGGGTCCCACATGAGAACCTCACGTTGGAGCCTACAGCCATGCTGGTGGCTTGCAGACAACGTGGGGCTACTCACCTGGCAGCTGGGTTGCCCCTCAGCTAACTTCACGTGTGCTCCTGGTTTTACCAAGTAGCGATTAAGAGCCTGAAATCAGACATACATTTATGCATGGCGTAACTGGAAGACTTCCTGGGCAGCACAGACTAATGCCAAAGGGAAAAATTCTTGCAGCCGTAAATTAATAAAGCGTCCTTTACTTAAAGGATTTCAATCTCTTAAATGGATTACACAGAAAATTAAAGAGAAGTCTGACTCCCTTGATAGTACTTAAAGGTACTTCATGAAGCTACCATAGGGTGAGAAAAGACTTTCAAGTGATCAAGTAGGAAAATATCACTGAGTCCCATTTGGAGCCCATGGCTTAATCTCTTCATTTGGGAGAGAAGGATTACTCCAAGAGAGTTTTTAAAAACCTAGACAGGGGAATTTCGCATAGACATCAGGCGGGTGGAAGAAGAGTGCTCAGTTTTGATGTGGCACCAAGATAACAATTTCAAGGTGACTGTGCTTTGCACTGTTTATAAGATGCCATGGATGTAGGATAAGTCATAGAGGAAAGTCAAAAGCAGTTGCTCATTCAGGAATATTTGACAATTCCCTGAGCATCTTCCAGAGAACAGGCTGTTACTGTGATTATTCCTATGGGACAGGGGGTAGTGTAATTCGGGAATATTTACTGTCAAACAAACTCTTGCAGGATATTACTACTTTTGACAAAACTTTGGTTTTGTGGGGTTTTGCATGCAGAGAATATCTTCTGGTTTAAACAGAAGAGGGAGGCATTTCAGGACATCTGTGGCCATGGACACAGGGTTAGGGAATGTGCTTAAGCAAGGTCTTTATGTAGCTTCCCAGATCCGTAAACCACAGGGCTACACAGAGAGATACTAGATAAATATTTGCTCATTTCGCTGAGAACAGCTCCAACAAAAGAGGCAAGGAGAGGCTTCCTGGTGACTTCTCCCACCCTGTGATGGTGAACCCCTTTGGATTCATCTCACAGAATCATAGAATTGTCCAGGTTGGAAGGGACCTTTCAGATCATCTAGTCCAACCATCCACCTAACTCTGAGAAAAACCATCACTAAACCATGTCTATGTCACTATGGGCACATAAAGCACTATGTCAACCCGTCTTTTAAACATCTCCAGGGATGGGGCCTCAACCACTTCCCTGGGCAGCCCATTCCGAGGCTTAAGAACCCTTTCAGTGTAAAAATTCTTCCTGATGTCAAATCTGAACCTCCCCTGGCACAACTTGGGGCCGTTTTCTCATGTCCTGTCACCTGTGACTTGGGAGAAGAGACCGACCCCCCCTGGCTACACCCTCCTTTCAGGGAGTTGACTCCCTATTCAAAGGGGAAGACCCCCACAGAGGAGCACCGTAAAGCTGCCTTTGCTTTTGCAGCCCTCTGCAATTACTCCCCTTTTTCTCAGCCTATCTTCTCTCCCACACCAAGACTTTTGTGTAATTTGGGACTTCTTACTGAGTCTGGAAAAATGTCTGCGTTCTTAAGAAAAAAAAAAAAGAAAGAAATTTCATGCAAGTGAGTTTAACATGAGAGTCAAGAAGGTTAACATGGCTCTGCCTCAGTTTTCTTAAAGAACGTTGCTTGGCAGGCAAGAATCATTGCAACATGTTACACGAGTGCATGAAATGCTTTTTTCAAATTCCAAAGTTGTGGGTGAGATACCTTGTTAACAATTTACAGAGGCACACTCTTGGTACGGCTCACCCAGGGTCTCAGTAGATATCAGAAGGGGCCTGTTGGGAACCCAGCATTACATGGCTGAACCTGTTTAATATTCTGGGTCAGATTCTCCATTCATGTATCTCAACGTGGCTTTATTACCTTCCATTGAAAATACAGTGGTTTTTAGATCAGGCTTACATCCATGTACCGAGGACTATACACGTGAGCCATTCTGAGCCATGATCAATCATCAGAAAACAGGCATAACTTAAATTTTATAATTATAAGAATAATTGCAAAAGATTAGTAGTCTACCCAGCCGGAGACTTTGCAAAAGCCTGAAGGCAATTAAGCTGCTATATTTTGAAAGTATCTAATCAATTTAATTTCTTTTCTTAGATAAAGCAGCATGAACTTCAGTTCTCATTGTCAGAGGAGGCCTGTTGGGTGATGAATAAATTCTACTGGTAGATCAACCCAACCCTATCACAAGTCAGGAAGATTCTTCTTGCTGGTTTCAGTGGGAGTTGATCGGGCTGTGTTCAAGGAGAACACAAGACCTGTTTAAGATGTTTACGTTTACTATTTCGGGCAGGACTGAACGGATTTAACTGCCACCCCAAATCAAACTGACATTTAAAAAACAGGCTGCAGAGACTTTTTCGGGTCAGCCTAGCAAAATGCTAAGAGAAAACAGTGCACATTGGCATAGAATTATCTAAGAAAAAAATGAAGAAATAGGACGAGAGGAATCACTTAAAAGGTGATGGAGATGGGGAAGGCGGAATAATGGACGCTTCCTAGAAGAACAGGTAATTCCTATTTTTTGAAAGACTGTCCTGATACTCAGCGGAATTCTAGAGGATTCAAATTATGCTACAGACAGGAAAATCATAGAATATCAGCAACCTTGAAACAGAGTGTATGTGGTGAACTACGGGGCACAAATCTCTTCAAGAACATTGCAGGAACTCTCAAACACGTTCTTGATATTTTTATGGGGTGAGCGGTGGTATAATTCCTGGACCACTGAGCACGTGTAAAGTCACACCTGTGGTAACTAAAGGAAAGCTAAGGGACAACTTAAGCCTCGCCCTACTCAAGATCAGAACTCTGCCAAATTTTACTCCTGCCCACCCCAAACTGGGATTAAGCAGCACGAAATCCATGGGACCTGTTTCAAAGATTAAAAGTCTTCGAGTCGATAAAATTTGCTACCCTGCTCTCAGAGCGTGACCAAAAGTCATAGACTTCCAAAAGCGGGTCCGGAGTATTTCACAGGTGCCGGGGTCTTCATGAGTAGTTTGGGGAGTCATCATCATCTTCTCTTTGCACCCTGGGGAAACCCTGGTTACTGTGGGGTAACTGGTAACACGTGCTGGTGGCTGTAGGCTGAACCCCAGTCTGGAGAGAGAAGGAATCAGGCTGGAAAAAGTCCAGGAATGATTTACTGGCCGTCAAAAGCCACGTCCAAGCCCATCATTTGAGTAGCCCCCCGTATGGCACTCTTGCGTAGGGTTACAGGTGAGAAGTCAGGGACCGTGGCACCCTAGGCCATTCAGAGCTGGTTTGGACATCTCTGCAGGCTCCTGCACCCAGCTGCATCCTTGGGCACCGCCTCTGCATACGTGCCACCCTCATGTCTACAGTCACAGTCACACCAAGTCTGATGTCTGTCTTTTTAATAAAGTAGAGGCTTTTGGATAAAAGGCTCAGCGTGCCCGATTGCTTTGCTGTTTGTCCAAGAGACACGAGCGAAAGGTGAGCTTCAGACTATAAGTGTTTTCCCTGCCAAGACATTATTTTTTAAGATTCATCATATAGCAATCTGATTTTAATATTTCTATGGGCTATAAAAGCCACCCACGACTCCGTCTCTGCTTCACAAAGCTAATGTGACTCAGATAATTAACACAAGGACAAATGATTATCAAGCTACAGGATATTCACCAATGGAGTCATTAAGTACTCTAAGCATATAACCATTACTCTATTGACTGACAGTCTTTATGCGATTAGCTGAATTCAGTCGTAATCAGTCACCAGCACAAAACACATGCCTGCAGTTTCCCGGTCCTCCTCTTCTGAATTGCTATGTTAGCCTCCTCCGAAGTTTGAATCACAAGGATTTGGGGAGCTTCTGCTGCTATCTATTAAAGTGATTTATGTTTCACGCTATTTCAGGTGGCATGCCTGCAAGCAGGGACAGAAGTGGCACTTCTGCTCTAAAGCTACTTTGAAGTCCTTTAAAACGTTGCTGAAAACGAGAGGTGGTGGGGGCGGGAAAAAAGACTTTTCTATTAGAGTGACTCTCAGGAAAGTCTGTTTACTGCAACCCTCAGCTACCATCAGAACAGCAGCATGACATTTTGGCGTCCTTAAATCCCGTAGGGTGCACCAGAAATCCTCCCATCGCCAGGCTGCAGCGCGTTGGGAAGCGGGAGCACATGACATCCTACCGACGCCAGCAATCCCCTTCCCATCTGGTCCTCCAGTTCCACTTGCTGTGCCGACCGGGGACAGGTCTGGGGAGGAAACGTGGGGATGAGCAGGGGACAGGCAGGGCCGGCAGCGGGTGTCCTCTGCCAGGACAGTGCAGGCATGGGGGGCTTCGAGGCATCACCTCTCGCTGCAGGTCCTTCTTCCATCAGGACTCCTGCTATGGAAGCGTTCTGCAGTCTGAAGCCTGTAGGAAAACAGTGGGAAAACATCACGTTGGTCCGATTCAGCGTGCTCCTCGCTGATTTGAAAATACGAAGGAAGTCACTGCTGCTGAACAACGCAGATGGCAAAGGCAACGCAGACGAGGGCTGAGCGTCCACAAAAGCAGGACAAGAACATTCAGCAACTTACTGCTACACAAAAGGTGTATTCATATAGTCAAACACCCAGCTATGCACCAAGTAGGAAAAAAAAGTTCCCTCTATCTCGAGAAAGCGGTGCTGTGGCTGGAAATCCCAAGACCTGAAAGGGACCAGGGACAATAATAATGAATAAGCAACACAGCGTGAGCTCCCGGCGCGATCAGGGGATCAAAGGGGGTCAGGTAAAAATAAAAAGGGATTGTTTGATAGCCTTCCACACACGAGGGGAAGGGAAGATGTGGAGATCACACCGTTTTCAAAAAGCGTTCACAAAACTTGGGGACGCTGCCAGAAAAGAGCCATGAGTGAATCTGAGGATGGAAGGAAATCTCCTACAGCAAGAGCGTCAAGATCAATCTCTTTTGCTTAGAGTAAGATTACCAATAACAGCACCTAAAAATTTTCGCAGGGAGAAAAAGCACAGTGCCAGAAAATTAAGTTTAGTGGAGCAAGGCACTACACATCAGTGGAATAAAGCAGAAGCCTACAAATCAAGTCAGACGTTAGGATCGCATTTTAACAGCAAAAATGTTTAACTACTGCAGGGAATCACCATGAGAAATACTGGATTCTTTATCTTTGATGTCTTCTAATCAAAGTTGAAGAGTTTATTTTTTATAAACACAATTCATCAGCTTAAAAATCTCTGAAAAGCAAAATTATATTCCGTGTGACTCTGCATCCTCTCTTCTAGCAATAGTCATCTCTGACGGGTAACGCTAGAACCAAAGGTAGAAAGGCTGGCCAGCTTCCAACCTGATTTTGCCTTGGTTTTGGATAGAGGCAAATTCAAAACATCGACTGTTTACATCTAAGCAAGAGGAATAAAACGCCCAGGAATCCTTTAGAACACATGGAAGTGGCACAGGCAAACCAGAAGATGGGACTTTCAGTCTGAGTAAAGCAGAGTCCTGACCCATCCATGGGGGACACGGGGAACACAGAGCCTGGGGTGAACAAGACCACAGGTGGGGTAGCAAGGAGGAACTTGCAGGAGTATGGAGGAGATCTCCCGTCCCTACGGCGGTCCGTGGAAATTCTGCCTTTTGAGTTCAAAACGAAGCCGGGTGGCACACAAGTGTTGCCTAGCTCACCTGGGAAAAAGTCAGAATCTGGAAAACGTTGTGATATCATTTCTGCACTGCTGGGCCAGCTGCCTTAGAAGGACGGGAATAAGGTATCTAAAACAGAGATATAGAACAGACTGGACACTCCTATCTATTTTGTCCCTTAACCAAAGGAGGGAGAGCATTAGATTCAATTAGAAAGGCAATCACACTTGTAAGCAATCACTGTAAATGCAATATTATAATTAGCATCTCGGTATTTGGAATTCATTACTCCATGCTAACACCTAATCAGTTTAAATCCCTGTAAACTCTTCAACGCTTGACTGAAAAGAGCAGCACCTGCAATTACTCTAGCTCTGGGTGGGTTTCAGATTAAAAATACCACGATTGCTATATTTACAGGTAAAAAAAATACCACTGTTGGGATCAGAAATAAATCTTCCATTCCCTGCAACATATAGCTGTGAAAAAATGCCCCATCAGATACTGCTTTGGGGGTTGTCTCCTTTTTCCTCTCCCAAGAAACACAACCAAGATCACTCTACTGGTAAAGCAGGACGTTGTGGGGGATGGTCTCTAACCTGTTTGAGGATGTCGGTTCCCCTGTTTCCTTTTCCAGCGACTCTTCCAGCTTAATGTAAATCTTTGCGTGTAGCAAGTAGGAAGAGAGTGATTTTTCATTTTCACAGCAGAGCACAACGATATTACCAATTGCAAATTTAATCTGCAATGTGGCCTGCTTACAGCTCTACAGCTGAGTCACTGTGATTGCTTGGACCTGCTTTTGTAACTTTGAGAAGGATTTATTAAAAAGAAAAAGAGAAGCAAGCGGTGAAAAAAGGACTAAACTGGCTCATTGGTGCTTGGCAAACACCTGAGTCTTTTCCTCCCGAACAGAGCATTAGTGGGCATTAATCCTGCCTAAAGGCAGTATGTTCAGCAGATTCCCATGGGGAATGTGGTCCACCGTGACTATTATCATAGAATCATAGAATTGTCCAGGTTGGAAGGAACCTTTTAAGATCATCTCGTCCAACCACCAACCTAACTCTGATCAAAACCATCACTAAACCATGTCTCTAAGCACTAGGGCAACCCGGCTTTTCAATACCTCCAG
>JAOXJK010000012.1:51580347-51592548 GCA_025774025.1 Xenus cinereus | reverse complement strand
TACTTGACCTGTCCCCCGGCCCCCCCTCCTTTGTTTTTTTTTAATGGAAGCTGTGGTTCTCATGAGTTTTTTTTTTTCTTATGGGCCTGTTTTTAGTAAAAATAGTGAAGCATTACAAAATTCACAATAAAATTACAAAAGAAAAATTAGAGGGTCTCCTGGGGGGGAGAGGGGGAAGGGTGCCCTATTGCTAAACTGAAATGCTTTAGTCTTAAAATTAGATTATGGGGATTGCAGCCATCCCATATTCAAATTTAAAATTCATCTTGTACCCTGTAGCTTTACATCTGGATATCTTATACACGTGAGGTTGGGGGAGGCAAAGTGCAAGAACTAGTTTATAACGTCTTGTAGATATAAATAAGGAAACCCAGTAAAAATAGCCAAAACCACATTTGTGTTTCACGAACGATCTCCCTGCTACAGTCCTATCCATCGCAGAGATACACAGCACTTAGAGAATCAGGTTTATGTGTGAAATTTATCATGTTTAAAAAGCATTGCTTTCTTTACTACCAAAAGTGCAGACCATCACGTAACATTTTTTGCAGAGGCCTTTTTTTTTTTTTTTTAAACTTGTCATTTCCTCACTCGCTTAAAATGCTTCTCACAAGTGCTACTTTGCAAAGTGACTTCACATGGAGGAATCTATTTCGAGGCATTTGTTAATTCAACATCAGTGAAGTGTGGAGGAAAACAAAAATGAAGTCATTGTTCATTTTAAGATTATTTATGTCATATTCAATACTGGGGGAAATTTTTCAGAGCTCTGTTTCTTTTCTGAATTTTGTTCCAACAGCTTGGTGCACTTATTAATTCTTATGGCTTTCATTATTTAAATGAAGATGATATACAGTTCTCTGTTTCCTTTCCTGGGGTCCTTTTTGTCTTCTCTGAATAATTCCTCCATCTGGATGCATGTGTCAGCCTTTGTCATGTGTCACAGATAAAGCAGAAATCCATTATCGTCATCCCATTTGTTGTCTTTGGGTGTTTGAATAACTGGTTTAGCCCCAGCCATGCAAATTATCGTGTGTGGACATACTCCAGAACCCAAGCAGTAAATAGGGCATTAGCAGTGCTAACACAAAAATTAGGAAGAACATTCATTATTTCTGTGCTTAGGCACCGTTATATAAATAATTTTTAAGGTTTTCTTCGATCAGGATCTGCTATAGCTGAAACTTGGATGCAGGATCTGATTTTCCTTCAGGTTACAGGATAATGGAAACCTCCTTCCTGGAGTTGCCTTTAACCGTACTGCAGTTTTGTTTATGATTATATTGCACGTGTGACTTCTAGCAAAGCATTCTTTTTTGTGGTTTGCAATTTCTCATGTGATTTTAGGTTTGAAAACGTCTCCCCTAGCCTCCTAGTACCATGCAGCTCATAGAGTCAGTGCGAAGTTTTATGCTTGGCTCATAGAGCAATTCATCTCAAAATTACATGTTATTTGCTTAATTTGGTATTTCTATTTACACTAACTCTAAATACCCACTTGGGTCTTATGATCAGCTTCCAATTTATTTCTACTGCAGCATCCGGACAGTTGCTATTTATGTCTTTCCGCTTTCTCCAGGGTGTTCATTCTGCTGGATCCCATCACTGCTGCATTGTAGAATTCACGTTTCCAGAATAATACAAGTGTTAAAAATATTTTAAGTCGTAAGTTTTTGTATGTGGGAGAGAGACTTGGACCTTGCAGCTCTTGGTTTCTGGGCTCGTAGATCACTACGGGAGCCCACAGCCTGGAGGGGCTCTGGGCACGAGCTGACATGGCGCTTCTTCAACAACACTAGTCTGCGTGTTCGACGTGTTGGTGGACACAGGGGGGACAGATGAATCCCAAACCTGCTGCCTGCTTTGCTGCCTCTACCAAAGCCCTGAAGAGCAAAATATATTGCTTTTGCTGTGTGTGTGGGGAAACTGGAACATGCAGGGCAGCAGCAGCCCTTGCTCAGGAGCGAGGTTGGAGGCACCACTTGCTGATGAGCTGATCCCACGCTCCCGCAGGTAATTTTACATTCTGACTTCTTTTATGGCAAGGATTTGTGGCTTTAGCCCATCTCTCATACTTCGGACAGCAAAATTCCATTTTGCCTATATTGTCAAGGTGGCAGCTCTGCCTTTGGGACAGATACACAGACTATTCTTCTGCAAAGCATGAAAGAGCTAAGCTCCTAAGAAGAGGATCCACAAAAGCAAACACATCCCAAACGCCACAAACAAACAAACAAAAAAAAAAAAAAAAAGAGAGAGAGAAATTAACCTCTGCATTTAGCCGAGCGCTCTTATTATTGAGGTAGCAAAAAGAAAAAAAGGAAGTATCTATGTGTTCTCTAACAGTTTGGCCAAGGTTGAAAGAACAGGAGAACAAAGGCATGATATTATGGCATGAAGCAAAAGAAGCTTTAAAACACTGCTGCAGGAAGGGATGATAAAACGTTTAGGCTGGTTTCTTGAAAAAAAAACATGAACCTTTCAAAATAGCAAACGCTATAGCTAAGACTTTCAAAACAGGGCTCAGAAGCATGATTCTTGCTAAAATTAGTGGGAGCTGTAACATCTACATCTGCAACGGCTTTGAAATCTCAGCCTGTACCATTCCTTGTTAGTCTTTTCCCTCATCGGGCACACAGGAAGGAAAACATTTTCTGGGACTGAAAACACAAGTAGTTGTCCATCCAGAGCTACTGGCAATCATGCCAAGTTGTCTTAAGTGCTAGGCAGGCATATATATAGTACATATTCATTTAAGAACAACTGAAAGATATTTAAAGCCTTGTAAAGGAAATTAGGGGGGGGAGCAAGCGTTCATCCAAAAATGCATGAGGTTCCTTGTGCGTTGGAAAACGAAGGAGCAAAGAAGGGCAAAGGCTTTAACCATCTGAAACAATCTAATTATCCTCTGGAGATGCACTGTTTGGGGTGACTGTTAACTGAAAACGGAGTGATTAAGTAAAGCCCAGCTGATAAATCTCCCAAATACTACTAAATTATTCGTAATATCATTGAAGATGAGCAGTATGACTGGTGTCTCAAGTCTAGAAGCTGTGACATTCAGAGGGAGGTAATTGAAGCCTGCCGTTCCAAAGCCCTGGCTACGCGTTCGGCTATTATCAATGCAAATTTCACAGCCAATGATTTGCATCAAGATAAAAATTACTTCTTCATTTGGCTGCCTTGGGATCGATCCATGAGAGAGCACAGGAAGAAATAATGATAGACTTGTTAGTGACTACGTATCAACCGTGATGTGAAGATGGGGAGTAAGATAAACAGGAAAAACCTGCTCTTTCCCACACTTGGCTTTCACCCCAGAGAACACCGGCGAAGACCAGTGGGCTTTTTGTCTCATAAAAGCAGACGAAAATGCAGGTTCAGGCAGAAGAGGAGGAGTGATTTTCAACAGAAAGACCCCTGATTGGAGGCAGTCCAATTCCAGCAGCTTTTGGGAAGCACAGACTAGCAGTTTAGGAATCACGGCTTATTCCAGCTCTCTGAGAACTCAAAGAGAAAGAGAGAGAGTGGGTTCTGATGACACCAAATACCCGAAAGATTTAACACTTTATAGTCAAAACTGCAGTACGCATAGTCCCTAGAAGCCGACTGGAAGACAGTGCAGACTGTACATGAAAGCGTCATAAACTTCTGCGATTCCGTATTACTGCTTTCCGAACATTTTAAAATGCCTTAAGACATAACAATGCCTTAATACCCAGGTAAAAAGCGCAGCAGTAATTCCGGCCTGAGCTGAGAAAGGCATAGGAATGCGTTGTCTCTGAACGAGTAGATAACAGACTTCTGATGCAGATAGATGCCACAGATTTTATGGTATGTACTTGTTCCCTTCTATCGCTCTCTAACAACAAATGGCCAGACGTTAAGCATCTGAGCAGAGAAAAGCTGCAGTTCTTCATTCAGGGCACTATATCACTCCACCTTTTGCAGGGTTATTTTTTCTAAATGCCATAAATTACAGATTCAATTGCAAGTATTCGCCCCTCTTTAACTCGGGGTTCTATCTGAGCTCGTCCCCTGCCGTATCTGGCTGAAGTAAAACAGCCGAAGAGCTAGCTGAGTGCCCCTTGCATATCTGAAGGACAACCATTCATCTCATCACCGCTTCTGCTGACCACCCGTCTCCAAGCACAGGAGGGCACAGAACATTGACGCAGGTGCTCACGAAGTTGGTGAAAACCCGACTCAAACCCAGGAGGTTCTCTAGGGCACAGAAACCTGAAGCCACCCAAAAAGTTATTGCACATACTCCTGGCAGGCTCCACAGTGACAACTGCAGGCAAGTCAAAGTCAACTCATGGACCCCAATGATTCAAAAAAAATCAAGCGCGGTTGCTTGATTTTAATTCAGCAAATTAGTTAGTTAATGCAGTCCCTGTATTAGTCTGGTTTTCAACCTAAAGAGCCTTAAAAATACCAGATTTTTCTGGGTCTGCTTGTAAAAGCTCTGGCAAAATTTTCTGGTAGGCATCCCCATCGGTTTTTCTTAGTTCTTCTGGTTATTACTATGGAAAACAAGGACAGGCTTCTGTAGTTCCCACAAAAGTCTCTAAGAGCCTCACTAACCAACCCTGATACCAATGACTTAACTTAAATAAGGATCTTGGGCATTAGAGCACCGGCAGTTTAATTCATTATTCTTAGAATTATCATTACTAATTATCATTAATTTCTGAAAACATACATGAAATATACATTCTATATATTTAATGTGTATTTGAAAAGGTCTTTTTACTTACGATTCAAAATACCATTTAATACTCCACGTTTCTAGCATACCACTAAAGCAGTGCATTCGCCGCACTTCTGCGCAGGAAGTTTAGAAAATATCACTCTCCAAATCATTTCTGCACTGCTTATCTCCGAGAGGGATAATTTGGATATAAATCTCTTTTCTAAATGTGAAACACGAGGCAGCCTGCAGTCATCGCGACCGCTCCTCAGCCTCTTCAAAGCGAGCCTACTGCGAGGCACTTCACAATCTTCACTGTATTGAACACCCTGGTTTCTCTTCGGACAACGACAAATAAAGGCTCACGTGTTATACAGGTGTTTGTTGCGTGGACAACTTGTTCCCAAAGGTCTTGATTCTACAAAGCAGGAGGATTTTTACAGCTGCAGAGCCACCGAAATGCTTCAGCCCTGATTTAACTTTAAGCCTACTGATTCGAGTGAGACCATTAGCGGAACGAAACCTTGAATCAGCAAACGGCCCGGATTTCTGATTCAGGAAAGTGCCAACGCACCCACTTAGTTTTACGTGTCACCAAGAAAGCACCCCCCTAGCCTGAGGTTAAGCAAAAGATTAGCACAGCACTGAATATCTGTGAAAAAATACATGGTTTTTGCTACCAAGACAGCGTAAAAATGTAATACAGAGACAAAAGGCATCACATAGGGTTACCGACTCGGTGTGCTGTCCTCGTTTCCATATATTCCAAATGTAAAAGGCATACATTAATGCATAGTTGCAACTCAGCATAGTTAAAAAGTGGATTTGAATTACCTCAGGCTGTTCTCTCCTTGCTTATATTCACAGGCAAAACCGAATTAAGGCAATGCTACTGCTGTTCATGAGGACCTTGCAGCTCTTCTGTATCACTGAGTTCCTCTGTAAGGCAGCAACTCCTGTGAAACAGCTGTGAAAGACCCAGCAGCTGATCTCAATTTGAGGACGAGCTGAACCACAGGTGCATAAGAAACACTTTTGGAGCAAGATTTTGTCAGAAGCTGCTTTAAGGGTTGGGTCTCAGAGGAAGCCTGGAAGCACCTCAAGAGATGTTTTGGTTGTCCCAAGGCAAGATTAGCTCTAATCACATCGTTCTTGACTAATGCAAGTTCAAAGTGTTCTTAAAGATTTCTGGTGATAGACATTGCTCCTGCTCTTCTCCAGGCAATCCAGTGCTGGGCTTCCCTAGCCCTCTTCTTTGAATATCTCAGCTATCTCAAGTAAATCTCCCTTGCTTTAATTTATGCTATTAAAATAGAAATACAATCCTGTTAAATAAAAGCCTGCAGTAGATATGGAGAGGAATTCATTCCTTGCTTCTTTACATTCTTCATACATTTGAAAACTTTATTGACTCCTCCTATAATCTTCGCTTCTCTCCACTAAACAGACCTAATTCTTTTCCACTGTCTTCTTAAACTGTGTTTCCCAGGTCTCTGTTTATTATCTTGGGGATCCTGGGAACCCCATATTTTGGCCACTTCTTTGGGTTCCAGTGGCAAACCAAGCAATTTCTCCGAGTATGATTGCAAAGCACTTTGGAAAAAAAAATATAAATCATTTGTGTAATTATATGCAAACTACTGATGTATTTAACTACAGTGCAACTATCGCTCTGTATGGATCCAAGATTTAGACCTTTTGCAGACAAAAAGCCCTCCTGGATTTTGTGGACTCTCAGAAAAATCAGTGACTCGTTCCACTGCACTCAGTGACTTGGTCAGAGGAAAACCAAAAGAAGCAGTAAGCTTTGGCTAAATGAGAATGATATATCAAAACACCCAATATTTTAATGAAAGAAACTGAATATCCACACATTTGCACTTCTGTACAATTTTTGTGATATAACTATATAATTTTAAGCTGTTTACAAATAACATTTAATGCTTCAAATATTACATAATGTTGATATTATATTTCTAGCAGAAATAAATATATTGCACTTAAAAAGAAACTTTTCATTAGATGTTGTTTCATAGTTTATGTTCATAACTTCTTTTTCCATAAAAAGTTTTCCCCCTACCCCCACCCCATACACACAAACACACACTTCAGTACATGGTGAATGTGCTCACGCAATGCATTATAAACAACAAAGTCAACACAGCAAACAGCAGAACTGCGGTACGTTCTGCTAAAGAGGTTACATCCAGTTTTTTACCTTTTTTTTTTTTTTAAACCAAATCTTTCCTCATGTTTCTGAAGGTATAATAAAGTTAAAAAAAGAAAAGAAAGAGATTGTTTAAATGTGCTAAAGGTAAAATACAGAAAACTGTATTTTTTGTCCTTAAACTATCATAACAACTTACTTCAGAATTTACTTAAATCACTGCTTAGTTTCCTTTTAAAAAGATAAAATAAAGAAGAAGAAGTCATCACTTGATAAACTAGAGGCTATATGCAAGGAGAGTCTATCACAGAGTAATACATAAATCCTCTGGCCAGCAAGTCGGTGGTGAGTAAAGAGAAACCACGTCTCCTGCAGCAGAAAACGCTCTATAAGGAACAGCGAGAATAAGATCTCACCAAAACCAAAAATAATCTTGCAGCGAGTGAATGTCATCCCTCTGCAGATGATGGGTGTAAGCGTTGTGGCCACAGCTTCCTCCCAGATAAGGAGCCCTAAGCGTTAGACTCAGCTCACTGTTGCTTTTACCCCTTATCTAGGGGTAAATTACCACAATTTATATTAGCTTACAGTTTTGGAAAGCTCCCCGAGTTCTTGCAATAACCTTCATCGACGTTTGTGTTTCCCTGTAGTGCACACACGGAGGGAGGATGTAATGCATAAGCGAGTTGGGGGTTTTTTTTATGTCTAGCTTCCCTCAGGGCTCCAAAGGTAGAAGAAAGAAAAAAAAATAAAAATAATTCAGACAGATGCATCTAAGTCAGTTTTGTTAGTCTTAGGGATGCTTTTGTTGGATTAAAGACCTGAGGCTGTTGACTGTGGATCAAACAGTAATCCAGAAAACACCCAAAAAGTACTTGTAACACATTGGAGGATAATCTTATCATTCTCTTTGAAAAGCATATTCAGGCGTGTTCTCCCCAGCCTTTTTAAAAAAAGAAACAACATAAACCAGCACCAGTTTGCTCAGCCAAGAGAGCTCATGAAGGTGAAGAGCACTTCTCATGGGATATAAAAAGGGAATTATATTGGAAAATAAACTCTAGATTATATTTGGCATTCCTAGACCATCTACCAGCAACAGATGTTCTGTCCTGAAAGTGATATCATTTTGACAGCAGTACAGCAACTCCTTAAATAAATTACTGAGTTATGGTCAAAGTAGTACAGATAATTTTAATTTTTTTTAGGAAAAGCTATTTCACTCCTTAAGCAATTAATTACAAACTTACATTCATTTTCTCCCAATTGTGAAATCAATGCTAAAGCTGATTTATAGCTGGTTTTTAGTCTTTTCTGCAGAGTTCCTGTATTGTAGCTGTCACTCCAGTCACTGTTCTTACAGTTAGACTTTATTTTTAGGTAGGAACGCTGAATGAAATCCCATCTCCACTGCAGTCAAGAAATTTGCAGCTGACTACAGTGGGGGGCAGGCATTTTATCCCTGGAATCCCTCCCGTGCTGCCCCTTGCCCACAGGACAGGGAGAAGGAAGGGGAGAAGAAACCTCGGAAGGTGTCAAGATGCCTTCACCGGGTGTCCTGGGGTCTCTGTGACTTTAATCCCTCCAACCTCAACTCTACAACTCTCCAGGTTTTGGAGGTGGGATTGTGGGGGCAAAAAGGAGGTGAGAACCCGACATACCTATTGACCTTGTCCTTAGGGGAGGCTCTCACAAGCTGCCTTCATTCCTTTTTTTGGGGATGTGCCCACGACTCTGCGTTAGTGGGGAACCTGGTGGGTTTCTGGTGCAAAGACATTAAACCACAGGAGAGCGGCATATGCTGGAGAGCAGCGCAGGGAGGGATGAGCACGCTGAGAGAGACCTGACCTGGCTGGAAAAATCAAGCTGTGGATTTTGACAGAGGGCTCTGCGTCACCTACAATATGAAACTCAACACGGAGAGTTTGGATGAGGATTTGGCCTCATGTTTTTATGCGGGGACAGTCTACTGACACATTTTTTTTACAGATATGAGTCACATTTTATTCATAGTGAAAAGCATTTATCTTCCGTTTAATTTTTTTTGTAAATGATGTGGTCAAAATCCAGTTTCATTCTCCAGGAGGAGCCTGGAGAATTTTCTCTGAAAGAGCACCGGGGGCATTTCTCCATGCCAAATATTGGTGTTTTCTGAACAGAGGCTGGGACGGGGCTAAAGAGAACGTGCAGCTTAGTTCCCTGAATTTGCTTCACAAAGGAAGGACAGGTCACTCTGTGAGCAGGCTTTATGTGACTTGTAAAGTGTGCCTGAATCAGCCTACCTGTTCCAAACTTTGCTGGAATCAGGTAAAAGCCACCTATTTCCTTGACCATCTCCTGATGGAAGTACCAGTGTTAAAGCTACCGGCTTGAATTCTGAGCCCAACCGTATCCCCTCCAGCTCCAGATAAGTTCATGGAGCTGCCGAAGTAAACAGGTAAAAGAAATAGAATTTCCCCACAGGCCTTAGTGCATGGCAGTCATCACAGGGCCTTCAGTCAAGCAACTGAAGGAGAGGATGTAAAATTTTCTTCCAAATCTCCCCAGAAATTCTCATTTCTGTGTAACCCTATATGTACTTGAAGGGTTTTGTTGTTGTGGGGGGCCGGTATCATCTCATTTTCTGAAAAATAGGGGGGGTTCTATCAAAATGAATCAGAAAGTCAACACAACCTTGCAACGTGCACTTTTCGGGTGAACCTGGTAGCCTGGAGAAAAATCTAACATTTGGATGCACCAAACCAAATTCAGTGTCTGATACTAAGCCATTTAAACACTTGGCCTATTACATTCACTTACGGAACACCTTGCAGAAGCTCTGAACCCAGAAACTATAAATAAAAGTTTGTTTTCATTCGCATCCAGAGCACAGAAGTTGCAAATTGCCTCAGGTCATTTTTTTTTTTTTTTTTTATCAGCAGGTCCAACAGTGAGTCAAAGGAAATTAGGATGACACTGCAGAGTTGGGGTGATTGAAATGGCCAGTTTGACAAGATTTTAAATTCATCTACTGGGAAAAAACATAAAGATAACCCTTATCTGTGGGATGCAAATAACTGGCCTACAGTAGGAACTGGGAAAAGCCTGGAAGGTTGTCCTGGGGTGTTGCCAAGTGTGATGGGGCGCGTAAGACGAGGCAGTGGGACAAAGAAGGCGCATGACTTGCCTTGCACTTCATAGAGATGGGAGGCAGGTGACTCGGGGTTCTGCACTCCACTTCTTACCATACGATGCCAACACTAACTGGCCAAAAGAGAAGAGTGCCAAAAAAAGAGTCTGTTTTCCATTCTACGTTCCAGCTCTACGCCAATCTTTAATACATGAGATTGGATTGCCAAGTTCCTTTTTATCAGCAGATGTGTTCTCATCTATAGCTGGGGCGCAACTCTACACAGGAGCTCTGTGTTGACTTCTTTATTTACAGTGAAACCCCAGCTCCTGCCGTGCAGAAAGCCAGCGTCGCCCTGGGACTCTTTCCAGGAGCGCAAAGGATTCACGGTAGCTCTCTGCAGAGAGGGCAATTACACCTCTACGGTTCCTCTGTTGCATCAGACATAGCATCCTAGAAAAGGTGGACAGTACTTCGAATGAGAACCCTAATTACTAACCGAAAAAAAAGCAGAGAGGAATTTAAAAAAAAAAAAATACATGTGACATTCCGCACTGATATTTTCCCAAGGAAACTCCACAATTCTACCGTGACATGGGAAAACAGACACTACAACCCTCATTTTCCTGGCCGAAGAGCGCGTACGATAACAGCCGTGACCAAACGCAAGAAAATCGGAACAAGCAGACAGACCCCCCAATGCCACTCATCTTATACCAGTCCATCCATTACAGTTCCATCTAGAGAGTCCATGGACTGATCCAGCCTGAAATTTGGCTAACTTGGTGCACATCTTTCAGTTAGAAACAGGTCTTCAGTGGCAAGCGCAGCAGCCAACAAGCATTGATTAAAAGGTTTGGTATCTTGGGTTCCTAAGTTGAAGTAACGGATTTTCCCAAATCAACGTTTTCCTTCATCATACCTTCCTACAGAGTTAAACTGCTCCTCCTGGGATATAGGACAAACTTCTTTTTTAGACTGAAGGGACAGAATACAGCATTACTGCTACAGTCCTGTAACACAGTTCTTTTTTGGAACTGGGTAGTGTCTTGTGAAAGAAACAAAGGAAGAAAGACAGACTTGTGAATAATTTTCTCTTTGGGATTATAGTAGCAACTAAGAAATACTGCTTTTGGTGAATATAAGCCAGTCTTTTAAAAAGGACGGTGGCCTTCTCCACATTGTCCCGTCCCCAGCAAACATGTGCTGAGTTAGCCTAAAACATGCTCAAAGTTACAGCAATACATTTTTCTGCTGAGGTGCTCACCAGTCACAAGAAGAGATGACGAGTAAGAGTATTTCTGTTTTCAGAATTCTTTTAGCGTACGAAGAAAAAAAAAAAAAAAAAACAAACCAAGAAAGACCTGTACACAGCTAATTTCGTACATTGCTGCACAAACATAATCTCTTTCCTCGAGGTGTAACGAACCTGTGGAACAAGCTGCACGCCACCGAAAATCCTGGGAACGCTGGGATCCCTCTGTGGGCCGTGTTACACGTGGATCTGTGAGCAGCTCCAAGCTGCGAGCTCTCCCCTCCTGATCCCCCAACGGAGGAATCCGTATCCGTGACGCGTTTTCTTGGCTGGTTTGTCATGAGTTCAGCGCTCTTGCCCACAGGCCTTTCGGGAAGGTCCCTCGTCTTTTTCATACCCAACTTGCACGTTTGAAATCTGGTGTTTCCCTCCTCTCGCGTCACTCATACAAACGGCGTCATCACCGCCGAGGAGTGACGCAGTCCCTGGATGGCCGCGTAAGGACCCTGCTGGAAATAATGGTGATACCTGGGCATGTGGAAGGAAGGGAAAGTGGGGCCACTACCTTGCATGGAGCTGGCTATAGCAGAGGGTGTAAGAGGCATTCCCAGGCGGCTGTAGGGAGGCAGAGACCCTTGGATCGGATGAGGAATGGGTGTAGCTATGGAGGCAGTGCTGGTCCCCAGGGCACTCAAAGACTGTGGATGCTGAAAGCCGGGAAAACTGGTCGAGGAGGACACCCAGGAACTGAGGGACAGATTGTCAGATGTTGTGAAAGCTGACCCTGCAAGCAAAGAGAAAGAACGCCTGAGGTTTGCACCGCAACACACAGACCTGGTCAATCAGCAAAAAGGGAGAAAAAGAGTCTTTCACAGCAAGGCTGATTTTAGTAAGTCAACGTTCTTTGCTGTGAGGGTGGTGAGGCCCTGGCCCAGGTTGCCCAGAGAAGCTGTGGCTGCCCCATCCCTGGAGGGGTT
>JAOXJK010000012.1:51560658-51570695 GCA_025774025.1 Xenus cinereus | reverse complement strand
CTTGGAGCAACCTGGGCTGGTGGGAGGTGTCCCTGCCCAGGGCAGGGGGTTGGAACTGGATGATCTTTAAGGTCCCTTCCAACTCTAACTATTCTGTGACTCTGTGATTCTATTCAGTTTGGGCAGCAGATGTTAGAAAAGCTAATCCAGAACCAGCCTGTTGGAGCCAGGCCTCGGGTAGATCTTAGATCTATAAGATGGCTCCGAAGAGGATGGAGACGATGTAATAGGGAGCCACTCACTGCACTGGGAGCCAAGTTTGACCTCTTTTGAAGACAACGTGCAGAAGCCAGACCATGGTGAGGAAGAGCAGGTGGCAGGAGCCAGACACTCTGAACCCATGTCCTCCGCAGAAGTTACTGCCTCAGGAACAGGTTCAAGAGGTACGAATTTCTGAGCAGAGTTGAGCAACCTTCTTAGTGTTTCTCTTTTTGCCCTTACTACCCAAGTGCTAGGTAAGCAAAAAGGTAAGGATATCCTCAGAATCCACTCCCTGATCGTGCTGTCATGGGGTTTGTTTTTGCTTTTGTCAGGGTTTTTTTTTTTGTCTTTTTCTTTTCAAGAAAAAGATAATGTTAATTGAAAAAAAATTCACAGAAATAAAAAAAAAAAAACCCAAACCCCTGACAACCATGTTTTGCTTGGCCATTCAGTTCTACACAAAGAAAAATACAGAACAGGATATAAAGTGTATGAATTATCAGTTTGCAGCCTGAATGACTTCTTTAGTTCTGCATTTCAAAGGTTTCCTTTTTTTGTAGCTGCCAGTTAGTATGTTTGGAAGAAAGCCCAGATAACAGAAGACATCAGAAGTGAGGTGAGGTGGAGACAGATGGAATAAATGGGCTGAGAAGGCACAAAAATAAACTTGTCGGAAGTCGCACTGTAGTAGAATTTTTTTTTTTTAAGGGAAAAGATGACTAATTTGTCCAAGACACAAGTGCTAAAAACAAGTCTGTAAAATAAACAAAAAAAAAACCCAAACCAAAACAAATATAAACCAAAAAACCCAGCACAGCAGGAGGAACAAATACATTTCCATAACAGCAGCTATGAGCCAACAACAAACCCTGTCAGAACCACCCTTCAGATATCACTCAGCCTTCACGTTCCTCTGGCTTCCAGTTGCTATTTTACACAAGCACAAACATACAGACGTATTAATTTCCTACATATAGCTGCTCTTACGCTGGTAGACGAACGTGTCAGGCTGAACCGAGGAACCTGATTCAGCTCTGACACGGTACGGACCAAAGCCTCGACCAGAACAAAGTAGCTCCATTCCACTGAGCTGAACCACTTCCAACTGGGAAAGAACAAACCAGGGCCCATCAAACTACGTTGGCTCACGTAAGCTGAAGTTTAATTTGACCCAAAAGCTAATACAGAAGCCACCAAACACTTTCACACAAAGTCGAAGCTATTGGGCAAGCGCTGAATAAATGCGATACTCCAAGAATACACGCAATTGAAAGAAAGAAGTGAAACGGGAACAAAATTATGAAAAAAATCTACATTTCAATGATTGCAGGAGACAGAACAAGTGTGTCTCCAAAGTGGTGTTTACTGGCGCCCTCACAGAAAACATCTGGCTACCGATGGCAATTCTGGAAGAGCTATAATATGCACGGAGCTGACATGGGCTGGCTGAAGCCATGCCACGGGACAAGTGATGACACTTTTGAAGAAGGAGCATGAAATTATTAAATATACCCACCCCGCTTCTCTCAACTACAAATAAAAATGAGAAAATCAGTTTTTTACAGGGGAAAAAAGGGGGGGGAAAGGTGGCGAAAAAGGGAAAGAAAATTACATTTCTCTGACTTGGAAAAAAGCACACACTTGCAAATATATGTCAAATCTTTTTCTCTGTGTCTTTTTTTTTTTTTCCTCAAATATAGGCAGAGTTGGAGGGACCAGATTTGAAGGGAATGCTTCAGGTGTCTGAATGTAGGCAGGTAGTGCTTTCTAGATATCTTAAGACATCCAAGCCTTCTGCAACAGAAGGGATGACACAGAAGATATCGACAGTCCGCCTACCCCTCTGGAGCAACAGCTGGAGGCTCGAGTAACCTGAGCACATCTGGAACGGCACCAGATACCAAGTGTGTAGGCACTGGAGTTCCTGGTGTTTCTCCCTAAACTCAGGACTTCGCTTCTTCTCCCAGCTTAAACATCAGAAATGATCTCCCATGACTGGTCGCCAACACTCACAGACCGAGAACTGACTGAGGATAAAAGATGAGCTGGCTAGTTTGACTTGTTAGAGGAGGACTATGACAAAGCTATGGACATGGGAGGAGGTCATAGAGACAATATGTTTCTGGATGTTGAGAGCATGCTTTCCAGAGTCAAGAAAGTTCTGCTAGACCAACAGTAAAGAAGTGGGAACGGGGAAGAAGGCAGGTCTGTGGCGTGAGCAGGGAAGGGGTGGAAGAAGAGGACTGCTGTGGGCTGCATATCATCACACACGTGGCTTTGCTACTACGACAGAGCAGTGCCCATATCCAGGCATTAGCATCCATTTCGCTTACAGCCTTCTAAGCTCATACAATGTATTTCCACATCTCAGACCTGAAGTTCCTTGGGGGGGAATTCAGAATCTGATTCCCATGCAAATCCAGCCGGGATGCTGAGTTGGCAGCTCTCTTCCTTACTTCCCCCACCCCACAATCCTTTCTTTCTCTGCCTAAGAATTTCTTTGCAGCCACACTTTGCCCTTACCCAAGATATTGCCTCTTGAAGTATGTATCTACCTCCCAGAAGCATTATTGGACTTGTGCAGACGGGCATACTCCCTCACCTCTCTCTAACAGTTCCAAGTTCACCCCCCCAACTTGCCTATCACATCATGGATCAAGCAGACAAGCAACGTTCAGATGGTGATTATGATCTGTCAGTTCTTGTTCAATTATTATTTTACAGTTCAGTAGTTTTGTCGACTCACGCTCTTGAAATAATCCCCCCTTTTCGTTGGATTATTTGCATGATATTTAACTGCGATGGTTTTATTTATTTACCTATATGTTTTTAAAAGGCTGGTTCTTCGTAACAGCTCAAAAGATAAATTCAGGCTCAAGATAAAAAAATTGTGTTGGGTTCTGATTTTGCATCCTTCATGTCTTTGGCAGTTTTTTTTCTCAAGCAGGAACATAAAGATGCTCCCTTAAAGCCTATCTCCAGAGTGAATTACTCATAAAACCAGCATTGGTCTTTCTCACAAAGGTTACCATTAAAAAAGACCGCGTCCATCCACATTACTGCATTTGGCATCCTATAGCCAACACCACGGTATGTTAAGCTCCACATTCTGACAACTGCTGCTAAATGTTCAGTTTTTCAATCACAACCACTGTGGGAGCCTTTTTATAATAGAGGAAATGTAAATACCGCATAAAAAAAAAGATCAAAAGGTGAATCGGCAACTTATCTCAATCACAGAAGCCCCAGATAAAGTCTGCCCCATTACCATAAATAGATTACCACAAGTAATGTATGGAAAGAGCTGGTTGGGGAAGGCATCTCACAGCCTACTGAAAATTTGGTGTATACCAAACTCACCAAAGATTTTTTTCAACGGTTAAAAGCCTTGCACATATAGCTATGAGTATAAAGAAACCATTGTAAGGTATTTAGGCAGGAACAAAGGAAAATACAGACACTTCAACCTCCTCTACCATTTTGCAAATTTTACTACCTTTACATATGTTATTTTAACTCCGACACATATAATGCAAACAGGCTTAATTCTAAAGGCATTTATTTGCAGCTTGAATTTCCTACACGGGGATCGTAAATCTAGAATGGGAAGCCTGAAATCGTTAAAGTCACATATTTATAAAATCATATTCAATTAGGTTAAAAAAGCGCAATTTCTGTCATCATGTCATAAAAAGATGTGTTTTTCTCTCAGATCTACTATAAAGAAAAGCTCCCTATATTGTTACAGATAGAGGCTGTTTTCAATCAGTTACAAGGAGCAATCCAATTACTGGATGGTTTAGTGCAGTAACTGACTCCAGACTAATTTAATTTCTTTAGGTCTCTGAAGATCAATTGATCTGATTTGTTTCCCTCCCCAAAGGCTGTTTAGGAAAAAGCAGGCTTAAATACCTGGAAATGAAATACAAAGCTCTGTACACTTTCACGCTACTTAGGTCATTCGGAAAAGCTGGAACTCGCGATAAATGAGTGCTCTCTTGGCCCTAACATCACAGGATGCTTTACAGGAGACCATTAGGACCACGGCCCAGCGCTGCCAGATTAGGGATGCACGTGCTCCACACCGGCCTGCTTAGGAAACAGCTCGCAGAAGGTATTTCCTAAATAACTCTTCGATTTTCAAGAGCTGCGCAAATGTGCATTTGGCCTGCATGGTCTTTTCCCTGGTAAATACATTTTAATTTTATTTTTTTTTTCCCCTTCTTCTTTCTCAGACAATGATCTTATAGAAACAACTAAGTTTCCCCCTAGAGCGAGCGAGAGTCCTGTCGTGCTATTCAACCTATCACCCTCGCCCTGCAATGCCTGTCGCCGTTGACATCAGGCAGGAAATTCTTCCTGTTCTCGTATCTCGCTTTCCTATTTCTCCTGCTTGTTATTAGGTTTCTGTAAGCAATTTTGCTGGCACCAAGATGAAATCCATAGAACCAGCGGGCGCTTAGAGAACGCCGTTCTCATCTGCCTGGATATTTTAATGTTGGAACTGAATAAAACCCTCCGTATTTCTGGGCCGTATCAGGTAACTTGGGAAGTCCTCAAACAGTCTCTTGGCAGTCCTCTTGTGGGTTACACTTTTACTATCTCATTGCCCGATGTGTCGTACAGCAAGCCCTTGTTTTTGTAAATATTGTTGTTCCCTGGTCGGGGCTAAGATTTCCCGTTTAAGTCTAAGCAAGACCTGACCCAGACTCGGGCTCTCAAATCCAGAGTTTTAGTGTCGTTTCAGTACTCGCCACGTTCCGTTTCTTGTATTTATTGTAGGCTTCACACTTGGCTACCTTATCTCTCGCGGCAGCACTCGTGCCCGGGCTAAGCTGCCTCTCCCGGTCTCTGTTCTTAACACTTATCAACAAACAAAAGGGCACTGCGGTTTGTGCTCAGCGTCTCTGACCCCACGCCATGCGCTGTTATAATAAGATGTCCTCTGGAAAAAATTCCCTTCCTATCCCGCCCCACGAGGGACCCGAAATGTGAAAAATCAAAGCCCCTTCTCTTCCTACAGGGCATTTATCGACTATTTATTGCATGCAAACATGAGCTTTAGATGTTGTTTGCCTTAATACTTTGTCAATACAGCAGGCTGCGCTATTTTAATTAAATCTGCTTTGTTTTTTTTTTTTACCCGTTTTCAACTAAGACTTTCACTTCGGAAGCAATTTTTTAACAACTTTGCAAATGCGCACTGCAGCCTACGAGCTCGCTTCCCAAATTACTGTTCTTTCACCCAATTACTCAATGGGTCCCTAATGATCCGGTCACTAATAAGGTATAAAATATACCGTTATTTCCCAGCCACGTGCCTGCTGAGACTGATATACTTTGAAGTGCTGTAAAGCCTTTCTCTAGCTGTATGAATATGACTTCATCGAGCGGTTTGTCCCCTGTGAAAGCTGATGCACAGATACATCTGGATGACCCCACGTAGGAGCCTAGAGGGTTTTGGCCTCTCCAAACTTTCCTTCATGATTGTGTGCTCACAGGAAAATTTGGATGTGCTAGATCCATCGAGTCCTCTTCCACCCTAAAGGACGCAGGCAGCTTAATTTGCTTCGTTTGCCAAACTGTTTGACACGATATCATTAAAATGTGACGTGCTGGAGGGCTACCAAGAGATTGAAGTTGATTTCCTACTCAACTGTGGGTGAATGCTTCTGTCCCTATGGCAGCAGTTGCTTATAATGAGCTCTACACACACAAAACTCAGCAGTTCCCAGATAAAGCTTTCCCCTGATGCAGCCTGCAGTACAATTTTGGGGAAACAAAAATGGCATCTTTGTCGTCAGAGCGGGAGTTATGGGATTCGTCCCGATGTCAATAATTGCTGACTTCAGTGTCTGGGACTGCTGAAGTGTATTTTGGGAAGCTCCCCTCTCTCTTTTCCACTGTGCGGAGCAGGGGGGAGCTATAAAGATGTTTTTCACAGGACCACTGCCCTTGTTTCCCAGTGACCCAATTCACAGCCCTCGATAGGATTAAATGGCATGATAAGAAAAAAAACTTTTCATTCTGAAGTTGTAAAACTGACCTTCTCCCCCCTTCAAGAAGCCCCCTCAAGACAATGAATATATCAACCCCCAACTGGAACAGATGTCAAAACTCAAACCAGCTCTTTTTTCATAAAGTTTATGAGTATTTTTAAAGGAGATGAAGGAGGCTTACTCCATGCAACAAGATAACATTAAAATGCATAGCTTCTCAGGAGTTGAAAGGATGCTTTTCCTACAAACTCTCTCTTGTCTTTATCTTATCTGCATGGAAAGTAAACAGAATGTCCCCATTACCTCTCGATATCAGTGAGTCTGGAAGAGTCCCGGAATCCTTTAGCAAAAGGGTTGCTGTCAATTTTCAGCTTGGTTATCTGGAAACACAGAAAAGAGCAACGCAACATGAATACAGCGTTGGGGTGCTGGCAGCGTGCAAAGTGTTAACCAATCCCTCCTCCTGACTTCACTGCTAATTTTACCCGTGCTCCTGTGTGTGTGTGTGTGTGCACGCTACTCTTGATACGCCGCAAACCAGGGCGTATTACAGGGTGTATTATGGCAATGGAAAGACCAAAGGCACAGCAGGCTTAGCCTTCATGTCACCCAGAGCAGGAAGAACCCACCCACGTACAACGTTACTGCTTCCAAATATTTTAACGGCATGGCTCGGGTTGCCTTTTCCCTGAGGAGTGCACAGCACCCTGCTAACATCAGAGCCTGGTTGGTGGAGCTGCACGTCATCTAGTATGAGCCCCAGCTACGAGCCGCTGCCTACAGACCCGAAGACCTTGCTTGAGTTCAGCCCAACCTCACCGGGATGCAAATAACCCAGCCAGACCTACCAGCCATCACACAGGGGCAATTTAACTGGTTCTGCACAGAAAGAGGCTGAGGAAGGGAAGGAGGGAGGAAAAATGTGGGGAGAACTCAGATTTAAAGTGACAGAGCCTGGGTCAAAGGAGTAATGGCATTGAAACCATCACTGTCTTGGAAAAACAGAGCTCTTACAACCAAAACTCTCCTCCCATCTTCAAATGCAGCTACAAACCTGCCCAGTGCGTCCTGTCAGCCTTTCCATTCTGCCAGAGTAACCCACTGATCAGGAGTCCCTCTGCCCCAGAGCGTAAGGGCTCCCCTTAACTTTGCAGTGAAACTTCTCAGGCGTAGGTGGTGTCTTCCACCGTGCTTTTTTGAGAGCAGGGAGAAAAACACGCCATTGCCCTTGTGAAATTTTCTACCCGTCCAACCAAATAAGATTTGGTGAATAAAACCTGAGGCATCGTCATAACATTCAGATTTTCCAGCCATACTTCTTCCAAGAAATAAAAATAAAACTGTAAGTGGGAGTTAGAGCTTGACAAGGGACATCAGAGGACCTGTCCTACAAGGCAGCAAACGCCACCAACTCGAGCTGAAGACCATGAAAATCAACAGCTCTCAGCATTTCATACTGAGCATCTATGTCAACTGGGCTTTCTTCAAAAAATGCTTATATCGCAGAGGCCACAACCTCATTTTTAATAGCTGGCCCTTGAGGCTCGGAAAGAAAAGGGAGCTTTTCCAAATCCTCAAACAATCAAATGCTCTCATCAAACAAAGGTATTTCAAAGCAGGGTGGCTTCTCTTCCAAAAATTGGAAAAAAAAAAAGGGAAAAATAAAAGAGGGGGAGAACTGAACCCAACTTTTCATTTTGAGAAAGAGGTCTTCTGGGAGGGAAAGCCAGAGAGGCAGGGACAGACTTACAAAGACAAAATCTGAGTATATAGTATTTAATTACTGGTCTGCAGTGCATGAATGCTGTGCTGAGCGGCCACCAGCGACCTGCTCTGTGGCCCCAGGAAGCCCACCGTGCCCCTGGGCAGCTTCCTTCCCTGCCCAGCGTGTCAGGCCTGTCCAGGGGTGAGCTCTCTCTGGGGAAGGTCCTTGCTTTGGGACGCTACGCAAGAGGCAACAAGTCTCACCATTTGTTCCTATGGGCTGGTCAAGTACCACGGGACCTCAACAAATGCCCATGAAAATCAACAGCTCTCAACATTTCATACTGAGAAGCTTCACACTGAGGGTTTGAGGCTGTTCTCATCATTTCCAATGATGGAAACTACCTTGAATGCTAGCCTTACCACAGGACCTCGCCTCATCCTACTCCCAAGATATCCCGAAGATATCCTTGACCCGTGGTGATGTTGCCAAGAGCGGCGGGTTAGCGCCTCACATAGAGCAAACATTTCCAGGGCAGCGTTTCGAAAAACTACCTTCAACAAAGACGAGTTCTAACTAGTTCCATCGACTTAGATCACTAACACACCGAGCCAACTGCGCTGCAGAATAATAAGGACATCTATTCATCTCTTGAGCGTATTTTCACCAATCAAACTTCCATTTTCCTAATATTAAAGATTTGGTATGACATCACAAGAGAAACTTTTTTCTATCCACCGAAGCCAGATGAGACTCACAATCATTTATGGCCATATTTTTCCTGAGAGACTGTCTCACAAACAATCAGAGAACATCTGCTAAAAAGCATTTTAAAATGAAATCTGACCTACAATTCAACTCTGTGGCAGTGGTTTGACTGTTTAAATAAATGCATGCCCTTTAAATCTTAAATTATGAGATAGTTTGTTGAAAGTGTAATGTATTTAGCTTTTATCTAATAACCTCCAGAAATGTAATCAACCCCTCCTTAAAACAGTTCTGAAAGAAATGGCAAAAATGAAAAAAGGCTCCATTTTCATTAGTCATAAATAAAATGACAGCATCAACCTCTAGGGGTTCCAGAGATGTTCCATTGAGAAATTTTCCAGGACTCAAATGTATGTGCTTTGGGAAGGTTAGTTTAGAGACCTCTCTGGTGTAACTATCGTTGGTAAACACAAATCCATCCTACAGAAATAAGTTCCAGGTTTCCCTAGTTTTATGCCTGTTACTAAGCATGGTTTCTACAGAAAGTTACATGGAAAAACCTAACTGCCTGTCCAAACATTATATTCTTGAGATTTCCAGGTGCTGAATGAATTTTCTGCAGGATTCGCATACAAAGCTGAGTTTAAAATCAATATATTCTGGTATTAAAGCCTTGGAGCACGATGTGGAATCTATCATAAGGAACCAACTTACTACTACTGCTATTACCTTCATAGCTTATTTGGCCCCCTATTCAGTAGCTTCATTTTAATCATAGCATTTAGAAATTAATTACTTTCGCTTCTGAATAAGAAATGCAGACTTTTTTATATAAACCAGCAGGTACATTGACTCTGTGATGCCGCCTGCCCACGTGTTTGGATAGTACTTATATTTGTCTTAACTTGAGGGAATTAGAGAGGGAAAAGAGGTATTTTTTTTTTAAATGCTGTGGTCATTAACCCCTAAAAAAACCACTCACAATCGCACTGAAGCCAACAACATATTTCCACGGACTTGAATATTGAAGTCTTATCCACTGTCAAGCAGAACCTCTGCTCTCTGATTGTTTATATACTTCCTAAAATTACTCATTAGCAATCCATTGTTATGATCTCCTCCATTTTGTATATACTCTTCACTGGCATGCAAATTGAAATTCAGACATCTGGATGTAATCTGGGCAGCCTCTGAAAAGCATATCTCTGAATGATTTCCCTTACGTTTGAGCTTTACAGCTTAATTAGTCAACTTTTTAAGCCCGTGAAATCATCATGTGCAAACCAGAATATCTCTCAGCTAATTGCTCGTGGTGTGAAAGATCGCCGTAACTAAGAGCAGTTCCTTAACGAGCTATAATTAGAAAGGACTAAATGATAATACGCAAAGAGCTCTGTATAGACGGGGGGGGGGGGAGAAAAAAA
>JAOXJK010000012.1:51498579-51511885 GCA_025774025.1 Xenus cinereus | reverse complement strand
CCCTCCCTGATCCAGAGTCCCTCCCCAGCTTTCCTGGAGCCCCTTTAGGGACTGGAAGGGGCTCTAAGGTCTCCCCGCAGCCTTCTCTTCTCCAGGCTGAACAGCCCCAGCTCTCCCAGCCTGTCTTCACAGGAGAGGTGCTCCAGCCCTCTGATCATCTTCATGGCCCTCCTCTGGACCCATTCCAACAGGTCCATGTCCTGCTGCGTTGAGGACTCCAGAGCTGGACACAGAACTCCAGGTGGGGTCTCATGAGAGCAGAGTAGAGGGGTAAAATTTAAAAGTCAGTCAAAAAACCCCCCCAGTTCAGTGCTTGAAGACATAACACAGCAGGCAATATAGGCTGAATAATTTCATCCTTTTAATTGAAGGTATGAAAATCACCATCCTCAGAATAAATAGTAAAGTAGCAACGTGATGAAACCCGAATAGTAACTAAGCCTGGAAAAGTCAGTGGGATGGAGTCCATTCAAGCACTCCTCTCATATAAAAATATTGCAAAACTTAATACTGCCATAATTAGATTGCCAAAATCACTGGTGCTTCCTAAGCATTTAATTTGCTAATTTATACAAAAACATCGGAGACTGAAGACAAAAAGGGGATGGTACTGCATGCGCTCTTGGCAACTACCCACAGCTCTGCCAGCGACCTTCTAAAAGGCGTTGGTGGGGGAAATAGTCCCCCTTCTTTCTGTTTTTAAAGGTAGAGGGTAATTCAGTTTACAGTCCAGCCCTAAGAACTGTTGCATCAACCCCAGATTAACCGTGGTGCTGCGTCGGAAGCCCCTAAACCAGCTCCACCTCTGAAAACCCACATGGAGCCGTGCTCTCAGAAGCTGTTGAGTTTGTCCGAGGTGTGCCCCAATTCCTGAGGACTTGAAGAAGAGGTAGAGAAGGATATTGGTAGAAAAAGCAGCCAGAAGAATTATTTCAAAACTTTTCAATAGGAAATGCTTAAAGACAGAGACATCAAACAACTTAAAATTTAAGATGCCTGCAAATTTTTCTGTGTATCAGATTAATTTACTGTCTGAGAGCAGAGACAGCTCTTAACCTACAGCCGAATATCCTAAAACAACTTTAGATTATACAGATTGGCTTTTTCTGAAATCAAATATCGGCGTTCTTTCCTCCCTTCGAAATTGCTTTGCAACTTAAGTTGCAGAAAAAAAAACAACCTTCCACGTATACTTTAAAAACATTAGACTTAGTCTCAATGGCGGTCTCCTTCCAGCACTAAAAACACACAGAGTAATTAAAAATAAATAGTATAAAGCTAAAACACCCCACCAGCATCTACAAACACGGTTTTCCAGGTCTATACAAAAAAAATGACTTTTTGCACTTCTTTAAGAAAAAAAAAAACAACAACTTCTAAATTTGTCCATCTGGCTACCTGTCATCAGGATGTATTCCATCCCACGAGGTGACAGACAGGGTGAATATTATATTGGACACCAACCCAGAGAGCTACCGAATAATTGTAATCCAACACAACGTGACCCACCTCCCACTACCCAAAGATGCCGAGGATTTGTGTAATCCAGCCTGAGCGATTGCTGTCATTGCTCCAGGATTTAAACATGTAGACATTCAGCTTTTAATTATGGTTCATTTCTCCCCCTAATTTCTAAGCAGTTAGAGAATGGTTTAGGTTGGAAGGGACCTTAAATACCATTCAGTTCCACCCCCCTTTCCTAGGCAGGGACACCTCCCATTAGACCAAGTTGCTCAAAGCCCCTTTTTATATTTTAAAGCGTTCTTACAGTTTGTTTTTTCTTCCCTTTGCATTCTTAAAAAGCACACAAAGTCCTCAAACAAATTCCACAGAGTTGCCTAATTTCTACAAGTGGCAAGGATAAAAACCAGTGGCAAACCAGCAAGACCTTCAGATCTTCAGCAAAGCTTTTAACACTTCCGTCATTCTTTTTCCTACCAAAATGAAGTTTAATGCTTAAAAATTAACTACATCCCACTTCCCATTATTCACAAAACAAGAACAAGAAGGGACTTCTGAAGATCATCTAGCCCAACCCCCTGCCAGAGTAGGATCACCCAGAGCAGGTTGGACAGGAACCCATCCAGGTGGGGTTTGAAATCTGCAGATAGGAGATTCCACACCCTCTCTGGGCAGCCTCTTCCAAGGATCTGCCACCCTCAAAGATAAGAAGTTCCTCCTCATGTTCAGATGGAATTTCCCATGTTCCAGTTTGTGCCCGTTGCCCCTTGTCCTGTCACCAAGCACCACTGAGAAGAGTCTGGCCTCATTCCCTTGCCACCCGCCCTTTAGATATTGCTCAGCATTGATGAGGTCCCATCTCAGTCTTCTCTTCTCCAGGCTGAACAGCCCCAGGTCTCTCAGCCTCTCCTCAGCAGAGAAATGCTTCCAACTTGGTATTCTATGATTTTCAAAGTCCTTTATAAAAGCAAGAAATTATTTTATTTTAGAAATCATAGAATTGTCTAGGTTGGAAGGGAGCTTTCAGATCATCGCGTCCAACCATCAACCCAACACTGATAAAAAAACCATTACTAAACCATGTCACTAAGCACAGCTTTTAAATACCTCCAGGGATGGTGGCTCCACCACTACCCTGGGCAGCCCATTCCAAAGCTTAATAACCCTTTCAGTGAAGACGTTTTTCCCAATATCCATCCTAAACTTCCTCTGGCACAACTTGAGGCCTTTTCCTCTTGTCCCATCGCCTGTTCCTTGGGAGAAGAGACTGACCCCCTCTGGCTACACCCTCCTTTCAGGGAGTTGGAGAGAGCGAGAAGGTCTCCCCTCAGCCTCCTCTTCTCCAGGATGAACACCCCCAGCTCCCTCAGCCTCTCCTCACAAGACTTCTTCTCCAGACCCCTCACCAGCTCCATTGCCCTTCTCTGGACCTGCTCCAGCACCTTGATGTCTTTTTTATGGTAAGGGGCCCAAAACTGGACACAGTACTCAAGGGGATTTCTTCTTCAAAACACCTTCAACCCCATTTCTGACTCTTTCCCAGCCAGTTGTTATTATTATTCTTACGGCGGAGAGTTTAGCGAGCCAAGAGAAAGTGCCAAAACCGCTACTTTCCTAGGGACAGTGGGTAAAGGGCAAGACTGCCCTGAAATTAGCAGATAAGAGCAGACCTTAACTGAAGCTTTTATCGGTTGTTTGTGTTCACCGAGGCCAGATGATTTTCAAGGAGCCGCTTAGAGATTTAAAGCACTGATGTGACAGGAACTCTTTGATTTTAATGTTCCTGCCCTCTTCTTGCAGCCAGTGTTTATGTAAACTTGAGAAAAACTGCCACTACTGTTCATCTCCCTCATTTTTCAACCTTAATGGTAATTACATTCCACGCATGACAGGAGACTCAGCATTGCATTTAAGATGGGGGCCGTAATGCTGCCTTTGACATGCCATTACTATGCATTAAGTCACGGTTTCATAGAGGGGGAAAAAAGAACCTGTTGCAAAAGCGGCGTGGGCTTAACAAGCACTGCAAAGACGTATTGTTGATTTGTGTACGAGGTTTCCATAAAATGCTGTGGCTTGAGATTTCCAGGGCCGTGCAACCGATGCAGGCACAACAATCCTGTCGGGATTTAACGGGAGGAAGGCTTCCAGCTTCCCTGGGCTCTGTTGAAACTCCAGCCTCTAAGCTTTCCATTTAAAGTGCTATAGATTTTTTTTCCCCAGTCTTCTGCAAGACAGCAAGGCAATTATCTGTATGTATGTTATAAGGTGGGAGGTGTGTGTGATGTGGGTTTGCGTCTACAGGTACATTGTACAGCTCTTCCCAACCAAATGCCTCTCATTTCTAAGCCTTTCCGCCTAAGTCCCTCAAGTTTTACACCAAATGCTTTAGCGTTCGAGCTTCTTTCATCATTCTTTTTCCACGTAAGATCATCTTTTTTAGGGACAAACATTCTATTTGCCTGTCTCTGTGCCGTGGAAAAACCCCGTCCCACTGAATATTCGTTACGTCTGCCCAGTTCTGCTTGAACTACAGACCTTAGCAAAGGTTGTCTTTTGTTTACCGTAACGAGAAAAGTTAGTTGTTTTAATGTGATGCCTACTTAGCATCCTTTATTTCATCTGCTTGAGGCTTGCTCATCCAGACACAACCTGGCCAGTCCATGGAGGGAAGAAAAATAGGTAAGAGCTGCTGGTTCTCCCCTCCAGGTACAACGCTGTCTGCACAAACGCCTGACTGAGGGACACGTATCTCCCATTTTTGAGAGGCCACAGCAAGCTGCATCGTTAACAAACTTCCACAAGATACTGTTTATGCCTGCTTTCCGTGTGACATTGCAACAGGCACCAACATCATCCGAGACACCTCATAGCCATGAGCAACGGGCGGCAGAGCAGAGAGAAGACATTTTTGCTCTGGAAGCGTAGCTCATCCTCAAGCTCCCAAATATCATTACCCATCCAAAACGCTCTGCCCCCCCAGCCACAGGCTAAAATAAATGGACCACAGTGAGTGATTTCAAGCAAGTCTTGACATAAAAGCATCTTTGACTCACAGTTCCAACCCTGAAACAAAGCCAACTGCTCTGGGCGAGGATTATTTCTGTAGCACTTCAGTTTCAGCCTTGGCTCCAAGCTCCTGGGGAGGAAAAACATGACTTTACCTTGAGCAGCAGCCAGGTTATTCCCCCCACCTCCATCTCACACCGACTCTCCTGCCAGCAGCTCCTCCAGGACAACCCCTGGATGTTTCCACAGCCCCAGGCATCGCACACCTCTCCTCTCACACTCCCTACCTTCCCCCCTTCGCTTGCGAAGCCTCAAGCCGAGGCCAGCCCGATGGTCACAGCACAGGGGTCTGCTATTAATTAGTCTTCTGCCGGGATGATTTATCTCCTCGCAAGAGCCAGTAGTTGCCGGTTGGCAGGTGGCAAAGGAGAGCCACGGGGAAACGGGGGGACCGGGCACCCGTGTTGCTTTGTGCCCCCCTGCTGTGCCCGGGGTGCTCCAGCCCACATCTTTTGGGGGTACCCAGGTGCCACAACTTCTCAGGCACGTAGGCAGCTTCAAGATCATAGCAGCTCTAAAACTGTCTTCATCGAACAAGCAACTTTTTTACCTCCGTCTTGGACAGCAAAATATACTCTGTGTGTGTGTGTGTGTGTGTAACAGGCCAAAAAAGCTGCATCCACTGTTTCCATTTCCATCCACATCCATCACTCTGCAAACACAGATTGCCTAGAGAGGGAAACTACAAAGAAACCCAACAACCAACCAATAAAAAAACCCCAAAAAACCCCACATTCACCTGTATGTTTAATCTAGCCTATGCTGAGAGGAAACAACTGGGCAGTATCCTTCTAATGGAAGTGAGCTGCCCAGCAATTATATTAGTTTTCATTCTTTAAATTACAGATTAGATTTTAAAATTCTACACCACCTTCCAAAGACCTTTTTAAAGGCCTTTTTTCAGGGTTTTATCTTGCTCTAGATGACACAGGCACACTAAAAAAGAAAAAAAAAAAGGAAAAAAAAAAAAACTTAAACCCCAATCGATTGCTCTGGTAATGGAAATGGAAACCCTGCTTGTCCTTATTATCATGAGCCTTATTACCCTTGTCATCACCACCACCATTACGCCATGAGGCTTTTATTCTCCAGGCATTGTGAGGAGGTTCAGTGGCAGAAGGAGCGAGCACCCAACCCTCTCCCTGCTCAGAGCTGCAGAGCCACGCTCCCATCTGTCAGTGGTTCCCTTAAGTGGTGCTTTATCTTCTCCGCCTAACAACTTACACTTTATTGCATCTGTCTCACGGTAATGCCCCGAGTTCTCTGCTAAAAATCAGGGATCCCCTCCAATTACAGCCCGTGCAGACTTAACAGGGAAAAGTCTCCTTTGCCTCACAGAGCTGGCAATTTGAACCACTGGGGCTTTCCAGGCTGGATCCGTAGCCTCTCGTGATGTGCAGAGAGTGGAGCACGCAGGGCACCATGCGGTGAAAAAATCAGTAATTTTCACTCAGAACCCCCACCATCCCATTCAGGAAATACGGTTCCCCTAAAGCGGTACACAGAAGACCACCTTTCCTATAGATGCAGAGGGTCAAATTCCATTATCCAGCCTAGATGCAAGTCCAGATCAGCTCTAGCAACGTTAATGGAAAATTACCAGATTTTTAGGAGGATTAGTGAGAGCAGGGTATAGCCCAGAGCAAATACTTTTAAAGAATGCCACGTTAGTGACTTTTCTGCAAGCACACAAAAAAAGACAGCAGGTAAGGGAATAGTGGAAGAGCATGTCAGTGACCTCATAATTTCAGTAGAATTTTACTACCTGTGTATATATACCAATTGTGTATTTCTATAAGCACGATTAAGCTGGAATAAGCAGACATTTTTCTCCTGCGTGACATACAACAAACTGGAATTGGAGTGACTCTCCAGGAAGTATAAGGCATGACTGTGGCAATAGGATTAGACCAAAATATTTCCCCTCATCTAGAAATCCTGGCAGTATGAACAGTTCCCTCAGGTTCTCCAAATGACGTTTTTGCCCTACGGAGCTATATATTTAACAGCGAGAAATACCTCCAAAAGCCTACTTCAGAAATAGGGTTTTTCCAGTCTGAGGCAGTGGAAGCGGAGGAAATTGAACCATAACTTGAGCCCTACGCTTGTGTCCTCGGCTCCAGATCCTTACAGCCGGCAGCCAGACCATCTAGAAACTCTCATATTTCTCCTTTCTCCACCTTGTGCACCACTCACAGCCTAATTAGCTATTCCTATTATTGTTACCTTTCTCCCATGATTGCCTTGTCCACTCCTAACAATGAGGAATGTGGCTCCCTGGCAGTTAGCAGCTAATTGGGGCTGAATAAGGTCACTGGCCAGGCATTATCCTGACCAAACCCAAATGCCCATTGACGTTCAGTGCAAACATTATCCTCCGCCTGAAATATCCCAGCTTTACCCAGGAGCACGCCTTCTGAATTTGGCTGGAGCTGCTCTGCAAAAGCCCCACTGTGCGTTTCTGTCAGATCCATGGGGACAAGCTGCAAGAAAGAGCCCACAGAGGGGAGAGGTGCTCTACATACGTGTAAGCAAGTTTTTTGGCAGCCTTACTCGCCGAGGCATCCAATGGATGCGGTTGAAAGTGGGCTCATCACCAGGCACAGCAATCACAGAGATGAACTTCATTCAGTGTCTCTCTCACAGCTACCCGTCAGAAGAGTGAGCACAGGGAGTCCTGCTTCGTGCTGGAAGTTGATTTTTCTTCTCTAACAGTCTGTTTGACCAGGTTGCAAAACCTTGCTTTCAAGCATTCATCTGATTCCTGAGTGACTGTCCTCTTTAATCTTTCCAGCATCCTGCTTCTATTTGCTGATGGTCTATTTACACCACCAAAGTTTTGCTGATGAGTGTTTGAGATATGTCTATTTATCATCCTCACGCCCATATTCATTTGCCTGTTCACGTGTCACCATACTTTTTTTGTTATTCACAATTAATCTTATCAATCGGAATCTTATAAAAATGAATGACTGAAAAGTCATTCAATTAGAAAAAAATGAAATAATACCTTGTGACTAAGGTGCAAGTCAGACAGCATGCTTAAGTCTCAAAGCGGCTGGCTAAGAGACTCGATGGACAAGAAGGCGTGAAGTCTCATGCAAGAAGAAAACATCTTTGGGCTTGATTGAATATCACTTCCTCCGCTGTTGGGAAGCAAGACCCACAAAACTCAGGCAGGTGTCTGCTGTGGTTATGTTCTCTGGGAGGAAATCTGGGTGCTCTGTATGGATGATATGGAGGATGGGCCAGCACAGGGGTGACAGGGAGGACTCTTTCATCTTGCAGATCCATGGTGTGACTCCTAGGACGCTTGCAGGAGTGGCTCCATAGTCTGAGGAGATCTCTTAACGACAAGAGTGGCCAATCATGTAGGAGCCAAGACCAGGTCCAGTTCATTTAAGACCAGCATGTAGCTTTTGGTGAAGTGGGAAAGTCAATTCTGTCAACGACACACAAATAAGAGCTGGAATTGCCTTTGGCTTTTGGGATTAAAGATTGTTTTCTCCTCACAGCGCCATTTTCATTTAACAAGGATGCCAGATTCTCAAGGCTAATACCTGCCCAAGGAAGGCTGTGGTTTTCCTGGCCAATGCTACTCGATGTAGGTAAATAATAACGAGTGCATGAGTAAAAAGCCTCGTTGAGCTGGGAGGTGAGTGTTGGAAGGATATACCTGCAGCTCAGGCTGGTTGAACAGCCAGCAAACAGCAGAGTGCAAATAACAGAGAGGATGCTCCCTCCCTGCAGCAGCAGGGGAAAGGGGGTGGAAAAGCAGGGCACTCTTCTCTGCCGGAAAGTCTTCATGTACTGATCGTTGACACTCAGACTTTAGATCTTCTGACAGAAAGCAAAGACTTAACCAATCAAGAAGATTAACAGTGATGAGGCTGAGGTTCAGCTCTGATATGAAGTGATTTAACACTCGGCTGTGCAAAACACCGAGCAAGAGAGTTTCCTTGTGCCTTCAGCCAAGCAGAAAATCTCTGTGAAATTATCTAAAATAACGGCATCCTGTACGACCTTTCCTCCCCACACCGTACGGCTGTTTCCACGCAGTACCCTGCACGCGTGCGTGGGCAGCAGTATCTCAGGGATGGGGCTGCCCACCTTCCCTACACAGGAGGCCACTGGTCGGGCACTCACAGATTTCAACAGACTGAAATATCCCGGGTCAAATTTCTAGTTCAGGATGAATTTTTTTTAGGCTTTCCTTTAAAGTCACCTAGGAAGCATGCTTCAATTGAGAGCCAATTTAATTGAATGGGAGTTTATAACTTCAGCGTTCTTTAGGCTGGGCTTTCAGTGAATAAAAGTGACTTCAGGATTACTTCAATGTCATTTACAATTCTTATTCATTCAAAAAATGAGGAGGATGGTGATCCCTATCTGTCAGCTACCCTTTCACGAGCCTTCCTGCTTTCTCCCTTCCTGTTGCCTTCACAAAATGAAACGTGCTTGCTTTTCTATCTAAAAGAAGTTTTCTTCTGAAAATGCGCTTCACTGAAATGCAGGAATGGGTATTTTGTCTTTCCACGTTTTCCCTTTAATTCCATGGACTGGGCAATGATTATTTTTTGATCGCATAATAACTGCCAGAAGCAGAGATTCACCCGGGCAGCAGGACTCCATGCCATGGCCTAGTGGCACCAGAAAGCAAAGCTTTCATCTGTAAAAAAGTATTGGGCAGTACGCTGGAAGATGTGTCAGTTAATTATCTAATGGATACTACACACAATTTGGCCCTTAATTCAATACATTCTTACTGTACTTCCTTTTTGGAATCTGGTGTTTTACTAGCTCAGATTTAGACTACATGGATGCCTGCTGTTTTTATTCCTTAGGAATAAATTTGGCTATACAGCCTTACAAATCCCCTCTGGTGGTGCAGATGAGCTGTCTCACAGAGCTGTCACCCTCCTCCTGCCCAGTCTCAGGACAGAGGGACCCATTTCTTGCAGGACTGTTATGAAGTCTGGCCAATCAGCTCTAGCATTAAGGGTAATACATTACATCATGCAAGAAGCCAGGGAGCGGGCTGGCTCTCCCTATACTACAAATATTTTGGGGAACAAAGATGACAAACCAGTATAAAAACTATCTAGCTTTTAGCAACCGAGACACCACTTTCATTATTCATTTCCGTCAACATAACACTTTTAACAAAAATGGCCACCTCCTGTCTTTTCAGCAAGGCCATGTTGGCCTTTCAAATAAAAAAGTCAAGATAAAAGGAATTATTGCAAGTATGTGGCATTTTGCAAGGCAATGAGCAGGACAGATATGAGACTCCAGTAGAGACAGGCACTGCACGCCCTGCTACTCTCAGCAGATGCTTTTTATAAAAGCAGTAACAAACCAAAATCACTCTATTTCCTCCTTTTCTGCCTGGACTCAAGGGATGTCAATTTGCTACAGAAAGTTATTCCATTTCCAGTCATTTCCATTTTGGCCACACACAGTCGCTCCCCCCGTCTGCCGTATTTGCCCACCCCATAACTGTGCATCGATAAGCCGAGGTGAGGATGGGCAGGGGGTCGGGACGCCAGGACAGTCGGTCTCTCCTCTGCCACCAGTGGGCTCTGGGCAAGACACGTGGGTGCGACGTGAGGTCTCGCCAGCCCCGTGGCTCCTGCAGGGATGCGGTAGCAGCGGTTTGGGCTCTCTCCCCCGGCGCTCGCAGCATCAGGAGGTGGCGCGTGAATTGGGAGATGGCTCGCATCCCTTTGATGACTCCAACCAGAGCCACAGCCTGGTGTCAGTGTCCTCTCCCTTCCCAAAACCCGTTTGGGCTGCTAAGCGATGCCGCTACCCGTCGCCCCCACTCCCATCCCCTAGCAGCCAGCGGAGATGGGAGATACCCCCCCGGTGAGCAGTGACCCCAGCAAACACCTTCCCTGCAGCCCTGAGGCCGTGGTTTGGCTTGCAGTGCCGAAACACAGTTGTTGGCTACAGTCCCCAGATGTCTTTCTCTGTTTACATTTCCCCCTATCAAGGCCTTTTTTCTAACACCCGCAGTATCAGGGTTTGGGGGAGGCAGGGCGATGTCCCGGGACTACCTCGGACATCCATTTTCCAGCCCAAGGGCTGGGGCCTTTTCGATGCGAGGCAGCCTCCTGGGATGCAGAGGTGGTTTTCTCTCGGAATTTGCTCTCCCCATGCCTCCGGTTTGATATCTCAAACTCAGCACCAAACTCTTTCCCTGATAACTGTAACTAATGGCTTTTTGGGATCCAGGGGGATGTTTTGGAAAGGACGGAGAGGAGTATCTCACCAGGTCAGGGACCCCGGAGGGTTTTAGTGATCCGGAGTTGGGTCTTCCCAGGTCTGTGCCCCCCGTCTGCTGCTCACACCCGTGCCGATGCATCCTGTGAGCCTGAGCATAGCTCCCTTTCTGAAGGAGACCATGAGGTGAGGGTGAAGAGGAGTGGGCGAAGAGGACACCCACAAGGTGGTGGGTGGGAGAAGAGACGGAGGGAGATAGCACCATTGCTCAGGCGCGAGAAGGGGAGCTCTTGTGATTCCTTCTTCTTTTGTACTCCAAGAATTTCTTCTAATAAATTCAGTGAAAACCCCTCTACTCTGAGGAGAGGTCCCAAGATGTTATTTGGAAAACTACCTACTGATCCTTAGGACACAAATGAGTCCGTGTGTCAGATTTGGGGGTGGCAGGGATGACTGGAAACCCCACAGACACTTGAATCTACAGCCCAGTTCCAAAAGTGCCATAGGTTCTTGGCACCTTTGC
This sequence comes from Xenus cinereus, assembly GCA_025774025.1. Lineage (NCBI taxonomy): Eukaryota > Metazoa > Chordata > Aves > Charadriiformes > Scolopacidae > Xenus > Xenus cinereus. Next base: position 51,500,607 of record JAOXJK010000012.1, on the reverse strand, counting down.
TCAGCAAGAAAAAAAGGAAAAAAAATAACTGGGTAAACAACAATTCGGAAATTTATATTAGGTTCCAAGTGCCTCAGAAAAAAGAAGACTAAAAGTATATGTTTTGTTCTGACACTCTGGGCTACCTTTTCTTTGCTTAAGTGTAAACAAAACATCTGAAAAGGAAACGTCAGTTTGTTTCAGGTTAACCTAAAAACACTCTTCACTACTTCAGTCCAACGCATCTTTTCTTAATTGTTCATTAGGCAGTAAACAAAGTAACTTTGTGCTCATACAGATTAACTCCTTTTTAAATCATGAGCCAAAAAAAAAACCTTGGGCTTCACCACCGTGCCAGTATTCTTGAACATTTAATGCACATGACAATATTTCCTTACAATTCCTGAGTTCCCCAATTCACAGTTATATTTCCAAATAAACTACCTTCATTTGCAGAGGGTGCTTGTATCCCCTAAGTGCCTGAAACTCCCACTGAACCTGGTGAGTTGTTGTAATACCTGGCATCATTGAAAAAAAAGTCAAATCAAGTGTGTTTAGAGTGTATGGATGGCTTCCCAGATGGCTTTAAAGACTACATTTGGGGTGCCCAATTTCAAATTTTAATCTGACTTTAGTATATTTGCTTACTTGCTCTGTGTGCTGAAATACCTTGGTAGAAAGGGGTTGGAAGACGGTTGGTTCAAAGCAAGCTGTCTTACCCTGTGACCTCCCCTCATCCAACAAGTCAGAATGAGGGTTTCAGCTTGTAACAAGCTGCGCCTGTTTTGATCAGCCAAGGATTTTCCGCAGCCAGAAGCTGGCTTCAGCATTTCCCGTATAAAGGCTGGATTGAGTTTGAAATCGAAGCTCCTTGGCTAAAAGCTGTTATAGATAGCGCTCAGCGCACCGGGTGGAAGGTGCTACCACATACAAGGTGAGCAACACTAAAGAGATTGATATCCAGTATTACAAATAGAATTATTTGCATGTCACATGTTAAATTTATCAGGAAGATTCTTCTAGTATTTCAAACCATAAAGATTTTGTTGGAAGAGCAGAACATCAACACAACTAATTACAGCATGAAATATCCATGCTGTATAGCCCTAATAAAATCTTCTGTGTCCCCCAATTTGTCAACCTAACAGTGAGAAGTAAACATATTGGCACCTCAAGAAACATATGGGCAATTCACAATTCAAAATATTTTCCTTGTCTTCTACTATGACTGAAAAGATCATAATAGCAGATTTGATTTTTTCTTTAATCCTTTCGAGAAATTGAATCAGCTCTGACATCTCTACTTTTTTTTTTCCAAAAAGTGAAATCTTTGAATCAATTATTAATAAGACTGTAATTGACAAATCCATTGGAACATTAGTGAGCATTTAAATACTAATTAGCTAAGCCACTGCTAATCTCTCCTCAGCAGAGCTCACAGACACAAATGTCAATTAAACCTGAGTTTGTCCCCAAGGAAAGAAAGGTCAGAGGGTAGTGTTCAGTCAGCTGTGAGATTATGTTAATGCAATTTTAGGAGTAATAATCTCTGAGGGGGAAAAAAAGCTAAACTTTCTTTAACTTTTTTTTTTTTTTAAATAAGTAATTGCATTAACTATAGGGTGGAAAGAGGAGAAACAAGGGAAGAATTACAAGAAGTGAATCAACAACTCTTGCCTCTTTAGCAACAAAGCAACCAACCATCAACCCAGTGCCTAAGGAATAAGGTTCATTTCCTGCTTACAGTTAAACCATTGAGTATCTCAGGCAAACTCCCACTTGTTTCCACCAGGCTAAGATTTAGGGGTTTGTTTACTCCTGAAATAGCTGTAAAGTGTTTAAATTTGAGGCGTTTTTCCTCCTTCAACGGTCCCCCCACCCCCAGTTCCCAAAAGAAAAGCACATAGAATCACAGAATTTTCTGGGTTGGAAGGGACCTTTCAGATCATCTAGTCCAACCATCAACCTAACCCTGATCAAAACCATCACTAAACCATGTCTCTAAGCACTAGGGCAACCCGGCTTTTCAATCCCTCCAGGGATGGGGCC
>JAOXJK010000012.1:51480179-51490856 GCA_025774025.1 Xenus cinereus | reverse complement strand
GCCACCTGGGCACACTGCCGGCTCATATTCAGCCGCTTGTCAATTAGAACCCCCAGGTCTCTTTCTTCCAGGCAGCTTCATTGCATTGAGTGGCAATACGCTTGCCCCCGTCCGCGAGAAGAACGGCTCTAAATGGATGCATTAACAAGTAACCCCAAAGCTGCCTGGCAGGCCCAATTGTTTTCCCGACTTCACTGTTTTACATGCATTACACGGACCACAGAGATGTGGGTTGGGGCCAGGTAAGGGATGCACAGGAGGAAAACGAGCAGAGATGCAAAGCCGGAGCTTTTCAAGAGAGAGAGAAAACCAGGGAAAGATGACCCAAAAACACCAGCAGACGCTTCCTCTAGCGTTAAAGCCGGCAAAACGTTTGCTGGAGAATTGCGCTTGACCCTAATTAGCACGGCAAGTCCTGGAGGGAGGGATGTACATCTAGGGCAGTCGGGATCTAACTGGCTTTAGTTGCCCGCATCGCCCGCACAACCGCATGCCCAGGCGGGACACGTGGTGGGGCATTGCGGGGTGAGCAGATCCCTCCACAGGAGGGGCCAGCAGCCTGTGAGGTTTGTGAGAGTTTCCCCCAGTCCCAAGAGGACGGAGGGACCACACATCTTTAGGAAATGGTGGTTGCCAGTGGGCATCCACCAAGACTTTGGGTTACTGAGCGCTCCGGCAGCAAGCCAGCTTCACAGCCCTTCGGCACAGACTGGGTCTTTCTCCCAGTGTTTGACCACAGGTTCCTGGTGAGACTCCAACCTAATAAACATAACGACGAAGGAGCCGAACCCGAACTCCCACCACCATGTAATTCCAGTGGGTAACAGATGCTCTCGGGCAGGTTTTGTTGTCACTAAGGAAGATGAATGCACCGTTGAAACGGTGGAGACAAGGATCAACTTTTGACCATTTGGCAACTAGAAAATTTATGTATGCTGATTATTTAACGTGGGATTAGAAGGGATTCCTTGTTCCACCCTCATTCACCTTAAGTTTTGCCCATCACTGAAATGTCGTTGTATGAGTAATTTTGTTATCTGAGGGAATAAATGCATGCTGGGACATCAAGCCTTATTCTGAGTTAAATCTACAAACCCCCACATAGAATAAAGATACTCAGTGCGACATTATTTTACATTAATGTGACACAGGAGCAGCTGTACACCCTGAGAGTTAGAGAGCTACTGAGCTATTTAAAAAAACATAAATCACAGGTGAAAAAGCCAACATGCCAACAAAAGGATCACCTGTTAAAACTGACCACCCTATTTGTAACATAAACACATTATATCCCTGTTGCGCGTAACAGAAAAGTACCCATGCGTTCGCTTCAACTTGACCTTCCAGTTCCTTCTTCTATCTCCTTCTTAGTTCTCATGATTGCATTACATTTAAATATATACATACACCTGTGTTAGCTTCTGTTACAGTAGGAGCATAAACAATTTTTACTAAAATTTCACCATCTTTATAACAGGAAGGGTTTCTGGGGGACAGTAACAGCAGTTTTGCAAAACCACCTTGAAGTGCCCTAATGGTCCATTTTGTCTAGTGATTACACCGTGTTTCCTCCAGCTTCTTCACTACGAATCCTGACGAAAAGATACACTGCCCTTTACATTTGAGTCCCTTTTGCTGGTGGTTTAAAAACAAAAACCTGAAACCAGAAAAGGATCGACACAGACTTTGCTTACCTGGGTCGCTGTCCTGGTTGGCGCTAAAACGGAACCAACTATTTGCTCAGTAACTTCACTTCTTATCTAGGCCTCTGCTAACTCTCTGAAACTAACAGCGTATTGTGGAGAAAACTGTTTGTTCTCAGAGTGATCAGACCAACGTCTGTATTTCATGCCAAGGAACGGTGTGCAGAGAGGCTCTTGCTTGTACTTATTGCTATAACCAAAGTCAGCCAATTATCCTTATTTGCCCCATTGGAGAGTTGGGAATGGAAAAGAATAGAGGGGTCCCACCTGTGGGGAGAAGAGGACTGGAGAGGTGACCCCAAACCTGACCAACAGGGTATTGCATCCCATCTGCCCCATGCTCAGTATAAAAGCTGAATGATCAAAGGGTCATGCACTTTCTTCAACGGCCAACATCCGAGGAGAACCTGTCTGTTCAAAGGACCCTGCCTTTGATCCCAATCCATGTTTTTCTGACTCCAGAGCTGGAACCCAGCTCCCATCCATCGCTGAGCCCATCCCCAGTGCCTGCCAGGACATCATCCTGGGAGCTTGATACGGTTTTGTATATATTGTATTTATTTTATTATTTTCTTTTTAATTTATTTTTAATATTTCATTAGTAGTAGTTTAGTTCCTTATAAACTCATAAATCTCTTTATCTCTCCTCCTCTTCTCCTGAGAGCGAGAAGAGTGGGGAGAGTGTTTGTCGCCCGTAATTGGCCAATTCAGCCTAAATCACGACAGCCATTCAAAAATTGCTGGCACTGCAATACCAGCAATAACCAGCATTTCTGTGATCTTTTTCTTTACAATGTTGTTTTTCGTGCACAAGGACTGTTGGCTTTGAGACTAAACTTTGCCCAATGGGTTTCCATCTCACAGAATGATCTCTTCCCTTTTCCCATGTTTTTGTTCTCTTCATTAACAAGTAATCACACCCAGTATCTGCAGTCTCTCAAGCGCAAATACTCATATTTTGGTACAAATTCTTGTACCTGGTTATTCCAGCTAGTATTTTCTGGATCTGAATGCATAAAACTTCTGAGGTCTGATGTTTTGGGGTTGCAATGGCAATCTAACATGCCCTACGGGGAACTTAATGTCTTTTGCTGTGGCTTTGTTTGCTTGTTTATTGAACAGAATTGGTTTAATTATTAGCTATTCACATTTATAAGTTGCACTGATCCTAGTAATTCCATAACCAAAAGGCAGAGAGAGACCCTGAGGCTCTAGGGTTTGGTAAGATTAAATCAGTTGTGTATTAATTGCGTTTTAAAGCATTCCATCAAAGACACGTAAAGTGTCGCCAAAGCAGCAGGGATGCTTCTTTTTTTCTCTCTCACTTAAAGTTTCAGTGTCACCAAATCAAGCCTTCTCTTACAGCATTACTCTTCAAGATATAAATCAGAATTTCAGGGAGCGTGTTGCCTATTTACTATCTCCTCGCACCCCTCTACTCCTTTCGCGTAAGAGTGTATTTTAATCTGCTTTTTTTGCCCACTTGCCGCACAACTGCTTTCCCCAAACTGGGCAGGCAGCTCTTCGTAGTGCTGCTTTTCTGCTTTTACAGAAATTACAGCAGAAAAGGAAACCCGGGCAATGGCTTATCACGCTTTTGCTGTCCCAGTTTAAAAAAAAGCTAGACCTTTTTGAACAACTTCCAGGCATCAGTTTGGTACAGGTATTGTTTTCTTTCCCACAACTCGCGCTCCCCCGATTCTTCTATTCCTCCTACTATTTTAGTAGCAAGGTGAATTTTTGCAGCTTTGTACTAGGACCAGGGAAAACCAGAAGGAGAATTCTCTTTTTAAAAAATGCCTCTACCCAACTTTATAAAGCATGCTACGCAGCCCTATTGCACTTACATCCACAGCAAAGAGGAGCAGCATCCCCGAAATAGCAGAAAGAGCGAAGGAGAACCAGATGCGTGGCATTAAATAGCGACTGCACCGATGTTTGTGTGTGTGTGTACGAATCTGCCCAGCTAGAGCTTCTATGGTATTTGAAAGGATGGTAAACCCTGAAGAGCCTGAATGTTCACAGGGGAGCTTATCAGTTGTTGATGAGGCCCTGTCCAGCCTTACAGACAGCCAGTTTCCTTCTGCACTGGGGCACTGGTTTGCTGTGGAGCCAGCAGAAAGGTGATAAGCTGCGGAGAAGATTTTTTAGGAGTCTTGCCTATCTTTCACACCAAGTGGCCAGAGCACATTTTCCACAGTTGCCACTTACAGATAGGGTGGCTGCTCCCGGATAAGGTCAAGAAAGAAATAGGAAAATGGGTTCCAGTTTGCTTCCTCCCATAGGACTCTGACGTTAGACCAGGCTTTTTTCTGCCCCCACCTCCCCCCTCTTTTTAAATATATAAATCTTCCAGAGCTTATAACCGAGCCAGACAAGGTAGCCAGGGAGTTCGACTGGGAGCAAGAGACAGATGTCAGGCTGGCTATCGGCAATTCCCTGTCTGCAACTGCCAGGCAGGAAAGGGCTGCAAGTTCTGCCAGCTGATAGCAAAAGCCTCGGCTAGACCAAGCTGCAAAACTTTGCCAGGCCCCTCAGAAGAAAGAGGTTCTTGCAAAGTTTGCGAGCGACTCTTTTCGGGTCGGGCAGCGAGGTCAGGGTGATGTAGAGCAGGACGGCGTCACCGCTGCGCCAGGAAACAACGGGCGATGTCCAGCAGCCTCAGCCCTCGCTCCCCGGGCTGCTTCTGTGGTTGGACTCGATGATCTCAGAGGTCCCTTCCAACCATGGAGATTCTGTGATTCTCCAGACACCGTGGGAAATGCAAACATGGGGTAGCTGAGGTTAGCATTTGGGGGAGATAACATTAGGGAGCTCCAGGGGAGGGCTTCAGCTGATGTCTGAGGTTGTTGTATCTTCATCTTTGTTTCTTGCTGTGGGTGTTGGACTCTCTTGCCATTGCTAGAAGCGTTATCCTGGTCACTGCTTTCCAGGGCTGCAAACTTATACTTGCAGGTTAAAATGTTTTACCCTCAACTTCTGACGATGACAAGCACATATTTTTGTTTAACACTCCCCTTGGGACAACACTACAAGCGCATAACAATGCACAGTCACCATAAATGTGATGTCCTGCAGGACCAGGGTGGTATTGCATTGAGGGGGCAGCTTGGTTTTACAGCAGAGAGAAGTTCTGCCAACTGCAGCTTCGCATCAGCCCCCCTCAGCATCTAAATAACCCACCCTTGTTACTGCCTCCCACCAAAGAGCCTCCCAACAGAAGAAAGAGATTTGAGAAAAAGGCAACGTGATGCTTCAAAGGCTGAGCTGAATCTTTACTGCTCTAAGGCATGAATTGGAAATAACGGAGCCAACCCTTTTGAGTACTGCCAGTATTTTGGGGTCAACGTGTTAACAAGGAAACGGCTGAAGGGGAAAAAAGGATTTCAAAAGTTTCATTCCCAGTTCAAACTATCTCTGGAGTCTGAGGGCTGAGTTTTCAAGCTGCCCGTGTGCTGCCATCTCTTCCATTTCATGAAAGCCTGGTATCTTCCATTTCTTGCTAACACAAATCAAACACCTCTCAGCCAAGCTCCTCTTCCTGAAAGCTCCTGTGCCAATTTTGTCCTGCTCACGCGTGGAGGTTGTCCCCAAAATGTGTTCATGTTGGACTCATACAGTGCCAGGCATCGAGGTGGCCTCGATGGGTACCAGAAAAATAGCTCTCCAACCTCTAGGCCATGAAGGCAGCGGAAACGGAGCTTATTTGGATTTTCACATGGTTTCTACATGGTTTCCACCCAGCCTTGTAGTCCCAGACCGGGTTTCTCCCACCCGTGCAGGCACAGTGGGGTGCTGCCAGCATCCCCCGCAGCCGGCAACCACCGCAGCCCTGGCAGCTTCACCCTGAGGCACGTCAGAGGCTCCGCAGCCGCTCCTTCGTAAAGCGATAACACCTCCAATTAGCACCGAGACCCCCCCAAAAAGGGGGGGGCAGAGGCGGGATGGGGGGACATGGAGGTGGCTCAGCTGGGGCCACTGCAGTCCCAGTGGTAACGAGGCACCGAGGCTGGAACGAGTTGAAGCCGGGAGATAAGAGAGGGCAAGAGGGGAATACTTTGCTGACAGTAAAGAAATATGCTTGGGACTAATGTCTAGTGCCAGTGATGTTTTAATCTCATTGGCAGGGAGCTGCTCTTCCAGGCGGGCAGAATTAATCCAGTGTTTTTGGTGTCTTCCCTCGGATGGATGGGCAGATGAAGGGGCACATTCCCTCTCCCTGTGCCCCACACCGACACTGGGGGGTGGAAAATATTCCCTGACCTGGCAATCAAGAATTCCTTAAAGAAAAATAAGCTCGAGGCCCAATTTTCCCTTGGGGCAGCTCTTATGCTGGTGTCACTAGTAACCTCAGCAAAGTGGCTCCTGACCCGTGTGGTACAAAGAAGGGAAGAGCCAAGCCTGCAGACTCCCAGGCCCCCGGTCCTATTTAGCAGTGGCAATTAATGAGGCACCGCTACGGCTGAATTGCTCACTGCCAGACCACCTTCATGACCCCTGTCTGTCAGCAGCCACGGGAGCGCTTTGGACCTGGCCAAAGTGCTCTTGGTGCTACCAAGGAAGCTCAGCACAGGGGTGTAAATCCACCATTCAGAAGGGCCCAACACCAGAAGATGGTATTCCTGTTTTATGGTCTGGAGCTGAAAAGTCACCATGTGCAGTATAGAAGAGATTTTTTGCCCCTTTACTCCTACAGATACCCAATGGAGCCACACACCTTCACAAGGACATCCCTTGTAGAGCCATCCATGTCACAAGGACAGCACAGCAGTGTTTTTCTACATTCCCATTTGCAAAACACTTGTTCCTTGCAATACCTTGATGTTGTCTTTGTGCAGTATTTCCCAGTGATGCAGACATAAGAGATGGGCACAACCTGCAGACCCCTTCCCCAGCACAAAAACACGTTATCTTACAAGATACTCGTCTACCAAGAAGATTTTACCAATTCTCATCTTATACCTGATAATGAAATAGCTCAAAATATAGGGTGTAGGAAAGAATAAGCTCTTGACTGAATTCATACCACTTCCTACAGTTTCTAACTTGATGACTTTCTCTCAATTAAAAAAAAAAAAAAATATAATTGTATAAATTGTTTGGGCAGGCTGCTTGTGATAGCTACATGAATAAGACCTGGGGTTAATAAAGCATCTCAGTTCACCTCGGGTGACAAGAGCAGCTCAGACCATCCCTTCTACACGGGTGGAAAAGTGGACCAGTCTCAGTGCCTGCTGACGGCACCCAGTTCAGACTTTACACCTGACTGCAACGTTCTCCCTGAGTATTCACCTGGCACAACCAGGTGTCCATCTCATTACAGATGGACAAGGACGGAAAAACATGATTTTGCTCTAGTTTAATTTCTGGAACATCAAAGGGTGATCCAAGGCAAGAGAAAAAAAATAAAAATGTTCAATTTACTCTTTGCAAGGTAAAGAAACTAGGGCTGGAGACATGCTACTTTGATTTGTCAGTGTATCACATGCTACTACTGAGAGCTTTTACTGTAAAGAGCCCCCGCTGCGGTCCAAAACAATAACAGCGTATTTGTCAGGCAGGAAGAAAATCCACAGTTTCATTATGCTGAGGGACACCAAGAACTGGAGAACAGACAGTGGAAAAAACACATTACTGCAGCCTGAGAGCAGAGGTCTGCCAAATCCAGAGAATGGAAAACAAAAGCGCTGTAACCTATACTGGATAATATCAGAGACTACAGTAAAAAGGTTAAAAGAAATCATCCCTTTCTACCACGTGTTTATTGCCTGTCTTTGTTTAGGCTCACAAGCCTGAAGGCTCATTTTTCCCCTCTTGATCACTAGTTTTGGGGGAATTTTTTGTCATTGTTTTGTGCAAGATGCTGCTTTTCTTCAAAGAGCTCGCATCAACTTCAGTGCAGGGTTAGGACATTGGTCACTCCAGGAGAAGAAACGCCAAGTGAGCATAAAAACGGGGGGAGAAGAAAACACATCCCAGCTGAGACCAGTCCAGCAACGGAGACATGCACAAGCTCCCTCGTAAAATGGGACAATCAATATAACAAAGAGAAATTAAGTTTCTGGCAACCCTCCGAGAGACACCGTGCGTGCTGGGCCTGGATGTTTCCTCCTCTTCCTCCCTGCCTTAAGAGGGGACGTTATTTGAGCCAAACATCAGGCTAAGCCCGTCAATAAAGACTCATTGGCTTGCTGACAAAGTCCACCAGTTGCCGGCAGCACCATCACTGGAGAGGCTCAGCAAAGGCAGGAGCGTAAGAGTTGCTCAAGAAAGCATCACTCAAAGGGGTGGGGGCTAACCATTGCGTGTGTTTGCCTAAACTACCCGCTAATTGAGGTGGGAAATGACTTCTCAATAAGACGGACACTCCTCCTGATCTTGATTAACTCCCTTCGTATTGTGGTTTAGAGAAATATGTCAGCGTTCTCCATCAATCTGCCAGCAAGTCTTTTCTCTAACATATTTCAGCTTGCCACTTGGCCTTTCACTGTGGATAGGTGCTGCCACAGCTGATATAGCTCTGGTGTGACATCAGGGAGCAGGGCTGCCTCTTCCCGCTGGTGCTGGCCTTCCTCCTTCACGGTGAAAACGAAATAAGTCAGCAACTTAAAAAAAAAAAATAAAAAACCCACATATGTTGTCCTGGAATAGTTGCCGTTGTGGCTTTGGAAGTCAATACTTCTCGGGTGTCTTTTCAAATCCCCCCTAGGACCGTGAATAGTTATAAAAAGTAAGTGTCAGGGACAATGCTGCTGAAAGAGTGTTGGTGCCGCTTTGAACACCTATCTATAATTGCCAAGTACAATTTTAGTATTTTTAACTCTTAAAGATATTATTTTTCTTGAAATCGGTAGGGGTGTTACAGCATCTCAGGAAGGCAATTCACTCTGGACTCAGGAAGAACTGAAGCTTGGGGAAGCTGGGAAACACCACCTGGGGCAGCCTGGTGGGAAATGAGCTAGGACTTACGGCTGACCATGTCTACTCAGAAAGCAGCAACAGTGCCTCTGTAGACTGCTTGGCACATCGCTGTGGCATCTGTACCCCTGAGAGTGCCCCTCTGGAGCACTGCATTAGGTGTCAGCTGCAGTACTTCAGGCAAAAGTAAAGATTCCTCAGCTGTGCAGGAAAAACGCATTTACAGTTACAAAACAGCTTGAGGGAAGGCGAAAAGGGACCCAGGATGGGGAAAGTTGGGCTGAAAGTCATGCTCTGAAAACCCTCTTATGCCTCTAGACCCTTCCATGCATCCTCTTTTCCCAGGGCACCTTCCTTTTTCTGGCCCACCATGCTCCTCTGCTATGCCAGCAGCAATATGTAGGGGGACTAGGCGTCTTCTGCAAGAAGAGATGTGGACTGGGGAGTCTAGAAGAGGGCATAGAGAGATCTAGCAGAGACTAGAAAATGTGGCTTGGAAGGAAAGGACAAAAGAATCAAAATACCTGCTGGTTTTTTTGGGTTTTTTTTAAAGAGAAGGGAAGGATATTTAATTTGCTCATTGCCTATCAGAAAGGATGCACTATATATTAAAAAAAAAAACCACACACACCAAAAAAAAACCAAAAAGGAGAATGGTAACTAAGTCCATATATCCCTCAGATTCCTAATAACCTCGTGACTACAACATACAGTGGCTTCAGGTTGGGTTGTCAGACAAACAGCTCATTGTGGATGTTCTGTATTGCTCCTTTGGGAAAGGCCTCCTTTTACTGTGTCTCTACACAGCATCTCGTTCAGCAAGGCCCTGCTCCAAAATGAATGTCTACAGGCAACAATACAGAAGACCACTTCAGAGAAGCTAGCCAGTTTTAAATAGCTGGAATAATTGGCATAGAATATTCTACTTGCTTAATCTGTTATTTGGTCAGCACTAAGTCCACATAATACTCAAGATCCAAAAGAAAAGCAGCCTGAAAATCCACATTTTTTTTCCATTTCCCTGGAATTTAGCGGTTGGCATTTGAACTTCACACACACACACATATATCAGATCATTAAAAGAGATAAAGACCAAAAAAGTCTCTAGTTAATATCCAGAGTGCCACTAAGCTAAAAGTTTGCTGTGTTTATTTCGGGCTTTTTATTTTTTAATTCTTCAAAAGAAAGAATCTTTCTCCTTCCTAGATGTAGCTATATGGCTAAATATTAATCTTTTATCATCTTCACCACTGCAGAGTCTCTGTGTCTTCCTGCTGTGCCATAAAAGGTCTAAATGCCTTTTCTCCTCCTTTCCTTAGGGGAGGATGGGGATGTAAATTCCAACGCACATTCTAACGTTATTGTGAGGGAGGACAGTACAGAGAAAGGTGAGCTCACAAATAATACGTGAAAAACAAACGAAAGGTTTCTAAACCAGACATTTTGTAATATATCTCCCTATAGGGTAAATTAAGAGGTTAGTTTTTCTAAACTTCTCAGAAGAGTTTTGTTCCTTCATACTTTGGGTGGGATGGTTTTCAAAATGCAAATGTTCTTGAATGGCTTGCTTCCTTGCAGGTGACAGAGCCAAAAAGGTGCATAAAGGATCGTCTTCAAACATCTTACAACCTTGTCAATCCACACCAACAGACAGAGAGAGGATTGCTCATTTAGGAGGAGGAGGAAGCAACCAACTTGAATCGATTGCGGACCAGCTTGTGAGTGCCACTTTTTTTTTTTTTTTTTTAAAGATAGGATGGGTTAATTTCCCAGTTCTACACAATTTATCTGTGCTGAGCTGGAAGAGTGTTGAGTGGGAAAGGGTTTCATTGTCCACTAGGGCCTTATGGCTCTTCAACACCCACCACTTCTGCCTCATGTCAAAGAAAAGCAAATAGGTTTATTAAATAGCTGTCAGGCCGAATGAGGCTGCACAGAGAACAAACAGAAGGGAAATTGGATTAGAGGCAGAGTACATGCCACACTAAACAAGGGTACAGATTTACGGCTTTCTCTGCACAACTGGACAAAGGACTTTGAAGATGAGTTTTGGGGA